>OAMR01000200.1:824836-859904 GCA_900205405.1 Echinochloa crus-galli
TTGTGCATGTCATATCATTAACCTGATTGTTAAAGAGGCCCTTGTTGCTCTTAAGCCTGTGGTAGAAAGATTTATAACTGTATTATCTTGGTTAAATTCATCTAATCAGAGAGTTGCTGCATATAAAAGTTACTGCATTGCAATTGGTGTTAGGCCTAGAAAGTTCCAGCTTGACATGGATGTTAGGTGGAATTCTACCTATCTAACGCTTAAGCATCTTTATCCTCACAAGCATTGTTTCAGCACTTTCATGCAGGCTCAGTATCCTAGAGGTGAAGGTGAGCCATTCCTGTTAGCTGATGAGCATTGAGCTGTTGGAGAAAAGGTTCTATCATTTCTTGAGTTGTTTTTTGATGCCACTATTGCATTATCTGGTGTGTATTATCCTACTTCACTGCTTATGATTCGTTGGCTACTTAAGATTTCTCTGCACATGCAAACTTATGCTAATGATTGTCACATTAGATCTGTGGTTCAACCTATGATAGACAAATATAACAAGTACTGGAGGGACATACCCTTGCTCTATTCTGTTTCATTCATCTTAGACCCTAGAGCTAAAATGAAAGGTTTTAATAGGGTGCTTAGAAGATTGGCTGTTCTCTCTGGTACAGATTACAGTACTTATATGGTTACCACTAGAGCTAGACTGACAGACATCTACAATAAATATGATGAGAAGTATGGTGCTGTTAGGTTGAAGAGGTCTAATCCTCCTGACCAGGGTGCTGGTAAGTCAAGATCTGCTTGGGATGAAATATATGATGATGGTCCTGTTTCTGGTTCTGGTTTGCCTAGTGGTATCTTGCCTGGTAGTAGCATTAACAAGTCTAGAGATACTTCTGCTGTTTCTCTGCTGCATGCGGTAAGGTCTACTACATCCACTACTTCTGAACTTGTTTCCTACTTGGACTGTGACACGGTCAATCACTTGACTCCTGACTTTAACATTTTGAACTGGTGGCATCAATACAAACTTACATATCCAGTTCTCTCAATCATGGCTAAAGATATCTTGACTGTCCCTGTCTCTACAATATCTTCAGAATCTACATTTAGTATGACTGGCAGGATCATCGAGGAGCGGCGAAGGAGGCTCAGTCCAGACATGGTGGAGATGCTGACCTGCATCAAGGACTAGGAAGCGGCAGAAGCAAGGCTGCAACAAGCTGTGGAAGACAAGGAGCTTGAAGAAGCTTTTGCAGGACTTTTTCTAGATTAGTTGCTTTAGTTACCTGTCATTTATGTAATGGGACTGTAATATTTTGTGACTGCTGGACCTGGAGGTCCTGAACTTGTGCTGTGGATGTAAGAGAAGACATTGAACTCTATTTTGGAGCTTGGCTGTACTCTTTTCCTGTCTAGGGTTTCTCACAAGGGTGAGTTTTACCTAGCCAGGTTTTTAATGAGGCAGCCATTGCACAAGCTCCCTATTTATTTGGTATTTTGTTAACTTCCCGTGTTTGTGATGGTTTTTGAAGTTTTGGTTGTGTTTAAGTTATTGTTGATGGATTGCTGATCAGATAGATATATATTTGCGTTTTGTGTTAGTGCCTGGGCACGGCACTGGCGGTAGGCCAGTGTCTTGCTAGTGCCTGGCCATCGGCACGTTGGCACTAAGTGGCACGACACGGCTATTTAGCCGTGCTATTTAGTGCCGTGCCAGATAGTGCTAGTGCCGTGCCGTGCCAGCACGGCCCGTTTGGCCATCTATAAAACAGATTGGAAAGTACAGGGGCTATTTTTTTGCAAGGATGATGACGTTAAGAGATATATTTCTTAGAATTCAAAGATAATAAAAAAGAATTTGCAATTATTGCACAAGAGTGATACTTCAATAATAAGAAAAGAAATAATGATATGAATGGATCGAGTTCTGACGTGGGCAAGGAATGCCTCTGAAATTAGAATACCTAATTCAATAGAATTGAAATTAGGCTTGAACGAACTGGAAAGTAATACATCAGTTATTTTGCTCAAAGAAAGGTCCTATTACTGTGTACGTAGACATGTCGATCATCACCTGGATGGCTGGATGGCCGATGGCTTGCTAGCTTCTGTACAGGAGGAAGAAAACATATCCCTTATTTTGCTCAGCTTGCATGCAATGCTGATCGACGATGGAATGATCAGCCGGAGATTGGAGAAGATGGGTCCGGCGGCACAGCACATAAGCAAGGTGGCGACATGCCAGATGGGTAACAAAACCTAACAGCGCCACGATGAGACACGAGCAAGCAACAGATACAAATGGCAAAACGAAACAA
The DNA here is from genome assembly GCA_900205405.1 of Echinochloa crus-galli. Lineage (NCBI taxonomy): Eukaryota > Viridiplantae > Streptophyta > Magnoliopsida > Poales > Poaceae > Echinochloa > Echinochloa crus-galli. The sequence goes on from OAMR01000200.1 coordinate 827,104, forward strand.
ATGAGATACAATTGGAGAAGATGGGTATATCGCTACATGCATGCGAGATCAATCTCCAGTGTCCTTGTCAAATTCGATCTCCGGCCGACGGCAAGGAGTGATGGCCGGAGAGACGGCAAGGAGTGATGGCCGGAGATCGAATTTGACAAGGACACTGGAGATTGATCTCGCATGCATGTAGCGATATACCCAGCTAGCGGAGTCCTGGTAGAACTCCCAACTAAATCCTGATCTAATTGTAAAGCCACGCTGTATTATGATATGATCCAAATTCATCAACGGAGCGAAGCAGAGGCCCATCACCAGATGTTTGGGCCAGAGCAAAGGGGTACTGTGTTTTTTCTCTCATGGGCGCACAGTTTAGTCCCACACCGGCAAAGCAACCAAGCACGGTCACATAGGCTGCCTATATAATACAGGGGCGAATCCAGCAATCGCGGCCACTGGGGTCATCACGATTGGACGACGGGGTAAACAACGTTAAAAACCAATGATTAACAGTATTTTCTATAGGATTTACAGGATTTCGTTGGGGTCAGCCGACCCCGATGGCAAGCCTTAGATCCGCCCTGATATAATAGAGCTTTGCCCTTGATGAATAATCATCCTCTTGTAACCCGCCAATAGGCGTTGTAAACACACATCTGATATAGTAAAGTTTTGCTGGCTAGCGTCCATGGTTTTTCTCTTCTACATTGGGAGGGTTTTCCACGTTAAATCTCGTGTCTCCTGCGGTTTGATTCTTTTACAACGCCGGCCCAAGCATGAAAGCCACGCAGACCTGGCCGATGGACTCCGACTCGATTACACGGATCCAATCATTTATGGTTATTTTAGAGTTATTTGATTGGTGGGTACGTTGGGTGGATAAAGAAATTCTATAGTGAGAAAAGTAATGCTCAAAACAGCAAAAACTCTCTAGAAACATCGTTTTTCACAAACTTTCCATGTCGTTTCCACCGTTGGACCCGACATGTGGATCCTCCGTGAGGGGTGGGTAGGATTTTTTTTTTGGTGAGAAGCGTTTTCAATTCTACTGGATCCTTATAGTATAGACTTAGTTCAATATGCCTAGAAAATAGAATGACTCCAAACTAGGTAGTAAAAGAAAAATATAATTTTAGGGGAAATGTGAAACTACTCCTATATTTTCCAATCAAAATAATTTTATATAAAATTTTAAGATTAAACTAGATTTAGAGAAAAATTATATTTTCTCTAAGAAGAAAATATTTACAAACCATTTTTTTTCAAAAGTACCATTTTACGTCCTCGAACTATCAACTAAAGTTTAATTTACCTCCTCTGAAACCACCTTCAAAACCAACCAGTTTTTATAGTTCAGGGATGACAAATGTCCTACTTTAGAGATGAGGGATCGAAATCGAACTTCAGCAATAGTTGGGTGACGTCAGAAGGACTTTTTCGTTCAATATAACCTAACAGGCCCAGTCAGTGCTCCCAACGCCCCCCACGGCCCTCCCTTTTCCCCGACTTGCCCTGACGCTGGCGGCGCGTCTCCCGCTCTCCTCCATGCGTGAAGCGCAGTCCCCACTTCCTCCCCGCATCTCCTCTCCTACTCGCTCAGCTCACTCCGCCGCCGCCTCTTCTCCCAAACCCCCACCCCGGCGGCAGCGCCTCCTCCCATCAAGCCGCTCGCCAACCTCGCCAACCTCCTCATTTACAGCATATCCCCTCCGCCGTCCAACACAGGCGCTCGCGTGGGAGTGCCGGAGGCGTCGCATCCGGCGAATCGGCTAGGGCGGCCCGCGACCATCTAGGCGGCTGCGGCCGCGGAGCTCAAGAGCAGGCAGCGACCGACCACTGAAGAAGGACCTGGACGAGGTAAACCACTCGTCTTCCTCGGTTACTTTTCCTGTTTTTGATTTTGCCATCTTGTGTCAAATCCGTTGAATATGACTCACTCATTTCCTCGTTTAGTTTTCCTGCTTGTGATTTGGCCTTTTTGTGGGAAATCCGTGGAATATGGCTTGATATTGTGTTACTAACAATTGCCAAACTCCTGTCCCATAGTTATGTTGTGAATTAAAAAAAATTCAAGAAGCCATGGTCACTTCTAGTGTAGCCTAAATTCAGCTGCTCAAACATCTCCAACAGCATTGCTAAATTTCAAGACCTAAAATAAGTTTTAGGTATAGGAGAGAGAAGATTTCTATGAAACTTTTGTGCTCCTCTCCAACAGCATACCTAAAACTGGATACCTATAATTGTTTTGTTCCCTCTCTCTCATTCCATTGTGCATATAAATTCAAAATTTAACTCTAAACTTCATGAAACATGGTTCAAGCATTCACGATAATTCACGACACAAATTCACACCATTTGAATCTGGCCAACAACAACAACAACAACAACAACATAGCCTTTTGTCCCAAGCTAGTTGGGGTAGGCTAGAGGTCCCATTTGAATCTGGCCACAATCCCAAAATTCAATTTTGAAATCCACAAATGTAAATGGACAACAACCATTATTGTCATGAGACAAGCAGAGTACGAGCACAACATGGTGTGAAAACTTCATGCATACAGAACAGGATATCCTATGGTCGATAATTATCAGATATGCATAATTATCACAGTGACATAATTATTTCAAACATAATATAGTCTAAGCACTATGATTGCACAGAACATCATAGGACAAGTTTGATTGTTCCAGACATTTGCTAGCAGTGGTAAAGTTCAAGCTCATAGAACCCCAGCTTCTTCAAAATTATTACAGCGACATGGAACAAGTCCTATGTATCATGAAACGTTAAACTTCATTCACTACCATTGCCACCAATGTGAGTGCAGCTTTCATTGCCACCAATGTTAGAGTCCCCATTGGCACCAAAACCACCATTGCTACCAATCCCGCCGATGACTCCGCCCATGTAGAGCCCTCCCATAGCCCTTGCCGCCAGGACCTATCTGTAAAAGTTCAAAGTAGGCTCCCCTTCTCATCGAGATTTGTTGGATCCATGAACATAATCCTTTGCTCTTGCTCCAACCTCTTTGCCATCTCCTCAGCTGCAACCCTCCTCTCCTCAGCGGCCGCCCTCCTCTCCTCAGCCGCTGCCCTCCTATCCTCCATCTCTTTGAGCTCCATCCATCTTGAAGTCTTGAATTCCATCCTTTCAGCAGCAAGCTCCTTCCTTGATAACATCAAATTGTCCACAGACTCCTTGTATGCAGTGTCTCCTCCTTTCTTCAACTTCTCCTTCTGTCTTCCTACCAGGTGGCCTTTTTGTTGATGGCACTACTGAGCTTGGAGTGGGGCTTCTCCTCCCATCGGAGCAGGGCGCGGGCCAACGTGTATTCATGGGTATTAAGTTGAATACCCATTATTTTTGGATTTTTTTATGTATAGTGTATATCACATATGTATACCAAAAAGACAAAAAATAGCAGGCCTTTTCAGTCAATTTCTGCCGAAAAGCCCAGACGCCCCAAATCCAAACTCCATCCCCCTCCCTCCACCAGACCAGCAGCCCATCTCTCCCGTTGGGCTGCTAGGCATCGTTCCCCCCTGGCCCCTGCTCGGCTGCTCGCGGGAGTCGTCCATGACGGAGACACGGACTCCGACTCCCGGCCGGCAGTGGGCGCTAACCCTAGAGTCTAGAGGCGGCGCGGCCAGCAGGCGGCGGCGCGTGGCGGCCTGGGCGGCAGGCGCCCAACAAGGCGGCGGCGCGCAGCTTCAGCACTCCAGCAGCCCAGGCTGTAGGCGTGGCACCGCAGCACTCGGGAGCAGGGGCGGATATGGGCCTAGGGCCACTAGGGCCGTAGCCCTAGACGTGGCCCAAAAAATCCTTTAGAGTATCTTCAATTTGTCCTGACCCAACTATGTTTTATCTGAATTGGCCCTGCTCCTCGGCCCAATTTCGCTCGGCCCAGTAAACTTTCCCACTGCTGCCTCGCTCTTTCGCCCGGGCCCAAATTGTTCCAGCGGCTGAGCGGCCCAGAGCATCTCCCTCGCCGCTCTTTCCCACTGCTGCCGCTTGCCGAGTCGCCCTTCGACCCCGACCCCGACTCCCCGTCCCCGTGCTCCCGCCCGCCGCCAAACCCTAGGCGCCGCCGCTCCCCGCCAAAACCTAAGTGCTGCCGCCCGCCGCCGCAGCACCAGCGCGGATGTGCATGTGCGCCCAGGTGCGCCTGCGCCGCCAGACTGTTCGCCGCCGCCGGCCCGCCGCACGCCCGCACGGCCGCACGGGCGCACCGCGCACGGCCGCACCAGGCACCAGCGGTCCACCGTCCACGGGCGCTTGCTGCTGCGGCGGGCGTTGGTGAAGTGGTGAGGCTGCCTCAGTGCCTCTTGTTCGTCGGTGAGCTTTTATATGGTCTTGTGTGTTTGAATGTACTGATGGTCTTTTTTTTTGTGATACTTACGACTAACTGGCATTGGTGAAGTTAGAATGCGATACTCAACATTAGAATTATAAATTGAACTTATTAGGTTCCGTCGAAGCAAAGTCTTCAGTGAATATGTTCTTGATTTTCAGTCATAGAGCTAGCATTCAGCGTAGCTTCATGCTTAGATCTTACGCTTGTTGTTCCTTTATTTTCATGCACAGTCATTTCTTTCTCCCAGGAAAGATGGATTTCCACAGATGGCGGAAATGAGGAAATGGTTGCTGACAGCCTCAATGTTGGATTGCCATTTATCATTTGTATACTAATTTATTTTTTATATTGGTTGTCTAATTTCTATGGAATGTCTTTTCTACTTGTGTAGGCTCAATTTTATTTTCTACTATTGATGAAGAAATGGTGGACGAGTACGAGGACAAGGATTAACCAAATTGGCACTAGTTAGGTAATGTATTACTTTTATGCAATTTTTTATAATTTTCATTGTATGCTTCCACTTTGAATTGAGATATACTCGAAATCATGGTTTTAGTTGTCTTTGTGCGCTGTCGTGCCGTACTGTACCGTATTACTGTTATATTGTCACGTGGGAGGGTTTTGGTAGTCTAGTCGCTTTGGCAAGTGGCCCTAGGCGTCAAAATGATTTCTGTCTGCCACTGCTCGGGAGGCCAGGCGCAGGCGGCAGGCTAGCAGCAGCAGGCCGGCATTCCAGTTCCAATATTCAATTCCGGGCAGGGGCACAGGGCTCCAGCAGTCAGGCCTAAGAGAGGTGAGCCAATCTCGAATTCTCGATCTGAAAATTAGAATAGGAGTCCCTGCTGTTAGACTGCTAGTGCTACTGTGCGTCTGTGCTAGTGGCGATTTACGAATGCCATCCATAATCCGTTTCTGATTGCAACTTGTGTGTTGCTTGATTGCGAATATTAGGTTCAAATCATGAAGAGAAAGAAGGGAAGTAGTGCTACAAAATACCTTCAAATTTGTAGCAAAATACCTTAAAATTTGAAGTATTTTTATTAATCGATGATGTTGGTACTCGATTTTGCGGTGTGCATTAACAATTTAGGCCGTCTACAAATTTTTTTTCTGTTATTTGAAATTTTGAATACCCATGATCAAAATTCTGGGCCCGCCCCTGCATCGGAGTCCTCATCATCAGAATTCTCAAAGTCCACATGGTCATCATTAGCAGAGAGCAAGAGTTGCTTGATTTTTTACTCTTTGTGGGCACTTCATCGTCTCTTGTCCTCCATTTCTCATCTTGCTGAAGCAAGGCCCAACAAAAAAAATAAAAATTACATTCACATTACATTGCATTGATCAACAGATTTGGAAACAAATAAATGAAAGCAAAAATGCTATGTGCACTCTAACTTGAAGCAAACCCTTGAAGCTTAATTTCGTCTGTGTATAATACTAATATACTATGATACCTCAAGCGACCCAGACTCGGCTGCCTACCTTTGTCAGCGAGCAATTCTAACATCAGCCAAATAGCTATTGGAATCAATTCGTAGATGATTGCAAAAAGATTTTCCAAAAAAAGAAAGAAAGAAAGAAAGATGATTGCTAAGCTTACACAAAAAATACCATACTACAGGTCAGATACAATTGATGATGATACAGACAAGTGTGCCATACATGAAGCCCTTTTATCCTACTGAATTTCTTAGCACGCTGAAGTTAAATGGCTTACTACTTGCTAGACCACCACCTTCAGCTGAAAATAGGAGTGGCAGAAAGGCTGCTATGCAACTCCCGATCAGTCAAAAAGTATTTGCAGGGCAACAAGGCTCATGTACTCAGCATAGTCATCGCGTATCAAAGATCATAACCACTTTAGTTGGCAGTAAGTGACATTTTCAAGATAAGATAGCGGCGACAGTTACTACTTGTTGGTGCTGCTGCGGCTCAAGTCTGCTAGCCAGACTCCATTCTTTTCACACGAAGATTGACACAACATTGCATATTCACCAGCAGATTTGAAAAAGAGCAAAGAATTTTTTACCTTTCTGGCATTTCATCGAGCACTTGCTGTGCATCCACTGAAACACCGCTGAGGACAACTGGAGGTGGTGTAGCGGCCGTCGATGGAGTGGTCAGAGAAGTGGTGGGGTTAGCGATGTCCTCCACACCTTGCGTGCAGAGGGGGCCAACGAGGGGTTTCGGGGCTGCCTCTTACGAGGCAGCGTGGCCGCAGCCCCGTCCTCCGCGGCGGCGGCGCTCCCTTGAGCCGAGACGACGGCGCTCCCTTGAGCCGCGACGGAAGTGTTGAAGCCGGCGACTGCGGGTGGCAGCGGCAACCCTGGGCGTCGTTGGACCTTGCACTTCGGGCCTGAGCCGATGGAACGCATGCCGGGAGGGGCGGCGGGTGGTGGAGGGTGTTGGGGAAGGTGAGCGTGGTCTTCCATGGTGGCGCCGGTGGCCGGAGATGGCGGGGGCGACGGACGGCACGAGCGGGAAAAGTCCCGCGCGGTAGCTTTCCCCTTCCCGCGCGTGAGATGGAGTTTTAGGCTACCGGTGGATGGATTGGTATATTTACCAACAGGAGAGAGAAATTTAGGTCCTAGCCTAAAAATTTTAGGTATAGGGATCCATATAGCAATGCTGTTGGAGTGAATTTTTTAGGCTTTTGGTAGTTTTTAGGTATAGCAATCCAATATAGCAATGCTCTTGGAGATGCTCTCCAGATATTTGACTTCTCAACCCAAAAAGGTCCAAAAATACAGAAGCATATTTCAGGCTACACCAATACTATTCCAATTCTGTGCATGGCCTATGATGAGATTGGTCTATTGTAATACTAGATATTGGACTTACATGACCACACTGAATACTAATATTGGTGCATTTCTTGGATTTTTTGGCCAGCATTAAATAGGCAATGGAGAGGGGTTCTGCTGCAGAGTGCAGTGGGGAGAAGGTTGCGATGGACAGGAAGGAGAAAAAAAGCAAGGAAGACAAGGGGCAGAGAAAGGGGAAGAAACACAGGGCCAAGGATCATGGTACCGATGGCGGTAGATCAATTCAATCTGCTAACATGAATCACAGCATTGCAATGGAGCAAGCTGAAGTATCGGCCAAGATGTCTGAAAAACCGAGGTTGGAGCAGGCAGAGGACATCATGACCAAAAGCGAAGTGAAGAAAGACAGGAAGAAAAAGAAGAGAGATAAAGAGGTCGACACTATCAGCCAGAAGCAAGCTGAAGTGTCAACCAAGATGGCTGAAAAACCGAGCTTGGAGCATGCAGAGGATATCATGAGCAAAAGCAATGTGAAGGAAGACAGGAAGAAAAAGAAGAGAGATAAAGAGGTCGACACTATCAGCCAGAAGCATGCTGAAGTGTCGGCCGAGATGGCTGAGAAACCGAGCTTGCAGCATACAGAGCGCATCATGAGCAAAAGCAAAGCGAAGAAAGACAGGAAGAAAAAGAAGAAAGATAAAGAGGCCGACACTGTCAGCCAGAAGCAGGTACTTGATGCTAATGATGAGAGTATTGGGTCAGAATATGTACAAAGGAACAAGGGAGAAGGAGAACATGATATTAAGTCGAAGAAAGGCAAACGGAAGCACTGGGATGGTGAGACTTCCTCAAATGGTTCTTCTGGTGATCAAATTGTTTCAGTGCGCGATAATAAGAGAAGGAAGGAAAGTTCGATTACCTTGGAAGAGAGCAATGAAGTTGACATATCAAAGATGGGGCAGAAGACAGTTGGCAAGAAAAAGAGGAGAAATGAGATAGATAATGTTGGTGTAGACCTATGTCAGAATTCACCAGCTGGCGATGACAAGAATTGCAACAAAGAGAAAGAAACGAGTAAGGATGACAACAATGGTGGCAAAAGCAAAAAAGTAAACATAGCACATCGAAAGGACAAGAGTAAACGAGTGAGTTTCACTGATGATGTGGAGGTCTTTAATATATCTCGTGGTGATGACGGACTGGTTCATGGCCAACGGTTTACCCCTGAGGAAGATGCACAACTAATGGAGGCCATTGAGAAATACGCAGAGGTTTCTTCTATTGCTTTATAGTTTGTATTGTCTGTTCATATATTATGTGTGTCTCTGTTTAGTACTTTGTTTGCTAATAAGTGTATGATCATGCAGTTGCATACTTAATAATTGGAAACTATGATCTAGTTGTGGAAGTATGAGGCTTACTATTATTTGTTACTCAGTAGCGTTGTTCTGACTTACATAGATGTATACTGACAATTCGTTGTCCAAGTTCAACCTATTTACAATGAGACTACTGTCAATTCTTTGTTGAAATGTTAAACGTATTGATGAAATGAATCCGTCATGTTGCTCTTATATATGCATGTACTTTTTTTTTGTCTAAGAGGCTTCAACTGAGCATTTGACATTAACATAATTTAGCTTTTGTTCTTCTTATTTATCTCTTTTTCCCCGTTAACTTTAATGGGGGAGTCCAGGATGTTTTTTTTTTCAGAATCTTAATCTATACTTTTAGGTATTTTTGTTCCATATTTGGATACTAACCTCTGTTACTTGTATTATTTATTTTGGAGCTTTGATATCGTGTTCCTACTTTGTTCCATTTACCAAATAAATAAATGGGTTACTTTAAGTTACATGCTCAGCGTGGTCCCTTCAGTTCTGTTAATTGTTTCTCGATATAGATGAAGCAATTGGGAGAGAAAGGGTTAGAGATGATTCGGGAGAGCATTAAACATCCAGAGGTCAGGGGTTGTTGGGCTGAAATAGGTAAGCAAAAGCACCTTGGCTCTATCTCTTTTACATTTCCCCTCTTATATTGTCTTGCCCTTTTATGATAATATCGGTTACACATGTAAATCTGTAAACACAAATTGAAAATTTTCTTTAGGCTCATATGCTGAAAACAAATAGTTGACCCCAAAATTTGTTCTCACAGAATATACACTTTGCTTATACTTTGGGGAATCAGCTAGTGAATAATGTAACATTGCTTGGATCTTGTCAGATGAAGTGTATATTCTCCTGATTGGGTTAGCAGATGGCTTATTAATAATTTTTGTTGCAGCAACATCATTACCTCATAGACCCGTGATGGCCATATACAAACGAGCACGGATTTTACTTTATAGGAGTGTTGAACGTAAATGGACTCAAGAGGAGTACGAGATAGTTCGAAGGTAACATAAAACTCTCCTACTGAGATCATATGAACATTCTATTAATTTGTCCGTTATCATGCTACCATTACTGTATTTCATGTTGAGCAAGCATTATATTATTCACTGATGTGGTTTTCCTGAATTCATGTCTCTATATTTTCGTGTTTAGCTGTTGAACTCAACTAAAAATTCAGAGTACATGAACTCTAGTCATTAATTCTGTATTCTTTATACTCAAAATTGTGCTAAGAGATGAAGAGATAACTAGTGGCATCGCTGCATTTATGCATTAACTACGATGGGATATTGGCATGTATGGTAATGCTATATATCTCTCTGCCTCCCCCTTAAGATATGGTTCACAAATATGAGTAAAAGATGAGATAATTACTTTGGTATACTTTGTGTATAGGATTAGTAATTTGCTTTAAGAAGTTGAGTTTTCTTTGTAAGTTTTAACTTATGCTTTTGCTTAGATATGATATCCTATCTCTCAGGACCATTGTATATCTACTTACTATGTAATATAGACCCTAGCTGTTGCCCATCTCTCTTACCACATCATACTTTCTTGGCATTTATCTTGAGAAGTCATGTTAGACTACTCCCAATGCGTAGTATCATATACACTTTAAATGGTCTACTGCTTGGGCAAGAAATCCAATAGTAGCATTGGGGTGGAGTTATTTCCTCGTAACTTATTTTGTGTCCATTGTCAATTTCTCATGGACAAAACATCATACAACAATTAATTGCGCTGGGACCCTAAGAAACAACGCCATGTATCATTCTTGTAGTGGGACTTGGGAGTAGCCTTAGGTTCTTGTTTTCTGACTGAGTGATCGGCTTCATATGACTTTGATTTCCATGCATGACACAGGTTTGTTGAAAAGAATGGCACAAATTGGAAGAAATTGGCAACAGAACTTGGAAAGAGCGAAATCCATGTAAAAGATACTTGGAGACGAATGAAACCCAAAAATTTAAAAAAAGGTTTGTTGCTGCTATGACTTGTAAGCTTGTCACAATTTAGATAATTCATCAGCAAATATGCTATTATGTGCACCATATACTTGATTCTTAAACATATAAATGTTTATTTTCAATATTGCAGTTATAACTCTAAATTTTTCTATTTGCTGACACTCTACCAGAATGTGTTTTCTTGCATTATTTTTATGTCACTCAGGAAAATTGGTTCATTAAGAAACAAAATTTTGGGATTAGCTGTGAGCAACAATTGTGGAACTAAGTCTAGCTCAGTTGGTTGAGGGTGTGGATGTACGCCTTGCCTTGATGGGATGAATTTGGGTGCTAGTTTCTTCTTAATTATAAAAGCCACCTATTTTCTCCTAGGTTGATTTAGTCTTTTTTACTGTAATCTATTTTTATTTTGTTTCATAACTTGTGTTATATTTCAGATTTTATTAGAACAGATAATTTCACAGACTGTGCTTATGGTTCGTATTATATCATTTGAATCATGGTATGAACCATACACGGTGTAGTTGCGATCGGCCTCAATTAGGGTCGGGCCAAAATACTACTAGTTTTTGAGCTAAAATTAACTAAGGCCAAGTTGGTGTGTGAAGGAGACATAAGGGCCATGATCCATTCCCGCCCCTAGTTGCACCTGCATCTTTGGTGTAGACATCGTTATTTTCCGTAGAGATGGTTGATTGGAGTATATACTATTAAGAAGTAGGGGCATGGTCAATGCGATAATGACAAACTTCATTTATTTGGGTTATGTAGCTTTGAAATTGCAGGCACCTATTTGCAGAATTTGTTAAATTATAGCTGCTTTTGTATGACATGGCTATACTGCATGTGGATTTGTATGTTAACATGGGTCATATGTTTCAAGGGATGTACTAATTAGGTTTTTATTAAACAGAGCTACAAATGCAAAGTTTAGGGTTTGGAGAAAGCTTTGTGTGTGTTTTTCTGTTTGGCAGGATGTTTCATTATATTGTATAAGAGATAGACTTGGTTTACCAACTTGTCCATCATGGTGCCCTCTTTAATTGGTAAATTTTCAGGGGCTTGGAGTCAGGATGAATACCAAAACTTGTTTGATTTGGTAAATTTGGACTTGCGTGTGAAAGCACACCAAAAGATTGCTCCTAGTCATCGCCAGGTATGATTCTTTATCCTTGTGCATAATGCGCATGAGCGCATCTCACACCAGATTTCATGTTTACAATCTTCCATCAGTGCTCTTTCATATTGTTGCATTCCTTCATTCCTGATAATCATGTGATTATTTAATTTTGTGACAGCTAAAAGATAACATTTCCTGGGAGGCGATCAGTGAAAAATTAAGCACCCGCAGTAACAAGGATTGCTGCTTGAAGTGGTTAGTCTGTTGCTAGCCATTTAATGCATAACATAATTTCCTCTTTGAATCTGTGCCTAATTTTGTATTAAGCTTTTCTTCATTTTCTTTTATATCGGCCTGCCTTTGTCTTGCTCAAGCTGACTGGAACATATCCGAAGCTGAAGTACAGTGAATGCATCATTGTCCATGCATTGCATCAGTTTTGTTTGTAGAAGTTCGAACACTTTATTTAGCACTATCTCTTCAGTGTATTTGATTGTTAGATACTCCCTCCGTCCCTAAATATTTGTCGTCTTCGCTTCCCAAGAAATAACTCTGATTAAATATATATAAAAATATATTAATATTTATAGTACAAAATCAATATCATTAGATAGATTTTTGAATCTAGTTTTTTAACAAATTTATTTGGAGAAGCAAATGCTACACGTTTTTTCTACAAATCCAATTAAATGTGTGACACGGAAACCCAAAACGACGATTAATTAGGGACAGAGGGAGTACTTTCGAGCAGGGATACATCTTCTGCTATATATTGAATTATTAGAAATACATATGAATTATCTTTCATGTTTCCTTAGCTAACATACTTGTATTGACACTTTAGTAAAATTCTCTCGAACACAAACTTTAGTAAAATGATTATTAGCTTTAAAATATTTGGGATTTTATGAGCGTTGGCTTGGCATAAGTTGACTAATGGAAGCTATCCTGTGTATTGCCAATTTTATTTTGTCCTATTTTTTTAGCTTATGTATGAACATACTATCTTCAGACATATTAATTGAAACTTATGCATAACAGGTATCAGCAATTAGCATCGCCACTGGTTAAAGAAGGAATCTGGGCAGATACTGATGATTATCTCTTGATTGAAGCGTAAGTTTCTATATGTTATATATGGAATATTCTCTCATAATTAAATGCTATATCATATGCTAGACATTCGGGATATGATTATGAATCTGTATTTGGTCTCTCTGCTTTTGAGTTAGTCCAACTTTCATGTATGAGTCGGGCAGATAATCGTCTCTACTTCCATACCAATCCCATATAACTCTAATACTCCATACATGCTTTTTCATGGCCCTTCCATGTAGTTTAATCATTTTTCCTGCAGACTCTTAATGAATAGAGTGAAGCACAAGTTTTCTAGAGAAAGGGTTTGGTCAATTTCTGTACCTTAACAAAATTATATCTTGTTCAGCCAATGTGTGATGATGTTTGAATTCTATGCATATTCCTCCTGTTGGTGTCACCTAGTCACATTATCTTGTTTTGTCATAGTAGAATTATTTCTTTTTTGATATTTGTTATCATGGTACATTATATATAGCCTGCACTGAATTTTCATAACAAACCAGGCTTCAAAATATTGATGCTGTTTGTGTTGAAGATGTTGATTGGGAGGGACTTGTTGATCACAGGTGAATTCTGATTGCTGACTTTGCTTCGACACTATCAGTTAGTAGTATATAGTAGTTTTCTTAAATGGTCCATGTATATTAAAACAGATGGCATTTGTTCATTTCAGTTACAATAACGGATTATTTCACTTACACAGGTCTGGGGAGCTTTGCCGTCAACGGTGGAACCAGATGGTCCGCATGATCGGTGGCCACAGAGAGAAGCCTTTCATTGAGCAAGTGGAAGTGCTTGCAAGGAGGTACTGCCCGGAAATGCTTGATTACAGGAAACCTGAATTGTCTGACTTGTCGCCTACGAACTTGCTGGAGGATCTGACACCTAATGTATAGCATAACCCTTTTACATCTCACCTGCCAGCGTGTGTTTGTGCCCTGTAAAAATATTTGGCATTTGTAGTGTATGGCATATCTGGAAATGTTAGCAGCAGAAGCTTCAGTGCAGACTGTAACGATGTTGCATTTTGACCCGAACAAACTGTGTACTATTGAGGGCGTATGACTGGCTTCAGCTGCCCTTGTGTTCACTTTCAAAAGTTTCCCTAAACATTCTCTCTCCAAACTTCACTATTCACTTCAGTATTCACTATCGTATCAAATCTCTCAGCACTAAAGTAGGTAAATAAAAAAAATTAATTGAATAGTTTTGATGTACACGACGAGACGAATCTTTTAAGCCTAGTTAGGTCATGGTAAGACAAGGTTTACCACAAACAAAGGAAAAGCTACCGTGTCCGATGTGATGTTTTCACTCAATTTTTACCCCCTCTTTTCAGGAAGTGAACACCCCCGAAGTATCGTTGCTCCACTTAATATAGTAGGATTCTGCTTAAATTCTAGATGATTTACAAAGTTCATGATGCCCTCCGTCGAGTATCACTACAACAACAACAACAACATAGCCTTTTGTCCCAAGCTAGTTGGGGTAGGCTAGAGGTGAAACCCAAAAGATATCCTTATTCTGGGGGTTGTAAAATCATTTTTTCACAAGAAACAGTAACCCTTGAAGTCATGTCAAAATGCAATCTGCCGTATGGAACTTTCACATTGAACATATTTTGTTCCAATCTGGTTGGTCAGAAGAATAACATAGTGACTGGAAAAAAAGAAATTCTTTGGGGCATCTTGCAAGATTGTGCAGTGAAATGCAGGAGTAGGATATGGATAGTGTTGACTTGCAGCGCAGACTGATGTTGTGCATGGCCATTGGAAAGAGGAAGGAAGAATGTTATAAGTAAAATAATTAAAGATAAAGGCTAGAAAAGATTAAATTATAAGCTAATAAAGGAAAAACTCCAAATTCCCACCCTCAAGTATGGACAAAGTCTGGATAACCCCCTAAATATGTTTTGGTTCAGTTTGCACCAGCAACTATCTTAATCGATCCTTCGTAAGATTGTCTTTTTTGTTTCTCCATGCAACAAATGTTGTTTTAAGTTGAAAGTTTGTGGTATAATTGAGGCAATCATAAATTATTTTTAAAAAATACATTATGATTTATTTATCATTATTTTGAAAGCCTATGGTATATAATAATAAATTAAACATATTGATATGGAATTTTATGAGAAATAAAGATGACAAATTCGTATTGTATTTTTTTAAAAAAAATATATGTGGCCCTATATCATCCCACAAAATTTTAATTTAAAACCCCACCTGTGCATGGAGGAACAAAAAATACAAATCTTACAAAGGAGTAGATTGCATTGATTGAGATAATTATGAGTGTAAAATGAACCAAAACATACTTTGGGGGGTTATTAAGAGCCTGACATCTCCGTCGAGTATCACTACATTTCAAAAAAATCTCTTTGCTTGTGCTAAAAAAAAATAAGTCTCTTTGCGAACTGAGTTTAGTTGGTAAGGTTTTTTTGAGATGGAACCTCTCTATTAGTTTTGAGTTCTTGACTTGTTTGTATTTTTCTAGTTTTATTATCGGTGTTATAGTGGTAGATGTGCTTATTGATAACGAGGTGCATGTGATGAACCGATGATTTTGTTAAACTCGTGATTAGTTGGTTCAGTCTCTTCGTCGTGATCATAGCTTACCCGGTTTAGTATGTCGGTGATGATCATAGCGTGGATTATGAAGAAGGATAGTCATATTCGGATAACATAGATATCTCGTCCTAATCAACTTGGAAACATATCTGCAATAAAATTTACCCAGTAAGTCGTAGGGTATTATGCTTATTCGATGTTCTTTATGATACCATTGAGCTTCGTTAACAAACACTGGCAATGCAAGTTCTTCTTTCTTTACTTTTTCTTAAGTGAAATTATTTTCTTCACTTCTGTTTTCTTGGATGATGGTAGATGTCTAGTTCTGTACATGTTTACTAAATGAGCAGCTTCCCCCTTTTTTCACTTGTCCATTTTCACATATTCCACATATATATTTAATCCATGTTTCACACCATAATACGTATATTTCTAATCTGTAGAATTAAATCATATTCAATTAGCCATTGTAAGCTGCAACCGCATATGCAATGTATCATATTTTATGGAAGACCAGTATATTCATAAGGTCTCTAACCACAAGTTTAACTAATTCGCCTTCAGGTTGGATACTCGAAAGCACAGGCTTGGCACAATATTCCCAAAAGACATATAAACTCTAATTCAAATATAATTTTCAGGACCTAAATAGAAAAAAAAATCGCTCCCCTCGACCTCGAGTCCTCTCGACCATATTGGCGTCGAGCACCGCGTCGTCTTTCTCACTCCAAATTGGCAAATTCCCAAATTCGGCGTCTCCGCATCCGCACCTTGCCAGCGGCACCTGCGTTCTTCTCTTCCCCGTTTAGTCGGATAGACGCGAGGTGAGGAAATTCCGTCCGGACTGATTCGTTTTGTCGGTGAGCGAAATCCTTAGTTCTTGAAATTTGTTCTAGGTTTTTTTAATCTTTTGAGGAATCATTTCGCCGTCCGCGTCTGCAATTGGCCAACTCCCGTCCGTCCGGGTTCCCCATCTAGCCGTCTCGGTGAGTACCTGCCGGCTGCCGCCCAGCCCCTTTTCCTGCTTCCCCTGTCCGTTCCAAATTCCCCTTTAGATTAGTCGATGCAGCTTGTAGGAATTAAGGATTCATGGGTTGATTATTGATGCAATATGTATTTTTTGTTTGTAGAATTATTGAATTACAAGAGGAACTGTTGAATTTAAGATATTATGAAATCTTTCAATTAAATTATCATACTTTTAGTTGTTTTGTACTTGTATAAGAATTGCTCGGCATATTTTATAGTAGTTTACCAAATTGTTCATTGGATTATACCGAATTGTATATCGAGTATTAGCTAAGTATATCTAAGTTAAAATCCTGGCTACACCACCGTACTAGGCATGTCCCATTATGGTGGCGGTGGTGTTGAGGAGATGGAGGATGAGTACGACATGAACGATCCAGTTGATGATATGGAGGAGGAGGATGAGTACCAAGTGCCCATGGTTGGGGACTCTGATGCTGAGGAGGAAGACGACGAGGACCAATCGGTATTAATTCTCTGTTATCTTTGGAGACATGCCTGTTAGTAGTACTTTGTGTAACCTAGTTTCCTGTGGCGATTCTTCTTACGTACATAATTATTGAAGGCTGTTGAGATTGGTTAAGATAATTTACTTTTTTTTGTAAACCTGTGAGTTCTGAATGTATGTAAGCAATGAGGTGATGCATAGTCATTAGACAATGATGAACTACTGCTATAATTAGTAGGGTCACTAATGAAGCATAATTTTTCAAAGGATATTGAGGGTGCTGTCTGATTTTCTATACAACATCTGTTGCCTTTCCAAATTTCTTTCTTATATATGTTTTCTGTGTATTTAGTACTTAATTCTTAGTCTTATATTTACAATTAACATAGCATTCAGGCCCATTCCAATGTTCCGAAAGAACAGGTCACTGAGTTCTTAATTTATTATTTACATTTTTTTGCAATCTGCGCAACTGGAGTCAAGAATATGCTATAAAACTTGTATCTGTCCAAGGTTTCTTTATGTTACTGGTACAGTCGATGGAATTCACTGAAATTTCTATTTCATTTAGCATAAGCGCTCTGACACATCAGCAGCAGATGCAAGAAATGGGAAAGATATTCAAGGAATACCCTGGGAGAACCTAACAATCACAAGAGATGCATACAGGCAAGCCCGGCTAGAACAGTACAAAAACTACGAGAACATACCCCATTCTGGAGAAGCAGCAATGAGGGTACAGCGTTGATATCAACTTACTTTCCCCATATTAAAAATTACTTATCACATTGAGATGTATTCTGGTGTTGAAACAGGCATGCAAATCTACTGAGGCTGGAACGTATTATGAATTCAGACAAAATACTAGATCAGTGAAATCTACTATCTCACATTTTCAGGTCAGTGCATTGACACCAGTATATGTGCATCCTGCCTTTGTTTGTTGAAGATAATTTTCTGTAAAATAGTTTTCAGAGCCATTATTTTCTTCAAAAAATAAAAGTTTCCAGAGCCATTATTAGTTTGAAATACTTCACATCAGGTGCCAGAAACTCTTTTCTTAGTATTTGGTACATGCATGATTAATTAAAATGTTGCGTTAGTTTAATCAAAATGTTACTGTAGTTCACTTATTCGCAAATGATGCATTACAAAGTACTTGTATTTTGACAGCGTAACCAGCAGATTGTCAACATTTTTCTCGAACATGAGATATCTAAAAGTTAGCGAATCCCTCTCCCTTGGATTTTATCTTCATTCTGTGGACACAGTAGTCAGACTCACTTATCAGCGCCGTAAGCAGCATGACGACTCCAGTCCAGCGCCCACAACTTGATCTCAGCCTAGAGATTATGCTGCCTGCATAACTTAGTTATGATATCTAATTAGGAGAATAAGTAGTTGATTTGTTAGTCAGTTTGTTTGGGAGTTCGTTAGGCGCTGGCATGAGTTGAATTCAAGCAGAAGTTGAACCATAAATCCATCTAATAGCTGTTCAGAGCCTCTACTGAGGGCTAATAAACTCCACCCTTATGTCCTTCCTATCCAATCTACTAGCCCGTATCACAATCGCTCTCGGTACCCCCTAATTACTCTCCTACTCTTGACTAATTCCCACATGATAGGTAGTTGAGTTGATGGCTTAGCCTGTTTCATGATTCAATGATTTTTTTTTCATTTTAGATAAAATATGACGACTAATTGTGGCAAGTCTTGATTTGTGCTGCTTTAATCTGTTCCCAATGCATATACCTTATTTGTTCAATAAGGAAAATGACTATTTTTTTATACCTGCAGCTGAGAAATTTAGTATGGGCCACATCGAAGCATGATGTCTATCTATTACTGCATTACTCTGTACTTCATTGGTCAGCCTTAAGTGGCGTGGATACAGAAATTATGGATGTACACGGACATGTTGCGCCAAGCGAGGTGGGAAACAATTTTTCTATTTGTTCTTCCTTTGAAACATTACCGCATTATCCTGCCATGTCTACCTATTCATGCCATTGCATTATCTTATTGCAGAAGCACCCAGGAAGCTTATTAGAAGGTTTTTTTCATACTCAAATCAGCACCATGGCAGTGAAGGATAATTTTCTTGTAGCTGGTGGTTTCCAAGGAGAGCTAATATGCAAAGTAAATTTCATATACTTACATTTATGTTGGAATGCTGAAATCTTGGTGAACTTGAAATACTGATAATTTTTTGATGATACAATTTGCAAATATGATACAGCACCTAGATCGAGAAGGAATAAGCTTTTGCTGCAGGACAACATTTGATGAGAATGCAATTACCAATGCATTGGAGATATTCAACACATCTGGGTAAATGATCATCCTGGGTGGCTAGACATTTGAACTTCTGAAACATACATCAAGAATAAAGGCCCATTTTGGCCCCTGTTTGGGCTTCTTTTTTGGCTCCTACTCTCTCTAGTGAGCAATTCCAAAGTAAAAGTTAGAGCCTAAAATTAGAGTATTTGGATCCAATTCGTAGCTCCAACTACTGCCTCCTCAATCCTACTACTATTATCTATACTACTGCTTACAATTATTTTTTGGAACTGGCACTGATATTGACATTCAAGTTATCTCGGGTCTCGCCTTTCCTTTCAGCGGAGCTCTTCACTTCATTGCATCTAACAATGACTGTGGTGTAAGACAGTATGACATGGAAAGATACCAGCTGTATAAGCATTTCCGATTTGATTGGCCAGTGAATGTAAGTACAGCTGTTTACTCTCCCAATTTTCGATGTCTTTAGTTTTATATATTTATTTGTTTATTAGGAGAACATTAGAGAAGAATCCTAAAACATGAACCTTGACCACGAGGAGAAAATGTTCTCCAGGCTGTCTTAAGATTTGATCCCAGGTAGCAGCCTCTCAACTGGAGGCTCTACTAACCAGGAAGGATCCTTCTGAGAATATTCCAAATACAGCATACTTAGTGCTGAGAGCTCCTGCACAAGATGGTCATCTGGGGAAGGATCATCAATTTTTTTAAGGAGGCTGATTCGATTCCAGGACCTCCAGAACACAAGTGCAGGGTCTGCCTTTAAATTCTATTTTCTTAAAAACGCAGGAGAGCTACACTTCATTTTATTAACAAGAGATGAAGAGAATAAAACACAATAGAAGGGTGCCAAGCTTCTCGCGGTGGACCGGTTAGAGCGTTGAACTCCGGGAGTCGTTGAAACTCCTGTCCTGACCCGGGTTCGTAGCACGGCACCTTTTAGAACAAAGCCTGGTGGGAGTCTCCCACCATGGTCGACTTTTTTTGTGGGGTGAAAAGGATCCCCCTCCCAAACACCCACCCCTTTCTCCCCTACAACACACAGAAAAAGGAGTTAAATACACGGCACACAATGTTTTGTATGACCTATGACCTTACAAATGGACTAAAGTTCTGGGGCAAGTGACCTTAGGAGCTCATGGGGTTCATGAGCTCCAGCTGAAGCACCAGAGACAGCTCTCATTTGAGGATGTTTGTAGGATCAACAAAACATTTGGATTAGCCAAGGAATTAAATCCCTTGAGCAAGGAATACCTTTGATATTGATAGTATTACAACACCAACTTGAAAAATGGACCGCTGAAGGTTTTGGTGCTCCGAGCAAACACATATGAGACGGGTGTGTTGAATTGATTCGTCGGCTCGTGGAGGAACTGGAATGGGATCCGAAGGGGCCATTATCCCCTTCCAGAATATTCAGATATACATTGGCTCTTTTTACAGAGACAGCTATAAACAATTGTTTGTTGTATTTGTGTTTCTGATATCACAAGAGAATATTTCATCTGCCAGTGCAAATGTGACCTGAAAATGATCATGTGGTGCTCGTGAGATTTTAAATTTTTGCGAATTGTATTTAGTATCTCTGATTATTTTGTTGACACAGCACACCTCATTGAGCCCTGATGGAAAGCTTGTTACTGTTGTTGGGGATGACACTGATGCTTTGCTTATTGATGCTAGTTCAGGAAAGGTAAGTCTTCTGTTGCAAAAGTAGGTATTAAAGTCAGAACATCTGTCAATGCATTAATTTATGTTAATATGCCTTGTATCTGGGAGCAGACTGTTCATTCCATGAAAGGTCATTTGGACTACTCTTTTGCATCGGCCTGGAGTCCAGATGGCCGGACATTCTACCTGCAGCTGAGAAATTTAGTATGGGCCACATCGAAGCATGATGTCTACCTATTATTGCATTACTCTGTACTTCATTGGTCTGCCTTAAGTGGCGTGGATACAGAAATTATGGATGTACATGGACATGTTGCACCAAATGAGGTGGGATACAATTTTTTACTTATTTTCCCTTTGAATCATTAGCACCTATATTCATGCTATTTCACTACTATGAAGATCAAAGCAGACAAGTGTTGGGCGTCTTATGTTTCAGCTGCGCTGATAGTTGGCCCAGATTAGGTACCCCAAATCAGATTCAATTTATCTTGTTTATCTCATCAAGAATCATGTACCCTGTTGTATGTGTATATAAAGAAACGGTATTCTATAGACACCCATATTCTGCTTTGATATGGGAATCAGGTGTCAGGACCCCAACCATATAACTTAGATTTCAATTCGTTCTAGCAGTAGATGAATCCATAAAGTCAGCACGTAAAGACGTTTCATGGTCGTGATTCGTTTGCACTGCTGAAATGATTCACCCTGTGTTTGTAGCAAATTCCTGTTGGGCCTTTTGTTGTCCCGGACTCTGTTATGAATGGCTTTTACATATGGAGTATGGGTTCACTAGTGTCTAAAGTTACAGGTGGCAAGCAAGTACCACGTAGTAGACCTTTCCAGTTACCATACAACTTGTCTTACAGCCTTGTCCCTTGTTTATCTTGTCCTGTAGTCGTGTCTCCTCATGTCTTCCCTTGTTGCGGCTCGAACCCCAATCCAAAAGCTCTGCTGCCGCAGGGTAAACATATCATTAGCGACACCTCACGCGTGCCAATATCCCGGTAGAGCACTTAGACGTTAATCGGAACGGCACCCCAGTATCATGTTCCATGAGCCATCATTTTTCTAGCTTCATGAGCAATCTGCGCACAGCTTAGAGTATCTCCAGCAACTTATTCTAAAATCTACCAGAATATCTAAAAGCTACCAGAATATCTAAAAACTACTAGAATACCAAAAATAGATAAAGACCTGCTCCAGTAGCATACCTTAATGGTTTGCTATTTTAGGCTGCAAGGAAAATGGCTCTATATGGCATTGTTTATGATTTTGGTGATTGAGAGACAAAATAATCATTAGAACTAATGAGCTTGTCTAGATGAACATTTATAGATTCAATAGGTCCCAAGATTTGATTCCAAGCCATCAAAATGCAATAACCTAGAAATACTTTAGTTGTATTTCAAATAATGGTATTTTGACCCAAGTGATATCAAAATACTAGGCTTAGTACATGTCTAAGGCTACCGAATGATGGCAAGATCAAAGAAGATGAATTGGAACGAAGACTCGCGAAGATTTGGGATAAGATTGAACACCGACTTATTAGACCGACTCATTCGATGTGAGTTTTTCAGGATAATACCGTTCGATGTGAGTTTTTCAGGATAATACCGAATCAATCGGTGCTTTAGCAACTTCAAGGAGAAATCAGACCAATTCAATCAGTGTTGTACAAGAGGCACATAGAATCAATCAGTGTTGCTGGCAAAGTTGAGAAACACTACTGGAATGATGGATTGAATCGGTGCTACAATCGGTGCTACGAATTGGTGCTACTGGAATGATGGATTGAATCAGCCCCGCGCCACCCCTCCCCTGTCTCCTCCGCGGCGAGCTGCGTGCCCCTCCGCCGGCGATCCGCGCGGCTCCTCCTATGGCTCCTTCCGGGGCGAGCCCCGTGCCGCCCCTCCCTTGCCTCCTCTGCGGCGAGCTCGTGCGCCCTCCGCCGCCAAGCCGCGCGACTCCTCCCTTGCCCCCATCCGGTGCTGTGGATCCGGGAGCGCCGCCGCCACTTCTTCCTCCTCAGGCAGGCAGGCAACGGTGCTCTCATCTCCATGAGCGCTGCTTCACGAGCTGGAGGTGGGCGGTCTTCTCTGGCTAGCTATGGGCTCGGCGGTCTTCTCCGGCAAGCTGGAGGTGAAGAAGATGCCAGAATCAGATGCCACGGTGTGGGCATCCAAACATAAATTGGTATTTTGCAGTTGTTTTGATTCCATCTAGCAATTTCACCTACATCCAAACAATGACTTTGGTATTATAACCCAATGTCAATACCAAGCTGATTTGGCATTGAACTCAATTCAATGCCAAGGCTTCCAATATCAACATCCAAACGGAGCCTTAGGGATTAGCCTAGAGTTAGGTGAAGTTTGCACACCTCTTTGGGTTGTAATTCCGGGGCTTGTAAGTCTTGTAAGACCCTCCAACTGAGACTGTGGAGTGGTCGCTGCTGATTGTGAGAGTGAGGAGAGGCTCTCAGTGATTTGCCAAAAGCGCTACCAAGCGGAAGCGGCAAGGAGCATTCGGGAGAGGCAAGGTGGTGACCCGCTCGAGTGTGGGAAGAGTCCATTGGCTATCCATGGAGTTACTTTACTAGGGAGCAAGGAAGTTTGCACTCTCTATCATTTACTTTCCTCATTATTTCTTGCACTACTTTCCGCATTTAACTTCCCTAGAATTGCCATGTGTAGTTGATAGAATTGGAACCTAGGGTGCAAAACTTTTAAATGGTAGAGATAGAAACACATAGAAAAACCTAGCGCATATTTAGATAGAAATTGGAATAGGTTGTTATATGTGTTTGGAGCCTTAGTTTTTTAGAACAGCCAATTCACCCCCTCTTAGGGTGTCACGGTCACCTCATAGGCTATGACCTCAATTTTTCTCCTTGACCCAAATATACCAATCCTACTAATAAATAGGTCATAGCCCTTACCGCCCTCTTCTCCTACCTTACCGCCGCTCTGTGCTTGACTCGCCCGGCTCCGACCGTTGTTCGGCACCGCTTGCCGACATCTGAGCCTGGTTGCCACCATACCAGCCCGTTTGCCACTGCCTTGAGGTGCGGGAGCGCTCCGCTATGCACGTCGGAACTCTCCCGAAGGCGAGAATGCCAGCGCAAGCGGCGGCGGCTCATAGGAAGAAGAGGGGGGGGGGGAAGAAGAGAAGGCCATGTCATTGATTCATGGACTCATGCTTGTCACTGCCATGCATCCTGAAAAGAGGTCTTCAAATATATATATATATTAGAGAAGACAACTTTTGAATATCTAAAATTTTCTATATCTTGTACGTAAAAGTGCTTTTAGGTCTTACAAGTTACCATCCCTCTGGTGTTCTGTATTTTTTCTTCAGCATTACTAACCTAACATGCATATTTGAGTAGTATTGAGCATCCTAATCGACTGACGAATAAATAAAGTGAAAACAACAAAGATTCTTGACCGACGCATTTGACCGATTCAATCGGTGCTGCTATGCATCAACAGAGGATCAATATGCTACTGGTTCATGAAGGATAATAGCTACTTAAATGACACATTGAATTGATGCTACTACGACGAGCTAAGAGGATCAATTGAGTGCTACTGTTTATGAAGGAAAATAGCTAAAAGGATGACAATATGATCTGGTGCTACTATACTAAGTTGACAGTATCAATCGGTGCTACTATTTGTGAAGCAAGGCTTCGAGAATTTTGGCTTTGGAATGACCAATTCATTCAGTCATGTCCAAGAACAAGCATCGAATCAATGGGTGAGCTCGGGTGGGTTTAGGAAACAACTACCCAGATTGATTCGGTGGTACTGTTCATGGGGACGGAATGAGTCGGCCAAGGCAGATTTTTCTGCTCGTTGGAGCAATGATGGCTAGTTTCTTTGGTTTGGGCTATAAACACTCCCCAACCCCCGACATTTCATGTGTGTTAGAGCTTAGAGAAGTTGCTGGTGTGTCTTACACACAAAATTAAATGCTCTATCCACAAAAGTGATCAACATAATATTAGAGCAAATGACAATAATGTTAAGGTCTTGAATTGTGTTAGTTTAGGCCTATTAGCACATTGATTTGGGAATTAGCCTAGAGTTAGATGAGGTTTGCACACCTCTATGTAATCGGTGCTTACGTAACCTATGCTGTAAATTCGGGTCTTGTAAGTCTTATAGGACCATCAACCGAGTTTGCACATGTAACTTATGCCCTCTTTGTTTTAGTAAAACTATACCAAGTGGAAGGGGTAAGGAGCATCGGGGAGATTGAATTACTTGGGATGCCTGTGCCCAAAAGAAATCTCGAAGACAACCATTGCAAAGTTTCCCCCCAGTGATATGAGTTACTATCCCTCGATCACTTATAGTACCCCAAACATCCGACTACATTTTCCAACTGAAATGAAAAATTACTACCAAAATGGGATTATACATTCAGAATAAACCTAAAAAAACATGATCCCAGTTGGATACTTGGCATGTTCCCGCTCGCCTAGGCCTTGTTGGTATTTCTAATGTCACAGATATTAATTTGCAAGCGAACGGATACTGATGTACCATTTCATCAATAGTATTGTAGAGTATCCTATTTAGGGCATGTCTGGTAGAGCTCCATCTGATTCTAATTGTCTATGGGACTTGATTCTCTAAGAGAAGTGATTTTGTGGTTAAAAGTGATTCTCTTTGATTCTCTATCATAAACTCTCAAAATCAAAATGGAGAATCACTTCAAAGAATCAGCAGAGAATCACTTCTCTCTGAAAAACTATTTGGTAGAGCTCCTCCTGGATTCACTAGAGAATCAACTCTGGGAGCTCTGCCAAACGGGGCCTATTTTTCGAGGGAAGTAATGGATAAAGAGTATTGATAAATAATAAGGATGCAACTACTAATTAAAGTACCGTCTAACTAAGCTAGTAGTATGCATTTTACACACACAAGGAGAAATCTATGATAAATGATAAGGATAGAAGAGCGGTCAGTGGAAAGATAAGACAGAAAAAGATTCTTATTTACTTCCAATGACTACGAATCATCTCCACCAAAGATTAAGCTAGCATGATGAATGATATCTAGGGTTGTCTCCTATTTCTGTTATCACAATATCGGACAGGGGACTAGCAACTCACAGAAAGGGATCAGAATGAGAGTTGCCAATCGCCCAGGGGTAGTCCTATAATGTCAAGACTGGCGTGGTGGAATATATATGCCTATAGGGTTGTCACCACCTAGTCACAACCACAACTATCCGTTGAATTGGGGTTACTTTTAGCTGACCTTCAAATATAAACACACCACCGTTGAATTGGGGGTACTCTTAGCTCACCTTCAAATATAAACACCATACCTACACTACTCGAGTGCTACTTACTCCTTCAGAAGAGCAGGCAACCCTGCTAGCGCCTAGGGATCTTATTCTCCCAAATAATTGACTAGGATCGAAGAGACCAACTGGGATAAAGAACAACAGTTATAATTCACATATTATTACGTCACATATTTATTAAAACCCATGGAGTTTTATTCGAATTAAACTAGTATGCATACGAAATAACTGTTTCATGCGCTAAATTTTAAAAATACTAGCAAAGTGCCCGTGCGTTGCCACGGTAAAGTTAATAAAGTCTCAAATCTAGAAATATTTTCTAACCTTATATATTTCTAAATTGTCAAATTAAACTAATAACAAAAGAATTTTTAAAGGAATACTCATATATTCATTTATTAGTCGTGTTTGTTACTATGAACAGTATGTATACATTTAACGTATTTTTTTCTTGAAAACTCGCGATTTCGTCTAGCCAGAGGTTACTTTATAGTACTCCTCGGACTGCTAATGGTGAGCTAAAAGCCATGGCTAGTTTTCTTGAATGTTACTCCCGAAAACATGTACTTGCCGAATTGCCATTTTCAACCGTTCTTTAGCCAACTAGGCATCTTTCAATCCATTTTTTTTCTTTGCGGGCACAGAAAACAGTCAGGATTTGGCTCCTTCTTATCCCATTCCGTAGCGGATGAGACAGCAGACGACGGGGTGTTGCTGCATGGCTTCCCCAACGACCTACCTTGGCTGGCACTCTCCTTCTAGTCCTGCACCGCCCACACGTACGTGCTTCCCTCCTAGGCACGCCTTCATCTCCAAGGCGGCAAGGTCGTGGTGCCTTGGCTTCACGTCGTTCACGATTTCTTCCATATATCGCTCCATGCATGGCTGCAGTGTAGGGTCGAGATGGCGGACTAGAGGGGAGTGAATGGTCCTTTCTAAAATTTAACACGTCGGCTAACCGAAACAGCAGCGGAATTAAAACTATCGGTCTAGCTAAGACTTCACCCCTCTATCTATGTTCACTAGCACCTTATACAAGATCCTAATTGAGCAAATAAGGTGCCAAGCTAGCACGAGCTCACCTAATTATTTCTAGGAGCAAGGTCACACAAACCTATGCCTCTAGTACTTCACACACCGGGGAGCTCCTAAACAACTAGTAAGCAAAAGCACAAAGCACCTAAGCTCGCTAGCAATGCTCAATGGGCAAGACTACACAAGTCTAATCCAAAGGCTCAATTTACTTAGCTACACAAATTAAGCAAAGAGACTAATTAAGCTACACAAGCTAATTAGTTACAAGATCACAACTTCTAGCTACACAAGAAAGAAGACAACTAGCAAGCTACACAAGCCAACTAATTATAAGAGCAACCACACAAGCACAAGATATATAAGAAATTAAATACAATGCTTGTGATCAAGAAGTGCAAACCACCGAGAAGAGAAGACAATATTGACACGGTGATTTTTATCCCGAGGTTCACTTGTTTGCCACCAAGCTAGTTCTCGTGTGTCGACCAACACCTCGATGGTTCTTGGGCAAAGCTCTCAAGTCGCTGGCCATTCCGGGCATTCCAAGACACCACTCGCAAGTGTGGTAACTCAATGACACGCTCCACTAGAGTTGCTCTTCGCGATCCCCGCGGGATGAGCACAATCCCCCTCACAAATCCTTCTCCGGAGCACCGCACAATCTCCTTGCGTGCTTCAACGGAGGCTCAATCCACCAAGCCGTCTAGGAGGTGGCAACTTTCAAGAGTAACAAGCAAACCGGCTTGCAACACGAACACCTAGTTCTACTCGATGCAATCTCTCAAAGCAATGCACTAAACTCGCACTCACTCGCAATGGATTCTCAATCTCGCATGAACAAGTGAGTTAGTGGACTCTCGAGGCAAGCACAACCATGGGAAACACATTCCCAAGGTGCTCTACCTTCCCCAAGGCCCGGGCACCCTTCTATTTATAGAGGGGAGGGGAAAACTAGCCATTACACACTTTTCCCGAGCTCCAACGACTACCTCGGACTGTCCGAGGTCCATTCTCGGACTGTCCGCCATTCAAAAAACTAGCTGTTGAGATCCAAACGGTCAAAAACTCGTCATCCGTGGATTGTCCGACCTCACCCGCGGACTGTCCGACCCTCTGGATCATGAGGAAACGTCTCTGTGTAAAACTGGACGAATTTACGGACTGTCCGAGCCCAAGCTGCAGATAGTACAACCAAAGATAACTATTCTAAACTTTGCTTTTCCAAAGATTTTCAACAAACATTTTCGCTCTCTTTACCACGCCACTCGATCCTAGCAACATCGTAATGTTAGATCGCTCAAGTGGCACTAGATGACCGACATGCAAATAAGTTTGCCCCTCTTGATAGTACGGCCATCTATCCTAAATCCAGCCATAAACTTCTCTACTCACCTATGACCGGTTAAATGAAATGCCTATTGGTTATACCTTTGCCTTGCGCATTTCATTCCACCTTCTCCCATGTTGATGCAACACATATTGATGCAACACATGTACCAACATCGTCACAAATGGTATGATCCACTTCATATCATCATGCGACTTAATGGTCCATTGATCTTGACTCCACTTGCTCTTCACCGTTGCAACGGTCCATCGGCTCCAAGTCATTGCTCAAGCATCCCGCCACGCGGTCCAGCGCTTAGCCTCTGACTTGCCCTTCACACTTGCAACCGGTCCATCAAGCCAAGTCTTGTCTTGATCTTCTCCACTTAGTCACATGACTCCATGTCATGTCCCATATGCAATGAGCTCCTTCATCACATTTACCCGTGGACTAATTACCTGTGTATTTCACCTAAGCACACATTAGTCCACCTAAGTTGTCACTCAATTACCAAAACCAAACAAGGACTTTCGCGCAGGCTGCGTACTACCAGGCCGAGTGGCTGCCACTGACCAGGAGCATGTGCCTGCACATCTGGTGATGCTGCCTGCTGGCTGCAAGAGATATTGAGCATGCGCGGCATGGCAGCGAGGAGAACTGGAAACTACAGTGTACAGACCCCTGGTGCTTCTTGTCAACCTGCAGATGGATTGGAGCTTGCTCTATTGGAAAAAAGAATAGAGGGAGAGATGAGAGAAGCAAGAATCGGCATGCCTGATTGGGTTGCTCGATGGGATTTGGTAGTAGTGTTTGTGTAGTTGTGTGCTGCTTCTAGCTGGGATAAGACGAACAGGACGTTGCTGCCTTTGCTGTGCTCATGGAGAAGAAAGAGTAGAGAAGGATTGAGGAAGAATCGGCGCAGTGGAAGCTGATGCTACATGAACTAATTTCAAGGAAAAAAAGAAGAAGCTACATCTTGTTTGCTTGCTGGTGGACATATGGAGGCGCCGAGCGCTGCAACGGCCCTCTCGTTGGCAGTGGACAAGGAGGTCATGATCATGGGGATGTTGTTTGTAAGCTGCGGGCGGGCTTGCCATGCATCCCGGACCGCGTGGCGACGCTGCTTGGCGACGCTCTGCTCCGTTCTTTGTTCTCCTCTCTCCGCTTTGTCGAGCTCACATCCACGCACAGATACAACACACGAACTGGCTAGCGGAGATTGGAAAGCGAATCCAACACGAAAGGTCACGAGAGACGCGGGACGCACGGTAAGAGAAACAACAGGCCCACATGTCAATACGGAGAGAGTTGACGTAGCAAATGTTACTTGTTTTATAATTAAGGAATAGATTAGAGAGATTTTCATAAAATTATGACGTACCGTAGAAACAATCATTGCTTTATAATTAGGTAGAGATATATGAAACAATCTTCTCACCGTTATATAAATTGTTGTTGTCATATAACTCATAATATTTATTTTTCACCTATAATTTAAGATATAGTACGATGTTAGTATAAGATAAATAAAATAATCATCTTATTGTATGGATTGTGTGATAAGTTATCTTAGACTAGCAAATGTGCCCGTGCGTTGCTACGGGTGGACGAGACTTCATTAGTGAAGATGAGCGGGAGCCATAGACATCGATGATTCCGCATCCGATGAGAAGTGTGACAAAAGAGAGATCGTCCTCAGCACGCCTGGAAACGACCGTAGGCCGACTCAGTCCAAGCATTTTTTTCCCTTTATTTTTAGGTGCAGAACCATTTATTACCGACTGTCCAGCCGATACTAACTGGCTTTGTCAGTACCGGTTGAACTGTCCGGTACTAAACATGGATTTCTAACCGGTACCGATCGCTAATTTTTGGTACGCGTCGCATGAGCGAGATCTCGAACGCAAGGTGCTTGAGGGCTGGGCCCGCACGTGCCCATGTTGACCTATCCGGGATCACCGGCATCCGCAACACCCTCGTCTCCGAGGCCGGCGGAAGCGAGCGGTGGAGGCCCACGGCGTCGGATGGGGAGGCCGAGGAGGGGAAAAAGTGGGAGGTGGTTAGGATGATAAGGGACGACATCAAGCAGTTCGAGAGCTGGAGCCAAACCAGCGAGATTATTGAGGGGTAGCGCAATACGAGCGAGCTCGTTGAGAAATTAAAGTCCAGCCTGGTAATTTTGCACACCCATCTCACTTATTATTATTCTTAACATTGAATATTTTGGTGTATGGAACTCTGCCTCTGTTTTGCTCATGCGTTAACCAGCATGTAGTACATGGACTCTATTGTCCGGCGTATAGGATACGCATATACTGAGAAAACAACAGACAAAATTGACGCAGACGACGTACCAAAGGCAGAATTTAAGAAAAGAATGGTGAGTTAATTTTTATAAATATTAGAGGGGTTCTTGTAAAATTATGACGTACCGCGGAAACAATCCTTGCGGCGACGTACCAAAGACAGAATTTAAGAAAAGGACGTTGGGTTAATTTTTATAAATATTAGGGGGTTCTTGTAAAATTATGACGTACCGCGGAAACGATCCTTGCTCTATTAGACCGGATATTAGATAACATATTCTTCACCCTATCCCTTCTCCATGCGAAACTGTCACGCAGATAGGGGTGGATATCGAGCGAGCTGGGCTCGTTTTGGCTCGGCTTGTTCAACCTTGTTATCCAAACGAGCCGACAGCTCGGCTCGTTAAGGAAACGAGCAAAAATTCTGGCTCGGCTCGCCTCATTAAGCTCGCGAGCTTGCTCGTTAAGCTCGCGAAGTAAATTTAAAATTGTCACAATAATATATATAATATAAAAATTATAGTATTTATATGGTCCTAATACCTACAAAATCTACTCTATCATACTGTAATAATAAAATATAACCATAACACATCTAGAACTACGTATATAATATGCATATATTATTATTAATTAATATTTTGCTCATTAGTCTATTAAACCTTCTAGCTCGTTTGGCTCGCGAGCAGCTCGCGAGCCGGCTCAAACTGCTCGTTATACTAACGAGCAAAAATTCTTGCTCGGCTCGTTAGGAATATGCACCGAGCCGAGCCGAGCCGGCTACGATCCGAGCGAGCTAACGAGCTCCGAGCATTTTATCCAGCCCTACACGTGAAAGAAAGTCCATGAGCAACGGAAGGAAATTTATCGAATCAAATCAAAACCAACGAGCGTGGTTCCATGGCTTCCAAGATACTCGGTCTAGGCCTTCCATAGCGCCAGTTCAAACAAATAAGGATCCATCCGGCATCCATCATCCGACGCGCGTCCTCTTGAGCCGCCAGCCTTGGAGGAGACCAGACGCCGCTCTGCTCTGCCGCGCCCGCCAGAGATCCACCACCGCCCGGCATTGTTGCCGTCATCTTCTCCCACCTCTTTCTCACTCCAAGCCCCTCTGCTCCTCGATCTTGATGAGTAAGGGCGGCTTGCTGTGCTCGCTGGTCCTGCTGCAAGTTTGTATCATCCAGCTGTCCCTGATCTCGGGCAGCCAGCTGCCCGGAGGCCAGATTGAAGACAAACTTTTGTGCCAAGATCCAATCCAAAGAGCCCGGTTGATGTCAAGCCATGGCCACCACGAGTTCGATGGCCACAACGCTGATTCAACCTTTGAAGAGGAACTCGCTGATGAAGATATAAACATTGGCGACGAGTATGTGAGCGACGATGGAGGTGTACGTGTACGTGTACCTATGGCAGGAGGTGAAGCGGCTGCGGAGGAAGAAGAGGGATTGCTATCGCTGGATGTTGAAGAGGGATTGCTGTCGCCGGATTTTTACGATAAGAGGTCTTCTACGGTGCTCCATACTACTATCTAGTAGTATATAGTATAGAGAAGGGTAATATGGTAATTATTAGTAATTATTGATTAAGATCTGATTAGTTTTTTTTTCGATCTGATCTGCAAAATCAGCCCGCTGCCATCTTCCTCGGCGCACGAACTGCCTGTGCGCGGCGGCCGCCCTCCCCCTGCTGTTTTCCTCCCTCCCGGCCGGTGGCCTGTTTCTGATTCGATTCAAAACAGTAATCCCAAAGGATAAGTGGCCAAGGTTCTTATCAAGGAGTTTAATCCCCGCAGTTGGCCGCAGCTCACGCAAGCAAGGTCGCCGTTGTTGGCCTGTCCTTGCCGCTTGCCGTCCTCCCGGCACTCCACACCACCGCCGCCGCCGGTACGTGTGTCAACTTGATACGAGAAATGAATGCCCCGTAACTTTATAGAATGAAAAATACATTACCATATGGAAGAGGAAAATATATCACATAAATATAATATTTTTTCCCATAATATTTTTCCCCATAGTACCCTTATAGTATCTATACTGGTTAGTTCATACTACCTATACTACTAAACACAGTTATAGTAGTATACAATTAAT
>OAMR01000200.1:860573-887394 GCA_900205405.1 Echinochloa crus-galli
AGGGAAATCCTAAAATGCTCAAATACTTGGTCGGTTTCTCAATGCCTGAATCACGACAAGGAGCTAACCGGTGCCACCGGAGGCCGAGCACGGTGTTGATGAAGCGGACGGAGATGGCCTCGCAGAGTAACGCCGCGAGCATGAACACCAAGGCGGCGAGGAATCGCGGCGCGGCGCGGAGCTCAGCGTCCCACCGGCGGTAGTACGGCGCGCGCGCGGCGGTGGCGAGCGCCAGCGCCGCCCAGAGCGCCGGCCGCAGCCGCCCGTGCCATGCGGGGGACAGGTGCCGCAGGTAGTCCACGCCAACGTACGCCGCGGCCGCCAGCCCCAGCCCGCCGCCCGCCGCGACGGGTCGCCAACGACCTCCTGCCCACCGCCGCGGCAGCGGCGGCACGGGCCTCTTCGCCTTCCCCTTTGGCTTCGGCATGGCCGGGAATTTTGGGGAGCAGGGCTTGCCATAGCCATACTCATTGGAAAATTCAGAATGGTTTGCTGTAAATAGCCGCTGTGTAAATATAGCAATGACTAGTAATATCTCGGGAGCATTTCCTTTTGTCCAGTGCCTGTCCACTATAAGAAGCCATTCAGAGATCCATTTTTCTTCAGCAATTACATATTTACATATCCACTTTCAAGAATTAACAAGATTAAATGCAAATACCCAAAGACATATGACTTCGTGGCTAATGGTTGATTCGTTGGTAGCTCATGGAACACGTACCGAAGCGCTCATAGAGCAGACGTGGAACACAAACGTTTTTCTTTTCTTTACTGTTTCTTGCTCTAAGATCAACACTGAAAAATTTTGCAAGCATAGTTCCTTTTATTTGTGCCTTACTTTATCATCATATATATTTTAGATATAACTTAGTTTCTTTTTTATATTTAGACTAGCAAATATGCCCGTGCATTGCTTCGGGTGGATGAGACTTCATTAGCGAAGATGCGCGGGAGCCATAGACATCGATGATGCCGCATCCGATGAGAAGTGTGATAAAAGAGAAATCCTCCGCACACGTTGCGCCTGGAAACGACCGTAGGCCGACTCAGTCCAAGCATTTTTTTTTCCTTTATTTTTAGGTGCAAGACCATTTATTACCGACTGTCCAGCTGATACTAACTGGCTTTGTCAGTACCGGTTGAACTGTCAGGTACTAAACAGGGATTTCTAACCGGTACCGATCGCTAATTTTTGGTACGCGTCGCATGAGCGAGATCTCGAACGCAAGGTGCTTGAGGGCTGGGCCCGCACGTGCCCATGTTGACCTATCCGGGATCACCGCCATCCGCAACGCCCTCGTCTCCGAGGCCGGCGGAAGCGAGCGGTGGAGGCCCACGGCGTCGGATGGGGAGGCCGAGGAGGGGAAAAAGTGGGAGGTGGTTAGGATGATAAGGGACGACATCAAGCAGTTCGAGAGCTGGAGCCAAACCAGCGAGATTATTGAGGGGTAGCGCAATACGAGCGAGCTCGTTGAGAAATTAAAGTCCAGCCTGGTAATTTTGCACACCCATCTCACTTATTATTATTCTTAACATTGAATATTTTGGTGTATGGAACTCTGCCTCTGTTTTGCTCATGCGTTAACCAGCATGTAGTACATGGACTCTATTGTCCGGCGTATAGGATACGCATATACTGAGAAAACAACAGACAAAATTGACGCAGACGACGTACCAAAGGCAGAATTTAAGAAAAGAATGGTGAGTTAATTTTTATAAATATTAGAGGGGTTCTTGTAAAATTATGACGTACCGCGGAAACAATCCTTGCGGCGACGTACCAAAGACAGAATTTAAGAAAAGGACGTTGGGTTAATTTTTATAAATATTAGGGGGTTCTTGTAAAATTATGACGTACCGCGGAAACGATCCTTGCTCTATTAGACCGGATATTAGATAACAACCAATATACGTCATCCCTTCTCCATGCGAAACTGTCACGCAGATAGGGGTGGATATCGAGCGAGCTGGGCTCGTTTTGGCTCGGCTTGTTCAACCTTGTTATCCAAACGAGCCGACAGCTCGGCTCGTTAAGGAAACGAGCAAAAATTCTGGCTCGGCTCGCCTCATTAAGCTCGCGAGCTTGCTCGTTAAGCTCGCGAAGTAAATTTAAAATTGTCACAATAATATATATAATATAAAAATTATAGTATTTATATGGTCCTAATACCTACAAAATCTACTCTATCATACTGTAATAATAAAATATAACCATAACACATCTAGAACTACGTATATAATATGCATATATTATTATTAATTAATATTTTGCTCATTAGTCTATTAAACCTTCTAGCTGGTTTGGCTCGGGCTCAAACTGCTCGTTATACTAACGAGCAAAAATTCTTGCTCGGCTCGTTAGGAATATGCACCGAGCCGAGCCGAGCCGGCTACGATCCGAGCGAGCTAACGAGCTCCGAGCATTTTATCCAGCCCTACACGTGAAAGAAAGTCCATGAGCAACGGAAGGAAATTTATCGAATCAAATCAAAACCAACGAGCGTGGTTCCATGGCTTCCAAGATACTCGGTCTAGGCCTTCCATAGCGCCAGTTCAAACAAATAAGGATCCATCCGGCATCCATCATCCGACGCGCGTCCTCTTGAGCCGCCAGCCTTGGAGGAGACCAGACGCCGCTCTGCTCTGCCGCGCCCGCCAGAGATCCACCACCGCCCGGCATTGTTGCCGTCATCTTCTCCCACCTCTTTCTCACTCCAAGCCCCTCTGCTCCTCGATCTTGATGAGTAAGGGCGGCTTGCTGTGCTCGCTGGTCCTGCTGCAAGTTTGCATCATCCAGCTGTCCCTGATCTCGGGCAGCCAGCTGCCCGGAGGCCAGATTGAAGACAAACTTTTGTGCCAAGATCCAATCCAAAGAGCCCGGTTGATGTCAATCCATGGCCACCACGACCACGAGTTTGATGGCCACAACGCTGATTCCACCTCTGAAGAGGAACTCGCTGATGAAGAGATAGACATTGGCGACGAGTATGTGAGCGACGATGGAGGTGTACGTGTACCTATGGCAGGAGGTGAAGCGGCTGCGGAGGAAGAAGAGGGATTGCTATCGCTGGATGTTGAAGAGGGATTGCTGTCGCCGGATTTTTACGATAAGAGGTCTTCTACGGTGCTCCATACTACTATCTAGTAGTATATAGTATAGAGAAGGGTAATATGGTAATTATTAGTAATTATTGATTAAGATCTGATTAGTTTTTTTTTCGATCTGATCTGCAAAATCAGCCCGCTGCCATCTTCCTCGGCGCACGAACTGCCTGTGCGCGGCGGCCGCCCTCCCCCTGCTGTTTTCCTCCCTCCCGGCCGGTGGCCTGTTTCTGATTCGATTCAAAACAGTAATCCCAAAGAATAAGTGACCAAGGTTCTTATCAAGGAGGTTAATCCCCGCAGTTGGCCGCAGCCCACGCAAGCAAGGTCGCCGTTGTTGGCCTGTCCTTGCCGCTTGCCGTCCTCCCGGCACTCCGCACCACCGCCGCCGCCAGTAACTTGATACAAGAAATGAATGCCCCGTGACTTTATAGAATGAAAAATACATTACCGTATGGAAGAGAAAAATATATCACATAAATATATTATTTTTTCCATAGTATTTTTTCTTATAGTATCCTTATACTACCTATACTACTAAACACAGTTATAGTAGTATACAATTAATTTGGTCCGTCCGATTTTAACATACTAGTCCTTCAATCTTTACATACTAGTTCTTTTTAAGACTAGTATGGCGCACCGTAAAAGAGCTCGATGACAATAGTGGTGACAGCTGTGGAGCAAAGAATAGCTCCTTTGGAAGTGGTGGTGATGTCGAATGTCCAGAATGCGGGAAATTCTTCAAGAACGATAAATCAATGTTCGGTCACCTCCGGAGCCACCCGAACAGAGGATACAAAGGCACTATTCCGCCCATGAGGAAACTGAAGTTGTCGCCGGAGACAGCCGCCATATATATCGTCTTCGTTGCAAGGTACCGATCAAGCCTATATTCAGCATAGCGGGCGCGATCCTCGGTTAACTCCCTTAGAGATACTATATGTGCGTATAGTATACTCACACTGAAGTATAGAGATAATGGCCGTGCAACAAAACAAGTGGCGCCGCCACCTTCATTTGGAAAGTTTGATGCCATTAGACAAGCTGAAGGTGCAATTGGAGGACCTGTCACAAGCAATGCTGCAGCTGAGTTCAAATGGAACAATGCTGGTGCTGAAGCCGCCAATCAGGGGTGTGACGAGTTCGGCAGTTTCACTGTGAACATCCCAAAAAAGAGAAGGAACATGCCCAAAGAAGTCAGAGAGGCACACAGGAAGAAAGCGAAGCTTGCGCCACTTCAAAGGAGAAGCGTCGTGCATACGTCTGCAAGCATTGCAAAGCAGAGTTCTCCACGCATCAGGCCCTTGGTGGGCACATGGCTGGCCACCACAGGGAGAAGAAAGTCCCAGCGCTGAAAGATTTCTCATTCAGGGCACACCGGGACATGGCTGCCGAAAGCCAGAACGGCAAGCAGCAAGTTAGAGGCGGCGGTGATGACGACAACCGTTGGCGCAACGACGATCTGTCTCTGCAAAGAGGTCTGCTCTCCGAGCAATCCTCCATGGCATTGGATGTACTGTCTGGGCAGGCATCAGGAGGGCAGATGAGGCAGCACTCTGAGTCTGAGAGCAGGAACCATGACCTGTCACCTGCGGTGGCGGAGCCAAAGCCGACTCCAAGGACTCCAACTGATGATGGGGATGGGCGAAAGCTATTGAACATCGACCTCAATGTCGAGGCTCTGGAGCAGGAATAGAAGACGTGCAAATCTTTTAAGGCTTCAGAGGGGCAGGAATAAAGAGATGTGCACGTGCATGCTGTTTGTAAGCAACTTTGAAAAATTGAGAATTGTTTGCAAGAACAGTATGTGCTTGTCGATTCTAGAAAACAGTATGCAGCATCAGTGGATGATAGCTTATATGGTCAACCGGTCAAGGACTAACCCAGGTAAGATTGGCGTAGAACAAGGTTGACATGACAGTAATAAATTTCATGCAGCACAGCTGACTCTTCTACCTGGTTAGGATCTTCGACAAATAATAGCTGAAAGTTATTTTCTTCAAACAAGTAGTATTATAACAATTACAAGCCACTACTTTGCATCACCCCAAATCTTGTGGGAGACAGCATACAATTTCATAAAGCAAGCCATAAAAATAACAGATATATGTGTTTCCTGGTTTTACGGTTCATACTTCAGCTTTTATATAAAAACAAGCATACATTATAATAGGATGCTAATCTTGAACTAAATTAACTTTATAAAGGGGTAATAAGTAATCAAATTTGAACTTGAAGAGTCGATACCGACATCAAATCAATTGCGAGCCTAGTTCCGTTATTGGGCTTTCAAATAACAGTATGTGTATTGTTTTGTTCAGTATTTTGTTTAGTACTCGATATTACATGCAAGAATAATGCAGTTGGAATTTAATAAAACATCTTTTGTAAAAAAACATGCAAGAAGCTTTAACCGAAAATCAGATGCATGCATGCCACTCATTACATTGAACAAACGGGAAAGAACATATGATTTACAACAATACAAAACACATTGCATAGAAGAAAACGGATTGTTGAATTAAATAGATTTCTGGAGCAGGTGTTTTAGTTTGTCATGAGCAAGTGATTTAAAGGTATTAACATTCTGAATTGATGAGCTTCCTAACAACATAATGCAATGTTCCCCCATGATCAAAGTAAGCAAACTCCACCTACAAAGTCATGTAAGAGGAATCGTCAAATTAAATCCTTAGGTCATGCATTGCCTAAGGAAACTCACTAGCAAAAAAAAAATGATTCCAGATCATACAAACCATGCCCTCAGATGTGCATGTCATTACTCAGATGTTCAAGTCATTCTTATGGAAAACAAAATGTGTGCACCCTAATTAAGTAAATCATCTATTGGTGTGTCTGTACATTCAACTCTAAAATTATATCGTACAACTTCACATCTTATAGTTTTTTGACATGAAAAACACAATATTTATTAATTACATATAAACCTGACTGAAAAAGGCAGTAACTGCTGTTTGAGCATCAGCTTTCTTTGCCATTGCAAAATTTTATCATCCCATATTTGCCATCTATGTCTCAATAACGCGTGTATCAGAGAGTTATCATAACACAGGCTTCATTTACCGCTGTGTCAAAGCGAAGAATGGATGTGAATGACTTCCTGTAGAGAGATGGGATTGGTATGATGGAATGGATTGTTGTATTGCATTGAGGCCTCGGCCGGTATATATATAGAGGACAGAGACTTGTCCGTGGATACAACTAGCAGTATGGGATTATCTAACATATACTCTAAACGCACAAAGGAATAACTTTGATAGTTAAGTTCATACCAACAGCTTAGTTCCTTTTGTGTCCCAGTCCGGTATTCAGCACCAGCCAATACAATTGTGCAATGAAAGAGGTGATAGGTGTTGAACGACCGAACAATGGAAAAGTTAGGCTTAGGGCAAATGTAGATTTTTCATGTGGTTAGTGGCACGTGATAGGTGTTGAACGGTTGATCGGCAGTGCTTGTTGAGGCTTACAAGACCCTGCTTGCTGCCCCCTCTGAGACTAAGAAGCGGAAATGGGTAAACTATTTACTTGTTTCCTGCAGCTTGGCTCGATAATTTTGGTTCAACTTGCTACACAAATTTGGCCTGCAGAGTTTATCTCGGCAACCTGGAAAAACATCCTTTCATGGTCGATGGGCGATTTGGTCAGTGACCAAGTGCTGCAAGGACTAAATCCCATTGTCATCCTAGGAGTTAAGTGTTGGAGTTTCGCGGGTCTAAGACGATCTCTTACCTGGCTGCCCCTGGGCTATAAAGATAATATGCAGCTTTTCTGCTTGTTCAGGAGAAAAGGTGGTCACAAAGGAATTTCGAACATAAAAATAACTTGTGTACATTATTTTTACCCGATGAACAGTGCCAGAGCCAGGAGGTATGATAAGCATGTTGTGAAATGCAGACGAACCCCATTTGAGACAGGCGAACCGTTTCTTGTTCCTCTCAATCTCCAGTTCCATGTTGGCCTCTACTGCACTTCCCGACCTCACCAGTCACCACATTGGCTATCACCGAGTGATCAATTACAAGATCTGCTGGAACCTAAATGCATAAGGGCAAAAACTAAATGTGACTACACAAAATGTTTGAAAACGTATGCCTGCCTGCAAAAAAATGATAAGAGAGGGCATACCATTGGATTGATCTTATCAGGATCCCCACCTAATTTAGACATTGCATCCTGCATTCTTGCAAAGTCAACAAGGACAGGTACGCTGGTGAAATCCTAATTTCAAGATATCATGAAGCTATAAAGCCCGGCAGA
The DNA here is from genome assembly GCA_900205405.1 of Echinochloa crus-galli. NCBI lineage: Eukaryota > Viridiplantae > Streptophyta > Magnoliopsida > Poales > Poaceae > Echinochloa > Echinochloa crus-galli. The sequence goes on from OAMR01000200.1 coordinate 867,957, forward strand.
TTTCTATATGGGAATCAACCATACCATGTTCATGTACGTCTACCTGCAGAATCACACGGGCAGGCTTGAACGGTATCTCAACCTGCTCATCTGAGGTCTTCACACAGTCCATAATCTTCTCAACATCATCCTTTGTTATTTGGAACCCGTCATTCGAGCAGCACAAGGACTGTGCATGGCAATTTATCTTCAAATAGACATTACCAAGCACTTGGCGCATGTACACGCGTGCCGGCTGAGGCCTGAGGAGGAAGAGGAGATGGGGAGGTGGCCTGGCGCCGTCGCGGGCGGTGGTGTCGTGGCCGCGCCTCCCCACGTGAGTGAACTCGTGTCGCAGCCACCTCCGACGCCTCGCCATGGGTGACCGTCTCAAATGGGCTGGGCCGTGCTCTACATTCCGGCCCAAATCGACTACTTTGGGGAAGCCCATCATCTGTTCAGAGGCCTAAAACACCTTGGGCCCCCGGCGTTAGCGGCGCCCCCGCACTGAACCCCTCCGCCGCCGCCGCCGCCGCCGCGCGGCCGCTCGTGCCCTCGCCGTCCGCCGAGCTCCCTTTTCGAGGCACAGAAACTTGGACGGCCGGTGGCTAGCGGAGTCTGCGGCGGCCGTTCCAGGGCCCGTCGCCATGGTGTTCTTCGCCCCGCGGATCCTACGGCGGGGCCCCGCCTGCTCCGCCGCGCCTCTGGGCTCCATACGGTTCGTTGCCTCGCCGCTCTCTGGTTCATCCGCCGTTTTCGTGGTTAGTCTAATCTCTGCATGGAACTGGCCGTTTGTTGATCAGTGGTTCTTGGGATCGAATGTGCGGCTCGGCTCCCTCGCCTCCTGCCGCCTTGGTCGTGCGTCCGTGCGGAGGGTCTGGATCGGAAGCGCACGGCTGGAGCTGGTGGCGGTGGTTTCGCCAGCCCGTGAGATGCGGGAGCACGGAGGTTAGGCTGGACACGGACGGTGGGTTCGCCAGGTTCGCGGTTGGCGACACCGGCAGTGCGAAGCAGAAGGGGGGACAGAAGCAGCAGCCGCCGAAGAAGAAGAAGATGTCGAGGAAGGCCAAGGTCAACCAGCTCAAGTGGTACCGCCTTAAGGCCAAGAAGAAGATGAAATCGCCCAATCCCGAAGTTAGGATCAGATACAAGCTTGAAAAGGTCTGAACTTGCACTAAGTACTGGTGCATTGTTTCAATTGTCTTGCCATTGAATTCGGAGATTTAATAGGAAAACTATGTACAGCCAAAGGTCATGTCACCTCCTGAAACTCTTTCGAAACAGAAGGTTAGTAAAATTAGTTTTGTGCTGTTGTAACCTATGCAGTTTGATGCCCAAATATACCTGCTTATTTAGTGCTTCCTGTTTTTTTTTTAATTTTTGTACAACCATCACTCAACATACTCAGTTATTTAAGGATGGTGTTTGTCTGTTCTTCATAGGCCTTGGAGAAATATAGATATGGACAATCTCTTGAACATACCAGCCAGTTTATTGAGAAGCTGGAGAAGGAGCTTGAAGACTACCAGAAGCATGTTGCTTTATTCAAGAACCATGAAGGAGCTACCACTGGAAAAATCAATAATGCAGATACCACCGTTGATGACCCTGGAACTACCTCATCTTCTGAATGATCCAACATCTTCAATATGAGGGATCCATATATCCTTCCGCAGTGAAGGACTGAAGGTTTGATCAAATCTTGAGAGCCTACAAAGCTCTATCCATTATTCATTAAATATGTGGCCCCTTGGTTGTGGTGAATAGCTGTACTATTTTTAGGGCTGTTGTACATTCTTAGCGAGCTATGCTTTCAAATTACTCATTGGTGTGTGTGTGTGTGTGTGGTGGTGGTGGGGGGTTGTGCAATGCATTGATCACCAATCTATGTTCATAACTATAATAGCCTGGCACCGAGTGCACATGAGTCTTTACTGTTCAAGCAATATATCCTGCTGCATTGGTTAGTTTCATTCTTTAATCAATTGGTTTCAGATTTTATGTTTGTGGAACCCTGCTGATGTTGTTTGTTCTGGAGACATAATTTTGTACAGTCTATTAGTGTCTTCACTGTTAGGAAGTTATAAAATAGGACTTATTCTTTTGTAGTTGACCTTGTATGTAGGTTTTTCACTTCTCAAGCTTCATTTCTACATAGAACACAATGAAACGGTAACTTCGGTGCTGGAGTTACTTCGTAAATCAAGACATTTCTTGTGATCGTAAAGAATTGCAGTCTGCGTTGCCACACTCCACTCATTTAATCATTCTTACACCAGTGATGGATGTCAGAGTTGCGCAAGGTTTTTTTGCGCCTCACAGTTGGTGTCCTTGCATAAACTTTCTGTGCTGATGACTTGAAAAGGGTCCGCAAATATGAAATAAGGTATGCTCACACCGTTCTCCTTGAGTTGTTACACATAAAGATCATTATGATTACTAAGTTTTAGTTGTAAAATTATTAGTCAATATGGTTTCAGTGAGCAAATATCACTGTAGATTGATCCATATCATTGTTTTACTCATTCCAAGCATTTTGCTTAGTTCATTACAATCATTTTGTTAGCTTTGGTTACTTAGCTATAGTGGCTCAGTTGGGTGAAGAAAGTATTACGACCAGCCAAAGGAAGTGCTAGGCAATATGGATTAACACAAAGGAAAATCATAACATTTCTTTATTATCTGAGTTACTGTTGGAGATTTGGTTTTGTACTTTTGTGTGGTCATTGCTATACAACATCAATTACCAAAAGGAAAATCATAATATTTCGTTATTATTTGAGTTACTGTTGGGGATTTTGTTTTGTAGTTTTGTGTGGTCATTGCTATACAACATCAATTACCAAAAAGAAATAACTATTCTAATTTAATCACTGATTGGAGCCAATGATGGGATAGATTTGTCATCTCAACCACTGATTCCTTCTGGTCACCCATCAATGTTAAATAATTATTTGGTTGCATCATATTTGCAGGCTATGGAGCTCGTCAAATGGGCCACTCATCATCGCATGGCCTGGCCCAGGCACAGCCTATCAAGGTGTGAATGATTATGTACAATGAGTAATGCCTACATGTAATCTAGGCAGGGTTATGGGGTGAATCCAAAACTCTTCGAAATTGGTACATTTGCATATGCAGGCCATTTTTTCTAAGCCCACTGGGTTGTTGCATCTCGTTTAACATGTTTAGCCTGAGGAAAGATATTTTAAAATTTAGGAGATTGGAAAATAATAAACTTTATTAATATTGTGGAGCAAGGCAAAGCAAAAGAATAAGGTTAACAACGCGGTGCTGTTCGACCAAGCCACCTACGACAAGCTGCTGTCTGAGGTGCCCAAGTACAAGGATATCACCCCCTCAATCCTCTCCGAGCGCCTCACGATAACCCCTCATTCCAGATCTGGTGTATGAATTGCTGTAGAATTTCGGTTGGCTTGCATAAATTTTCTTTGCTGTATGAATTGAATATATTCTGGTGAGTCGGAGTTATATCCTTGTTTCTTTATTCTGCATGCAATATAATACTGTTTCTTGATGAATCAGAGCTGTTGTAAACTACTTTGATGACTGAACTACTGAACAAATGTTTCCCTTGAATGACAGTAGCTGAACAAATGTCTGGTTTCTTGTTGGTGTCAGTTGTTCAAAATAATCGAAGGGTACAGATATGGAACTGGTTTAGTGACATACTGATGTGAATTACCTGCTTGCTAACCGTTACGTTTCTTCCTTTTTTGCTTACTTACTTCTATGGTATTGATATGAGACAAAGGACAGCATTAGTTCGAGATTTGTGGCTGATCAGTAACATGTATATACTTTGTCAATTATACACATGCACTGATATGTGCTCACCTACACTGTTCATATTCATATATACTTATGCTGAAATTGTTCATACATACTTCATGGCAGCATAGTTCTTGCTCTGGAGTGTTCGGAGCTGTGATGCTCATTTTATTTGTATACATTTACAATTGCTTATCATAAATTTGATGGTTCAAAATTTGTCTTTGTGAAATGGCTGTCATTTAGCATATATTCCGCAGGTTCATTTTGGTTGAGAATATAGTACCGCCATTCTTTTTAGTCCTGTTTTCCTGCATGATAGCCAACGACACTATCAAATTATCATTCTTTATTTTTGTATCTATTTTTTATAAATCATGTAGAGCTCATGTGGTTGGTCTGCTTAGAATGTTATATCAAGCCTTGTGCTAGATGGAGCGTTAACAAGGATCAATTCCAACTGTGTTTGAGACAGTATGTGAAGAATATTTTCCTCATACCATTTGATCATGACGTGGCACAACATTCCAGGGGTCAACTTGCATCAGTGATGTTTATTCACATATACATTCTGAAATACCCAAGAAGTTTGATATTCACATCCAAAATATGCAGTCTCTGCACATATATTTGTGTTGAAACTGTACTGTGTAGATTAGAAACCTGTAGTTTGTGGACATCTGGAATTTTGTGTTGAATAAGATACTTTTTTGCTCGTCTGACCGGTTTAAGCTTTCCATATGCACAGCATTCTTGTTAGTTTATGCAGTTGATTAATGTCAGATTGTTGTTACCAGGTCTGTGTAGTTTGCAGTTAATTAATTAAAGTCAGATTGTTTCCCCTGTGGGACTGGCGAAAGACGGAGAGAAGTCAACTTCGCCTCCCAAACAGGACCCGTTGGGGAAGGGGTTTTCTCCTCTAGTCCTCTGGGTTGGACGGGGATGCGGATGGCGAGAACTTTCCCCACACGGGGTGCTCTGCCCAGGGCAGAACTGGCACGGTGGCACCTGCATCCAAACTCCAAAGGAACCGGCCAGGGTGGCGTCACTATCGCCCCACCTCGCGGCCATCTCGACCGGTCCCACCCCCGCTCCGGCAACCTCCCCCACTGCCCCGCTCCGGCCGCCGAAGCTCTGCCGATCCAGCGGTGGGGTGTTGCTGGGTCCTGTGCGACGTGGGAGCTCGTATCCACGCGCACGACCTTAAACATGCCCGGCCGATTCAGCCCTTTCTATGCCCTGCATTTTCATTTATTAACGTATTTAATTTTAATCTAAGCTTGGTTGTTGTTTTTCAGGATTGACTACCATCTTCTTACTTACGTAGCATTTGCTTCCCCGGTAGCTCCGCTTGATAATAATCGTCTCACAAGAAAACACAAGGACTTCCTTATAAATATTTATTATCACAATGATTGTCATTGAAAACAGATATGGCGCTAAAGGCCTACATGGAACATGCCATAGTCTTTTACCTTCAATATTGCTAAATGTAGATTTTGTCAATGCAAGTTTTGGTTATATGCATTGGTTAATATATGCTGGGAAGAGTATCATTATGCTGCTCTATAACATGAATAGAATAATTTCCTTGTTAAGTCATGGAACATGCCACAAATTAAATACACTGAGACATAGTAACATTCTATCAATTACACCTTGCCCAATTTTCGTGATACATCTATATACTACTATGGGAGTGTAGGGAAAGAATGAAAAAAAGGGACGAAATCAAAATGGAATGCAGAGGTATGATAATTATTTATCTGCTGTGTGTGCTCCCATATTTCTCTCAGATTCTAAAGTGTTAAGTTAGATATTTTTGGAAGAATATAGAACATGTTACTGTTGAACACCATCTACTTAGTTCTTTCAAACAAGATTATCGTCATACTTTGGACAAACTGTGTGCTCTGCAGTAGTTGTATTACTAATCCTTTTGTTGTCTACATCATGTGCCCCTTGCTGACTGTAGTTTAATAGGGATTAGGAGCACAACAAATTTTTTTATGAGCACACATTTTAGTCTTCACAATCCCTGTTGTTGACTTTCTAGCCTTCTTCCTCCCTTCTTTACATCCATATCTATACTTCATTTCTACATCTTTCTCTTCTACTTTCAAGAAACTATGGCTAGTGTTTATCTTGCTTTTGCAGGCAAAGCAGTAGCAACGCCTGTTATCTCGTACTTATTGCAGAAAGCCTTCGGTTACCTTCATAAATACTGGAAGGCTGAGGACTTGAAGGCTTTGGAAAAAGAGCTTTTGAGGACACTACCTCAGGTCCAAGCAGTCTTTGATGCTGTTGACCGGGAGCAAATCAAGGAGCAGAGCACGGCACTGGATGCATGGTTGTGGCAGCTGAGGGATGCTATAGAGGAGGCTGAGGATTCACTCGATGAGCTCGAGTACTATAAGTTGAAGGAGCGTGTCAAATCACGCGAAAAACAAGATGAAACTGGTGGAATCTCTGTGTTAAAAGGTAAATTTATCAACAAGCTCATTAAGCATGCCCCAAAGAATGGCCAGTTGATGAGGTTGAAGGAAGCTATTCAAGGAGTGCACAAGGTAATTTCTGGTGTAACCAGTTTCATTGATATTTTGAAGGTGGATATGGTTAGTCCCCATATGGATTGTTATCGCTGGAAGATGAAAGCTAAGCAATACGAAACAAGCTCAAAGTTGACACCGAATGAGGTTTTTGGCCTAGGCAAGGAAAAAGATTTGATCCTTAAGTGGTTGATCAATAATGAGCCTGTGGGTACCAATCTTCAGATTTTTTCCATAGTTGGGCATGGTGGTTTTGGGAAGACAACTTTAGCTCAACTAATTTATAGTGAGAAAAATGTGCAAAATTATTTTGATTTGCACATATGGGTATCTGTGTCTAGTCATTTTGATGCACTAACCATAACAAAAAGTATCATAGAGGCAATTACAAATGAAAGCACATCAGCCAATACATTGGAAGCACTTCATGCCATTCTCGAAGAGAAGTTGATCTGTAAGAGGTTGTTGCTTATTTTGGACAACGTATGGAATGACAATGATATGAATGAATGGGAGAAACTATTTGCACCCCTTAAAATTTGTAGAGGTGGAAGCAAAATTTTGCTGACAACTCGGATGAAATCAGTGGGAGATATGGTTGGCATTGTTCTTGGAGCTAAGGGAGAACATATTAAATTAGATGGCTTACAAGAGAAAGACCTCTTGATGCTGTTCAATAAGTATGCATTCAGTGGTATTGATCTTAGCTATTACAGAAATTTGCACTCTCTTGGTGAACAGATTGTTAAAAGGCTTGGCGGATGTCCCTTGGCAGCCAAGGTTATAGGTGCACATTTGTGTAGCAACATGAGTTATGCGCATTGGAAGAAAATTTTGCAGGAAGACTTCCAGAATTTACAAATAGCAAAAGATGGTATCATCAAGGTTCTTAGATTAAGCTACAACGATCTACCTGCAAACCTGCAATTGTGTTTTAGATATTGTAGCATATTTCCACAAGGGTACAAATTTGGGAAGAAGGAACTGATGGAGATGTGGCTGGGTTCTGGATTGATTTTGAAAACTACCAATGAATCACGATCTTTAGAAGATATTTCTGGAGAATATTTGGACTTGCTGGCAAGAAAATCATTCTTTGACTTCATATCAATAGAAAGGTATGGTGTGATTCTTGAGGAATATTATGTTATGCATGACATAATGCATGATATGGCGCAATCTGTTTCCTCGGGGGAATGCTTGAGGACTGCAGGTATCAGATTAATTACTATTGCAAAGACAGTTCGCCACTTGTCCATTAAAATAGAAGATTCAATTCATCTGAAGGAGCTTTGTTGCCTTAATAAATTGCGCAGTTTAGTTATCGAATTTGTTGGAGAAGACCCCAATATGACTTATTATCTTATGTTTTCTGAGGTTTTAAAAAATTTAAAAGCCTTGCGTCTATTATGCTTAACAGCTAAATGCCCGTTTCACTTGCCTGATGCTATCTCTAATTTAGTACACCTGCGCTACATCTCCGTCTTTAGCAGCAAAAGGTCATTTCTTGTATCAGTGCATAAACTGTTCAGTCTTTACCACTTGCAAGCACTGAAGATAATGGAATATTCTGATGGTAAAATGCTGAAACTGGATGGCATGGGTAATCTAGTATGCTTGAGAAATTTACATGTCCCTTATGATATCCTTTCCTCAATACCTCGAATTGGTAATCTTACATGCCTTGAAGAATTAAATGGATTTAGCTTGCAGAGGAAAAAAGGATACAGCATAAGTGAACTAAAAAACTTGACACAACTTCGTCATCTTCGTCTTCGAGACATTCAGAATATTGATGACTATAAAGAAATTTTAGATTCCAAAATGAAGGAGAAGAAACAGCTGAGGACCTTATCTCTGCACTGGTCTGCTTACGAGGGCGTTACAGAGAATATCGATGACCTAGTTCTTGAAAGCTTTCAACCGCACTCTGATCTTGAGGGGCTTGATATTATAGGGTATAACGGCACTGGACTTCCTTCTTGGATGGCAAACCCCTACCTCATAAATTTGGTATCACTAAAGAAAATCAAATGTGGAAGAATGGAGCAGCTCCCATCATTAAAAAGTCTCTGCTCACTGAAGAATCTCTATCTGCAAGAACTTTCAGTACTAGCAAAAATAGGCTGCCTCAGCAATGGTTCTAGTGGTTGCAGTTCAGAAGGGACGGGTTGCACTGGCTCAAATGAGGTGTTTCCTCCACATCTTAATAACCTAAAAATTCGAGGATGTCCTAGACTCAGGGAATTTCCTACCATACCGCCGAGGTTAAATCGTTTAGAAATACAGAGTTCTGGGTTGATTCACCTTCAATTATCCAATCACTCACATATTACTAATGTGCTGATTGAGGATTGCCCAAATTTGACTTCCTTGGCAGAGGGCTTCCTCAAACAGCATGTATATCTTGAGTCTATTAGAGACATACATATTTACCAATGTGAAAAACTAGCATACCTACCATCCAAGGGCTTGTCAGGACTTGTGAACCTACAGAAGCTAGAGATATCCTATTGTCCTATGCTAAGCGGCAATGCGTTTGAAGTTAAGCTGCTTCCATCATCTCTGGAAAGTCTCACTATTACATCCTGTGGTGAACTAGAGAACATTTTGATTGGTTCATTAACAGGACTAAATGCGCTTATTCTACTCAAATTTTCTGAATGCAACCACGTGACAGCTCTTCCATCGACAGAAACATTTAAAACTCTGACAGCATTAAGAACAGTGACTCTGTGTGATTGTCCAGAATTGTCATCCTTTGGTGGGTTACAGTGCCTCGAATCATTGAGATATTTGTCTATTAATGGTTGTCACAAGCTTGCTATGATTCCTTCATTGCAAACTCCATTGCTTCACAGCATCAAAGAAGATGGGAATGAAAACTTACTAAAGCTTGAGTTGTTACATATTGACGACCATTCTCTGCTTTTCGTGGAACCACTGAGAAGCATCGTCTTTGCAAGAGAACTGTCCATCTGTGATGACCCCATCATGACATCCTTGCCCGAGAAATGGCTTCTGCAGCATCACACTGCACTACATGATTTGTGGATATGGAATGTGAAGTCCTTGCTATGTCTTCCATCAAGCCTTGCAAATCTCTGCAATCTCCAAAGTTTTTGCCTATTTGGTGCTCCTCTTGTTGAGTCAGTACCGCAAATGCCTGCATCATTACGACAACTTAATATTAGCCTTTGCCACTCAGTGTTAGAAGAGCGGTGTAGAAAGGGTGGATCTGACTGGAGCAAGATTGCACATATCCCTGAGGTAAAAATTAATGCCATACAAGAAGAATCATGATGAGTAAGTTCATTGTTTCATCTGCCATCTCCCACACTTTCTTGATTCATTCATCTCGTAGACTCATAGTCAGATCAATTTTCTTGGTCATTGCTCATTACATGGAAAAGGTGTATTGCAGTGAGGTAGTGGAGGTCCTCAGATAAATATTCAGCTGACTTGAGACTTCTCATGTGCTGCAGATGAATGTTTTATTGAAGGCGGCGAAACGAAGTGCGAATACTCCCCCTCTTGCACTCATAATGGAATTTCCTCTGCGAGCATGCATATCTGTGGATGTGAGTACTACACTAAGCATTTCCCCTTTCACTACAACATGCCTGTTTATGTAGAGACATGTTGGTAGAGTCATTTCTCGACATGCCTCTGTAGCCACAAATATACTAATAGATTGAGACATTGGTAGAGGCATTCAGAAAGGTGCCTTACTTATTCTAGTTACAACCCACGGCTTAACCAAAAGAGACAGTCTACGAGACATTTCAGAAAGTGCCACAAGAATTTACCATTAAGCAACTCGAAGGACCCATGTATTATTTGTGATGCTAGAGGCAATCCTGTCATCCATCGTCTTCCGAAAGTGTCTGAACAAAATTAGGTAAGAGTATTATAGTATTACATAAATGGATACACCCATCAGCCAATCAAATATCAAATGGCTGTAGAAAATCCTTGTGAGCTGGACAACTATTCCAAAAATATATTCTACAATAGAAAGCGATTATACATTCTGCATACAAGAAGACGAAATTGAGAAAACAGCACAAACTTTTGGCAACCTTATATGGTAAAATAAACAAATACATAAATAAATATTTTGCTTTCAATTTAGGTTCCGTCAACACAAAAAAATAAAGGAAATTGTTTACTTAATTTATTTATCATTGAATTGTTAAGCCGTTTTTATCAAACTGACCTTCATGACATCTCCAACCTTGGAATTTTATAACAAATAGATTTTTGCTTCAACAAATACTCTCTCTGTATCCATTTGTTGGTGGCAGAAATATTTGACGCCTTCCCCTTGGCCTGACAGTACCGTGTTCAACAGAAAAGGCCTCTTTCCTTTTTTTTTTACCCTGCCTCCCGTGCCTGCCACCGCGGAGGAAGAGGAAAGGAGGCGACTCTCAGGCCAGCTATTGCGCGTGTGGCCGTGGGCCCAGGGCAGGCAAGCGGAGCTGCGCGCTTGTTCTCCACGCCTCTGGCCATGCCGCACTGCTCATCCTCCGGCAGGCTCCATTGCCACAGTGAGCCGACTCTAAGCATTTGCCTCCCACTCCAGATGCGCTTTCCTGACCGTCCGCTTCCCATCGGATTCCCCGTGGCTGGTACTAATTTTGCTGCACCTTCAATATTCCCACTATGCACCCGCTGGCCATGAGCATCACATTCTTTAATCAGTCTGGAGCAGACATAGTACCGTCTTCACTGTTGGGAGCCTTGGTGAAGTGCAGTTTAATTTGAAGTGTGTGAACGAAAAGATTTAGCGAGGGAATAACATGGCTTCTTCTGCCCCCATAGTGGACAAAAAGAGCCTCGCAATTAACAACGAGGTGAGCGATCCTGATCCTCATCCTTTGCTTCTGTTATTCCGTTGCACAAGTGAACAAAGCTAGTATTTGGTTCAGATGACTAACATCTCAACTTTTCCTATGTGTTTAGTGATGTCTAACTGTGGAACTTTATTCTAATACATTCTTTTTGGCAACATGCTCCGGTCCTGAACTTGATTTTTATCACAATACTACTGTTATGTCATTCAGTTTTCTCCTATGTAGTCCCTTTCATGAGGACATCTCTACGTCGGATACGTACACGATGGAGCATCAACGTTGCTACAAGTCTTTTTCAACAAGAACCTCAAGTTCGGTTTGGGCTTAGTGGACTGCTCTTCACCAAAATGACTATATCTCCTCTATATGACGTCCAATTGGTTAAGCAACAATTTAAAAATAGAGACAAGAAAAATCATGATATTGTAATAATATATAGCTTCAAATAGTAAATAAATGATAGATACTTCATATCAATGCTTCATAATTGGATGATGCAATAGTGCAATTAAATACTTGACTTCACTTCTACCCACACATCCCAAGAAAGGAAGTAAGGGTTACAATCACATTGTTATATCTTTAACGTGCATCGGTGTACAGTACTTACCGCATCAATCCGGCTACCGTGTCTTCATATGCATATCAAACATGAGAATGCAAATGCAAGATTGCAATGCAATAAACTTTATATACATCGGTAATCAAAACTATAGAAGTAAAGCCACATGTGGACCACATAATACTTCAATATAAAAAAATCAATTTTAGATCATATGACCCATGCGAGAAACTGAAATTAAGTGGAGACAATTCAACCAATAAAGTTAAAGCATATGGACTACAACACCACACTTAATTGCTTTCTCCGAAGATAAAAATGTGAGCTAACCGTCATCCGAAGTTGTGCCACCTATTCATAAATATATCTCAGCACGAAAATAATCACACAAGCATTACCAAACTTGATTTAAAGCATTTCTATGCTTGAACCCAATGTCCTCAATAAACACACACAAAACTAGACATAACAGTAGAACTATTGATTTTTTGTATCATTTAATTCTAATGGCAAAAAATTCCCAACTTGAGCCATTGTGTTACCTTGATGACCTAGATTTTTTCTAGCATTCACATGGGTAACCTGCCCATACAAACATTATTATAGCTGGGTGTGCATGTATTCTGTATTATTTTTGCAAATAAAAGTTAGGAAAAAGAAAATGATCGAAGGGCTTGAGAGATTTTATCATTTGCCATCTAATTTTTTTCCGAAGGGCTTTGAGTTGACAAAATCATGAATAAGGGATATACCAATCATCCACTCAATCATTTCTGTTTATTTTGGTACCTCACAATTCTTGACACTTCCAACGAGCTCTAGAAATGATACTCCAGCTTACCTGTAACTGATGTACAATTTGCAGTAGCTTAAAATCGACAATGTATTATCTTGTAACACACTACAGTACGTCTCGTCTTCAATCTTCATTAACTTTAATGCACTTACATGTACATGCAATTGTATTTCCAATTACCAAGCTTGTGTTGACCATGGCATAGCTCACATCCACGGGTACAGTCTGCTGTGTTCATTCTTCAGCTGCAGCCACCGGCCGCGAAGCCGATCCTGGACTGCGCGACGTCGTAGACGACGCTGAACGTCTGCTGCTGCGTGTTGCCGATGATGGCCGTGCTGTCGGTGGGCGCGAACGCGAGGCATGTCGTGGAGTCGTCCACGTCGATGAGCACGTTCCTCGCCGCCAGCTTCAGCGTCGCGCCGCCGGCGAACGCCATGGCCACGGCCGGCACGCGCAGCTGCGACGCCTGGCCCTCGAAGCACGTGTCCAGGATGGAGAACGCGGGGGCGCGCGCCGCCCCGCCCATGGCCGCGGCCACCGCCTTGCTCAGCGCCGAGTACACGCCCGTCGGCAAGCGCGTGATCACCGTGCCGGAGTCGATGATCGTCGGCGCGCTGGTGTACTCCGACGGCGAGATCGACAGCGGGCTCCCGGCGACGGAGATCCCGGAGAGCGTGACGAAGTAGAGCGAGGCGTCGAGGGAGCTCGACGCCATGGGCGTGAACGAGTACTGCCCCGGGTTGTAGGACCCGATGATGGTGAGGTACCCCGTCGACGCCGACGTCGGCAGGCAGTAGGAGAAGGCGTCGCCGAGCCTGGGCGCGAGCTGGGAGAGCAGCGAGAGCTTGTTGCGGGCGAGGCCGATGAGCCCCGCCGAGCGGCCGAAGAGCCCCTCGTTGTCCTGGCCGCAGCCGTAGTAGAAGCCGGGGAAGGTGGTGGAGCCGAAGGAGACGGTGTCCCTGCTGAGGTAGCCGAGGGAGAAGGAGCTGTCGCCGTAGCTGGCCTGGTAGACGCAGACGCCGGAGACGGAGCAGGCGGACGGGTTAAGCGTGGCGGCCTGGAGCTCGTCGCACTGCGCCGCCGAGCACGGCACGGAGGCGTAGGTGCTGGACGCGGCGGGGTCGTAGAGCGGGCCGGCCTGGCGGTGGCACGACACGACGCAGGGCGAGCACTGCAGCCAGGTGAGGGACGAGCCCGTGTCGACGACCATGGCGTAGGAGGTGGCCGGGGTACCCAGGCCCAGCTGGGTGACGTAGTTCCCCACGCCTATGGACACGCCCGGCGAGAGCGGCACGGTGGCCAGGGAGTCGTCGAGGCGGCTGCCGCCGCTGGCGGCCTTCTTGTTGCGGAGCGACGTCGGCCGGCGCGGCGGCGCGTGGTCGGCAGTGGCGACGAGGCGCGACGCGAGGTAGGCGACGCGCGCATCGTCGTGGGTTAGGACGGTGGAGAAGGGGAGGTCGGACGGGAGCGGCGCCGGCGAGCAGGGGCTCTGCGGGTGGTGCAGCGTCAAGTGGAGGCCCGAGCTATTTCGGTGCGGGAAATCTGCCAAAACAAGAGTTGATGACGATTATCATGTTAATTACTAAGGTACTTATGTAAAAAGTATTTTTTTATACTGCAGATCCATAAAAAAAATAATAAAATTCTCAAGGGACATTGTTGGATGAATCGAATTCATTTTTAGAATAGTGAGTGACGACGGCGAGACGTCAGACGTGTGTAATATTTCGTTAATTTTAAGCCTCACCGAACTAATCTCCTTACAAACGTTTATAGGTGTGAATTTGTATATACAGCTGTACGTGTTTAGTGTTTGTACGTGCACGTACCATGTTCGTCTAAAAGTTCTTTTATATTGTCGGTGCCCTTATATTGGACGTACAGCATCTACATCCAAGTAGTAAACTGCATTTGTGGTCCCTTAGCAGATGGTTGCTAGCTCATCTTGCATCACTGAACCAGGCAACTGTGCCCCAAATTCTGGCGGGCCGGTGGCGTGTTCTTGCCGATAGCGAGATGAGACAGCGACGCACCACCAGTTGAAAAAGATTAAGCAGCCGCAGCAGCAGTGAAAGCACCAATAATACTACAGAAAACGGCCACTGCGATGGGGAGTGAACAGGCCGTGTCACCTACTGCATATGCTCCATATGCAACCAAGCTACCTGATTCCTTCACATCTCTAATGTCTTTGAGCATCTTTGACCACATTTCGTGGCCCATGTAGGCCAATCTGGTTGATTTGTTAGGGACCTTGACTCGGTGTGTTCTAAATTCCAAGGTTAGGCCGACAGGTTTGGCATTAGCAAAGTGTACGTGAATTATTACTGGCAACATGCATGTACGTGTATATACACACGAATAATTGTCCTAAGTAAGTGATATTTTGAACATCAATGCGGTCCCCGAAACACAGCTATGACTCTTCTGTTAGAAATATTTATAGGACATACAGCATTATACTTTAATGAAACTACATTTCAATATACTACGGCTGTAAGCTTTCAGAACTTTTGTTAGCCGAGGCTGGAACTCATTTCCTTAATCTAGAAAAAAACATTTCGAGATAGTTATGCTTGTATGTATCATTTTCCAATATGCAAACTCAATACATAAAAAAATATTTTTGCCAACGAAGTCTGTAACGATAAGAAGCGATCACGTGACAAGAAAAACGAAGCCAAAACGTGCTACTGAATGTGTCTTCATCATCCTGAAATTGTATTGATTAATCATGATCGAACATTGCATTACCCTGCTAATTAATCAACCGCTGCACCTTTCGGAGCTTCAGGTAGTCAGTGGCGTGTAGCAGCAGCAAGCTGCCTCCATTAGTTGATGACAATGGACAAGAGTCTAGCACTCTATAGTTATCACATCACGTCTCAGCAATCACCATTTACTAATCAGCACGCTGGCTTGCACTAGGTACGTGTTCGTGCATCGGTCGTGACCCCAAAGTCCAAAACCCAAAGAAACACGGTAAAGTGTGGCGAGGTTGACAGTTACAGGCCGGAGGGAACGGAAAAACGGTTTACGCAAACATCTATTTTGCCTTTTGATTTATGCTCTCCTTTTCCTGCCCCTAGTACAGAAGGGCATTGTACAAAACAAGTACAATTAAGGTTCAACCTAGCACACAACACATTTTGGTTACGTAGTTGGCCTGTGTACTCATCAGTCTGGGAAGATTATTGAGATGATCAACCGACATAGTTGGACAACCACGTACATATTGTGTAGCTTGAGGACGTAAGGGCGTCACGAAGTATAAAAACTTTGTTTTTCTAAAGATAAGAGTGTATATGGAGGGGAAGACGAGACATGCTACGTGAATCCTAGCTTTATTGCTGACAACCACTAGACACGTGAGAGACCACAAATACACGCACTTTTTTTCTTGTCTGCTACCAGATTAATCAATAGCCCAATTGTCATGTGTGTGTTGAAACTTTTTATTATAGGCCCCGTTGTACGTTGGATGCCCATGAAGGAAAAGGAGCATTGTACTATGCTAGGCTATAACACATGACCTTGAACACAAGTAGCAGTATTATTACTATCTATTTTTTCATCTATTCATTTCGCTGGATAAGGGGAGAACATGTTAGATGGTGTTGTAACCAAATTAAAAATTAAAACTAATAATTATAACAGCCATGGGTCCATCCATATTGGTGGCATATCACCGGCTTTATCATGACAAGCCAAAGGATAAATAGGGACCAATTAGAGCTACTACGACTCCATAACATATTAATCATTAATTAGCATTAAATAAGAAAAATAAAACAGTGTGTGGACCAAGCGACTGACATTTGACACACCATCTACTAATACATTGCTGTCTAGTCTCTAGATCTCCAAAAGAAAAAAAAGGAGAGGAAATACTTGGCCGCCCATCTCGTAGTGCAACGCACATATATTTGTTAGTTGGAGGGAGCTGATACATCGAGTGGGAGGTGGCATGGCAACCATTGATCGAGCTCACGAGCTAAAGGCTAATCATTGTGCTAATCTGGCAGCAGTAACGCACCGCCGCCTCCTCACAATTCAATGAGTGCATTCATTGGGTCACAGTGTGTATGTTTCTTTTTTTAGTGACGACGAGCTAGAAAGGTCATTGGGTCACAGTGTGTATGTTCCACAGGATGGTATTGGAGCTGGAACGACATGTGGTCTCTGAAGAAAATCTAAGCTGATATAAGTTTGTCTGTTCTATTTTCAAAATTCAAATGAGCGCACTTTTGCGCGGTCTCTCAGCTGACACTTACACAATTGACATGAAGAAGACTATAGTCCATAAAAATGCTCTAAGATAGAAACAGATATGATACTCGATATATAGTTTGATACTTGATCAAATCAAAAACAAAACTTTCTTCCATATCTCACCAAAGTAAACTAATGTTGTCACTGTTCCCCTTGAAAAACTGTCGTGACCGTTTAAGTTCAGTATATATAGTACTAGCTAGATGCTATCTCAAGTATATAACTTAAGATTAAATCTAGTTCTAGCAACTGTTCAATTTACTACAGCTGCAAAGCAAGCAGTTATCTTATATATTAAGAAAATTGTGCAAAGTTACTGAAGACAGAGTTACTAAAGTAATTACCTACACAATCAAGCTACAGTATAAACTTATATGTACCGGGGATTTCCGAAGCGCAGACGCTGGTGATGTCACGCACAGGAGCTGCGACAGTGAACATGAGGGAGCAGGCGAGGAGAAAAGGAAGCAGCTCCATTGCGTCGCCGGCCAGCCGAGCCGAAATTAAGCTTCCTCTCTTGAGGCCGTGTCGTGAGGCGGCCATGGTGCTTTGTGGCCTTTATATAGGGAACGATATGATTCCTGTATGATGCGTGCGGTGTGTGGGAATCTCGCCGGTAGCTGTCATATATCACCTCTAATTTAGTGGCCATTTCGTCTACCCAAACGATTTAGTACTATGCTGATTTGGTGAAGAGGACCAATCATGCCAGTTAGTGGTTACACAGCTTCTTTAGCTCAGTTGTCTGTGCGTAGAGTTAGGCAGCTAAACATGTGCGGTGCTATGTAATGCTGTGAATAATTTATATGAAGTAAATTGAAGGGTCTTTGTTGCGCGTACGTACTCTACATACGGAGTATGGCAGAACTTGCCATAGCAGGAAACTACACTTTGTTGGAGCTTGCCAATTACACTGAACTTCTTAATAATTTTCTAGGTAACCATTAGGGCATGTACAGCCCGTCTGTAGCACCCGTCTTTAGGACGGTAATTTTGCAAAAACAACCCCGTCACTGCCAACCGACGGCCTCCGCGTCGCTACACTAGGCGACGGGGTCGTCCCGTTTCCCGATGCTCAAGCGACGTGCGACGCCGGGAAGCGTCTCCACCGCGCTGGATCCCGCGCTCCGCCCCCTCGCGCCAAATCCTCCCGCAAAACCGCCATGTCTGCGCCACCGCCAGCCGGCTGTAGGAAAGGAGTGGATCGAGCGATGGCGGGAAGGAGAGGCCACAGAGCGGCGACAGGGCCTCCTGCTCTTCCGCCTCCACGCCGTGCTCGGATCCCACACCAGGAGGAGGCCGCCGGCCCCGCGCCGGCGCACGCGCCATGGAGACGGGCCGTTGGGGTAGGGGCAGGGGCAGGGTCGAGCCACCAGCTGCTCGGCGTCGTTCCTTAGGTCCCGTGAGCTGAAAGCCCGAAACTCCTGGGTCTCTGAAGACAGACGTGGGATGCAAGAGCTAGAGGCAGCAGAGGATAGATGGAGCTGAACATCGGTACCGGATCCCGGCGCCTAGCCAGCCGACGTAGCGGACTTCTAGAGCGCCGCCTCTGGGGGAGCGGAGAAGACACCTGCTGGGTCTGCTTCTCGCGCCCATATGCAGGTCAGTGGCGCCCATGGAAGAGAGTGACAGAAAGTCAACGAGAGAGAGGAGGAAGAGAGTGCAGATGAGCAGCGAGAGGTGAGAGAGGATGGAGCTCCGCGTTGGAGAGTTTGTTATTATTTATTTTTTGCTTCAATTTGTGTGGGCGAGATCGATTCCAACACCTTGTATTCTTTTAGTTCACGTCTATATGGTTGCTGCAAACAGCAGTGCTACAGCTATAGAGAGAATCAATAGTGACAGGCACTTCTTAGAAATTCAGTTATCAAATTTGGATCACTACATAAGCAACTCAAAAGGATCTAAATCGAGCCATACAATAGTATACACAAATGTATTCGTAGTTAATTTAAGCTCTATACAAAGCTATTAGCTTATAGACGATCTCTCTGTCTATGGACTGTATGAGCTGTCTGTACATCCGTCTGTATACGTAGTTCGAGATTCTACAGACAACATGCCGTCTAAGGGCTGTACATGCCCTTACGCAATTGTGGATATTTGCCACAAGATACTGCAAGCATTGAAATATTGTTTTCTTTGATTTGCTGGAGAGAATTTTAGGAATGACAAACGTGCCCTTCTTCGCCTTCAACCCTTTCTCTTTATTTTTACTATATAGAGGAATCCCCTTTCAAACTTTTAGAATATTGGAGAGAGGTGCTCCATCAGATCCTTTCTCATTCCCATTCCCCTTGCACGTGGGCCCCACCTGGAAGTGACTCATTCTTTTTTTCTCCGTTTTCTCTCTTTCCTCTTCACGCAATCACGCCATGGCCGGTGTGCAGGGGCAGAGGCGCCGGCCGGCACACGCGTTGGTGGCGGCAGGCACGTTTGGGCGGCTCGCAGACGGCCGAAGAGGCGGCGGCGCTCGCCTGCGCGGCGGAAGGGTGCAGCGAGGCCGCTGGCGGTGTGACGAGGCGGCGCCTGCCACTCGGCGCTTGGCCGCGTCCGAGCTCGGCGGCGGCGGGTAGGCGGAGGCGCACGGCGACGGCAGCCGGCGGCGCAGATCCGGCCGCGCCGGCTG
>OAMR01000200.1:887459-914476 GCA_900205405.1 Echinochloa crus-galli
CGGTGCGCGCCTGGCCGATGGCGAGTCCAAGTAGGGAGGAAAGGCAGTGGAGGAGGGAGGAAGAAAGGGGATTGAGAAAAAGATTGGATTGGTTGAGAAAAGAAAGGTGAGATGGAGGGGGTGAAAGGAGAATGAAAAAATTATTGAGAAAGAGGATTGTGAAAGTGGATCTGTTGGAGCTTGATTTTTACCCTCAATCTTTTTTAATAAAAATATAGGAAAAAAAGATTGGTTTTCTCAGTCTCTTGCTCTTGCATTCCCAGCAGCTGCCTACCGGCTTCTCCAACAATGGATGACGTAGTTAGATGAGACTGAAGTAGCGGTGAGAAAACAAATAAAATGAATTCACAAGCGACTCGTTCGTTCTTCACTGCATGGTGGGTCTGAAAAGGCATTGTGCGTGGACCCTAAGATGTGCATGCAACCTAGAGGCTAGAGCTAAGAGCAATGCCGTGCGTGGCCGGCCATGTACACGGGGTTAATTGGCTCCAGTCCTGGTGTGCCTAACCAAGGAGCTTGCCGTGTTGGGCTAACATTTGCCTGGTGCTGCTGGGCCATTGTAGCCCAATTTTTATTTTCCATTCTTTGTCCAGAGTCCAAACCAAACTATACTAAATGGGCTCAATTATATTATGTTCTGACGTTCTCAAATTATATTATGTTCTGTTACTTTGTTCATAAGGTTTACGCATTGAGTTGAATAATAAATTTATAATATAATAATATTGTCAATTATATTTGTTGAACTTGGATAGTTCTCGATCCAATGTGACTGTCCACCAAATCTTGTATAAGGTCCTCCTCTAACCGAGGCACGTCAGAGCTAGCTGACGGTGGATTCATGCCCCCCGGCCCTGGGGATGAGATTAAGGGTAACAAAAACTCGGCTCAAACGTGCGTGTGATGTTGCGTATGGGAGGCCACAATGCTGCGCATGGAGTTGGGAATGTGAAGGCCGGCAGTTCTGTGTCAGTTCGGGGGTGCCAGCGGCCAAGGCGGGGTGGGCCGCAGCCAGTGCGAGCAAGGCGGGCCGTGGCGGCCTGGCGGGCGGGCAGGCAGCACAACGGGCTATTCTTAGTGAGTAGGTTCTTTTTTCCAATTCGCCATACCACATTCTAAGCAAAGTGTGATCTTCCCTAAGTTTAGCATTGCAACCTCCGAACGCGAACCAAACACACCCTCAAGTTGTATGTAATCTCATAACCGAGCTCATGCAGGGAGCAAACAACTACAAATGTACGCTTCTCATCATTATCGTGTTGCAACTTGCAAGAACCTTTTTTTAGCTTATATATTGAGCCAAGCTTAAGTACTGGCAAAGTCTACGTACATGAGCACATTATATATCGCCAAGAACATATTGGTCACCAAGGCACACGTCTATGATTATTTGACGACTAAAGATTAGACACCCTATCAACACTCCTCCAAATCTTGCCCTTCAGAAAACGATAATTCACAATATTAACACTGTTATCCTTTTTTTTTATTTGCACTAGATCCACCATTCAATTAACCTATATATTTCCCACACGAATTCGGTTGATCCTTATCCCTCCATTTCAGATCAATAGATTTGGCACAAAAGCAAAAGGATGCATAATTTGTGGGGCGCATTATCACTCCTATCCTTACATGTAATTGGTGATTTTTCCCACCAAAATGCACAGAAAATGTAATTGATGATTTCTTCCCACCAAATTGCACTGAAAAATATCAGCCATTTTCGAACGTGACTAGGTGACACTGCACGCGCGTGACACTCATCACGGCGTCACCTGAAGGCGCGGCCCAAGAGCATCACAGCCCACAAGCGATACGGCCCCACGATTTTTCCTTATCGCTTGCCCCTACGTCGCCGACTTCCTCCGTATTTAACTACTGCCGCCACACTAATAACCTGAAGAAACCCCTCCATATTTTCTCTCGCCTCATCTGCACTGCCCACATTCACTATCTCCGCCGGTCAAAGCCACCGAATTCACCACCACCACCCACCCCCGCCGAGGCTAGCCGACGCCCCCGCCGCCTGCGCGGCCCACCAAATATCTCCCACCACTCGTGGCCGGTGGCATTCCGCTGCCCCTCCCATGATCCGTCTCCACCACCCGCTTCCTTACACCGAAGGCCCTCCCTCTATACCCCTATCTTGCTGAAGAAGCTCATCCCGACAACCCCAAACCTTAATCCGAACCCTAAGCGGCGAAGTGGTGCCAACGGCACACGGGAGAGTGAAGGAAGAAAAAAGGGTGCCGCAAGAAAACAAGTCGTGGATGCGGCCCACCTACCGATATCTATCGTGCGTGTGCGGATGACAGATTGTAATGGCGGCCATTTCCCTCGAATTTGGAGGGAAGGCAAGCAGATGGCGGTACTGGTGGTGGGCATCTGAGTGGAAAGAGTTTGACGCAGATATGACAGGTAGGAAGCCGTTATCGGTGGGGTGGCCGGGGCGACCCTATGACAATTGACAACACATGGTGGATCAGATCGATCGGAGCACGTAATATTGTTTTTAAGCTTGACCGCACGGACCGCACAGTGCGGTCGATTTGTTTTTTTGGCAAGTTGCAGCAGGTTCACTCCCCCACCCCATGTGCGCGGGCCCCAGACTGCTCCTTCATCCTTTCCATTCTCTTTTCATCTCCATGATTATCTCCCTCGCACATCTAGCGCCGCCTCCCAGCTCCCCACGACGCGCTGCCGGCAGCAGCGGAGCTTCCCACACGGCGCACGGCCAGCGGTGGAGGAGCTCGCCCAGGCGCGCGAGGCCAGCGGCGGAGCGCCCCTCCCGATGCACAACCGGCGCTGGCGGAGCTCACCATGGCCGGCGGTCGGAGCTTTTTGTCTGTTTTTTCCCAAACTTTTTGTTTAAAAAACTTTTGGTTCTCTAATGTTTAAATCTTTTATGCATAACTTTTTTCTTTAACTGTTTGTTTAAAAAACTTTTGGTTCTTTAATGTTTAAATCCATAACTTTTTGTTTAAAAAACTTTTTTCAGTCTGTTTCTTTTATAAGCTTTTTGTTTGAAATTTTTTTGGAATCTTTTATTTTTCAAATTTTCGTGGAAAATGTGGTCTCTTTGATTTTTTTTTATTTTTATTGTGGGCATGTGTCCGACGCGCTGTATAGTGTGTAGTGGGAATGAACATGGGGCCACGGTGATGCATCGGGAGCCGGGGGGAGGGGGGACAGCTGCATGTGGCGACGCGGTTTCCAAAAAAAGAAATTTTCAGCTCCCGCGTCCGCCCGCATCCGGAAAGGGAAATTGACCGCACGGAAGGCTCCGTGCGGTCGACCGCAAACAAGATACCCCATCGGAGCAAGACAATTGACTCCTGACCGTCGCATCGAGATCGGACTGTCATATATCACCTCTAATTTAGTGGCCATTTCGTCTACCCAAACGATTTAGTACTATGCTGATTTGGTGAAGAGGACCAATCATGCCAGTTAGTGGTTACACAGTTTCTTTAGCTCAGTTGTGTGTAGAGTTTGGCAGCTAAACTGTGCGGTGCTATCTAATGCTGTGATAAATTTATATGAAGTAAATTGAAGGGTCTTTGTTGCGCGTACTCTACATATGGCAGAACTTGCCATAGCAGGAAACTACACTTTGTTGGAACTTGCCAATTACACTAAACTTTTAATATTTTGCTAGGTACCATTACGCAATTGTGGATATTTGCCACAAGATACTGCAAAGCATTGAAATATTTTCTTCTTTTGATTTTGTAATTTGTGGAGAGAATTTTAGGAATGACAAACATGGCCTTCTTCGCCTTCAAGCCTTCAACCCTTATCCGATCCGTATCTGTTTCTCTCCGTTAATCTTACATACATGGAGTATTAAATAAAATCTATTTGCAAAACTTTTATAGGGATGAGTAGTGGCGGAACCAGCTTTTGCTCATGACTAGGGCCAAATTCAACCGTCAAAATTACCGTGTATATGACATGATATAAAGCAATAGCAAAATGTGCAGTAAATGGTCCAAATTGGTAAAGAAACTAATAATTATTTACTAATATGATATAATAGTTGAGAACTGTATGGATTAGACGGCGTCGAGAGAGCCAAGCACCTGCCCCCCGCGCTCTTCCCGGCGCTCATCGTCGCCTTCGCCGGCCTCCGCGGCCCTCTCTGCTCCTGGGTCCGCGAGCGGTCGGATGGGCCGGACCGCGTGGTGGCCGTGCTCTCCGACTTCTTCTGCGGGTGGACGCAGCCGCTCGCCGCCGAGCTCGGCATACTCCGGGTCGTGTTCTCGCCGTGCGCGGTGTACGGCACCGCCGTGCTGCAGTCGGTGTTCCGCCGGATGCCCAGGCGCGAGGACGAGGACGACGACGAGAGCCCCATCACCTTCCCCGACCTCCCCGGCGCGCCGGCGTACCCGTGGCGCCAGATATCGGCGCTGTACCGGACGTTCAAGGAAGGAGACGACGTCTCCGAAGGGCTCAGGAGGAACTACCTCTGGAACCTGGAGAGCTCGGGGTTCGTGCTCAACACGTTCCGGCGACTCGAGGAGAGGTTCCTGGAGGAGAGCGCGCGCGGTCGGGCCGCTGGAGCCGATCGCCGACGCCGCGGGGAACCGCGGCGGGGAGACGGCCGTGGCGGCGGCGGACCTCTGCGCCTGGCTCGACAAGTTCGAGGACAGCTCCGTCGTGTACGTCGGCTTCGGGAGCATGGCGGTGCTGCAGCCGCCGCACGCGGCGGCGATGGCCGCAGCGCTGGAGCGGACGCGGGTGGCGTTCGTGTGGGCGGCCGGGCCGGCGGCGCCGCTCCCGGGCGGGTTCGAGGAGCGCGTGGCCGCGGGTGGCAGGGGCGTGGTGATCCGCGGGTGGGCGCCACAGGTGCCGGCGCTGCGGCACCGTGCAATGGGGTGGTTCGTGACGCACTGCGGGTGAAACTCGGTGCTAGAGGCGACGGCCGCCGGGGTGGCCTTGTTGGCGTGGCCGATGACGGCCGACCAGTTCGTGAACGCCCGGCTGCTCGTGGACGAGCTGCGCGCGGCCGTGCCGGTGAGCTGGGGCGGGCTGACAGCGGCGCCCGGCGCAGACGAGGTCACGCGGGTGCTGGACGAGGCAGTCAGTGGCCGGCGGTGGGGTGATGTGGCGGTTCGGGCCAAGGAGCTCGCGGACGAGGCGGCGGCGGCCGTGACTGAAGGCGGTGACTCGTGGAGAGAGCTGGAGGAGCTGGCGCGGGAGCTGCGCGAACTCGGGGACGAGCCAAGGAAGCAACAGTAGATGATTTCTATAATTTGTGTTGTAAAATATTTGGTCCAAGACTGCAATTTGGCATGTGTAGAATAATTGAAAATTGATATCATTGTCGATTTTTAACTTCCTACCCGGCAGTGATATGATCTGGAATTCATGAACACGCGTATCCAGTCAGGGACATTGGTTACAACTCGCCCATGGAACAAAATAGTTTCAGACTACATTCTTCAAGTTTCGTGAATTGCAGGCAGCTGCTATAGGTGTTGGATCATCCCTGCAGACAACCATCCAGAACTTAACTGAATCTTAATGGTCATGTTTTTTGTGTCAGCAAAATTTTTTTCCCGAAAAATTTTACATGCATGAAGTATTAAATAAAATTTATTTATAAAACTTCTTTTAATGATGAACATAACTTTACGCGATGAATCTAATAAACCTAATTAACCCATGATTTACTACAGTAATACTGTTGTAACCATCCTATAATCATACGGTTAGAGCCCTTATTAGATAGGTCTCGCAAATTAACCTGGGGGTTTTGTATGTAGTTTTGTAAACTGATTTTATTTAATACGCTTAATTAGTGGTCAAACGTGCCTAAATTTTTTTACGCTAAAAAAACACGGTCAATATTGCAGAATGTACTTTTGTTCCAATCCCATGCACAAAAGTTCTTCGTTTCTGCTCCATCAACACCCTACTTTCACCCCTGGCACCACAACGTGATTCAGATTGTAATGCAACTCTATTCTATTTTTAATTTCAGAACTGGAAAAATATCCATGCCACCAAGGAAGGATAATTCCTTTTGTTTATTTTGCAAGAACAGTCAACTATATTGACCCAACCCTACCCTAGTATTCAGATCAGCTCAAGGACCCAAGCCAAACCGAGGCCTTACTTCCCAAATTCCACCCCCAAATTTCACTATGCAAAAAAGAAGATTTCTATCACATCAAAATATCGGCACATGCATGAAGTACTAAATGTAGATGAAATCAAAAACTAATTATACAGTTTTGTTGTACTTTGCGAGACGAACATTATGAGCCTAATTAATCAATATTTGGACAATTTTTTACAAATACAAACCAAATGCTACATTGATGCATTTATAACAGAATTCAAACTTGAGTGTCTAAAGTTTGGATCTAAACAAGGCCGAACCAAAATTCTCCTCCCCTGGGTCCACAAGATCATTTACATAGCGACAAAACAAATGCATTAATCGACTATAGCATTTAGGTTGCTGCGCAGGACATAATGACATAAAAAACTTTAGTGCTGCCAAGGATCTGTCAATAGATGAAAGTTCAGATGCTGTCTGAAACAACAAAGATTTTTCTCAAGCCTGATCACAAACGTCCGTGGCATCCAGAGCATGCAGCAACACGCATTAAGGCAGTCATCTTCCCCTCGTTGTTCCTCATTATCACTCCTACACCGCTGCTTCGCCAACTTGAAGATATAGCTTCATCAGTATTGATGGTAGTGCCCATTTGAGAACCGAGGCATGAATCATGATCGAACCTAATGCAATCTGCTGGCTGTATACGTACATCATAGGATATATAATTGTTTTATTCAAAAATACTCTACTGTAGACTGCATCCTCTCCCATACTATTGTAGTAAAATTAAGAACCAGGCACTATAAAATCGTATTGTCATGTCCCCAAGCTTACAAAATGCCTCAATTGAATGCATCTACTAGTTTAATTATCACAATCCTAAATTATAATTGTTAATTTCAAAATTGCCGCCAAGTTTACAAAATCCAATATGTCCGCAGGCTTACAAAGTTGTCTACTTTTAGTCCGGTTGGTGTTACCAACCAGGGATAAAAGTCCTCCATGAACGGTTCATTTAAAAGGAAAGCACCTATGATTGTGGCATACTCCCTCCATTCCTAAAAACTTGACGTTTAGGACAGTGACACGGTCTTCAAAACACAACTTTGACCTCTTGTTATTATAAAAATATTTATCGAAGAGTGATATATGTATACTTTTATGAAAGAATTTTTTAAGAAAAATATATTCATATAATTTTTACATTTGCAAACTCAATAACTTAAAGTTATTGATGATTTATATTATCAATATTTGACTTTGGGGGGCCAATACCTGGTGTGGCTGGCTTTTTTAATAAAAAAATTGGCTTCCTTTAG
Source organism: Echinochloa crus-galli (assembly GCA_900205405.1). Classification (NCBI taxonomy): domain Eukaryota; kingdom Viridiplantae; phylum Streptophyta; class Magnoliopsida; order Poales; family Poaceae; genus Echinochloa; species Echinochloa crus-galli. The sequence goes on from OAMR01000200.1 coordinate 894,852, forward strand.
TCCCAGTTTTGAAAACAAGACTAAAGAGATAACCCCTTAGTCCCGGATTCCTAGCTTGGGATCCAATACTGAGACGGTATTGTGGATCCGGGACAAATGAGACTATCTACCGGTGAGAAGTGATGAGGACATCACTCCTATGGATACTCACAACAATCCTCCATTGATCATTCAAGGTCCAATCACTAGAGGTCGCGCGTGACAATTGAATTTAGAGGTGGGCTCGTTCCTAAGTACTTCTCTATGTGATTATGAGAATAAATTGCTACCTAATGATTATATTGTAATTAGGAACCATGGAGAGGACCAGAGGATAGTTGGAGAAGGGCTTCAAGGTGGAGAGGACCAGCAAGGGCGTGCAAGTAGGCAACTGGCTTCCTTGACACGAGGCTCGCCGGCCTGCTCGGCCTGGGCCGCGGCGACTCGTCCATCCTCTCGCAGACGCGGCGGACCAACGGCGGCGGCGGCGTCTTCTCCTACTGCCTCCCGCCGCGCGGCAGCTCCACTGGATACCTCACCATCGGCGCCGCTCCGCAGCCGCCGTCGAACATGATGTTCACGCCACTGAAGACCGACGCAGACCCTCGCCTGAGCTCTATGTACGTGGTGGACCTCGCCGGCATCTCCGTCAACGGCGCGGCCGTCGGCATACCCGACGGTGCGTTCTCCGCGGGGGCGGTGGTCGACTCCGGCACGGTGGTCACCCACATGCCGGCCGCCGCGTACAAGGCCCTGCGTGACGCGTTCAGGAGCAACATGGGCGGCTACACGATGCTGCCGGTGCCGGAGGGGTCCTTGGGGCCCCTGGACACGTGCTACAACGTGACGGGGCACGACACCGTGACGGTGCCCCGGGTGGCGCTGGAGTTCGGAAGAAATCGCAGGTGAGAAAAAGAAAGAGAGGAAAGAAAGAGAAGGAAGAAGAGAGGAGGTGAAGAAGAGAGGAGGAGATAAAAAGGAGGAGGGAGCGGCTGTCCGTGCTCTCCTCGTTAGTTTAGTACATGGTTTTAAATAGTGGGCTAAGAGGTTGGTTGGTGTTAAAAAGTAGCTAATAGCGGACTAAATGAGGCTATAGCGGTTTTTAGAGGAGAGGTCTTTTACGGTACCCAGTACCACTAATTAAAAAGGAGTAGTATATAAAGTTCTGATTAGTTGAAAAAATTATATATTATTATAACGTGGACCAGTGGTATAGGTAGTATACGAGGAGTGGTATAGATAGTATAAGAATATTATTGGAAGAATTATAAATGGCATCACTGTAATTAAGATATATTTTTTCATTCGGTAATTCATTTCCCTCGTCTTTCTTATTCCTTTCCCTCTCGTTCCTTGTTTTCCCGTCGTATTTCTTCTCTGGACGGCAAACCGGCGACGAGTGGATGCGTATTCGGCCGGCAGCGAAGCGCGCGGCCGCCCGCGACTGAGGTGCGCTTGCCCGCCGACTGGATGCATCTCCGGACAGCAGGCGAAGCGCGCGGCCGCCGCGGCTGAGGTGCGCCGGCCGGCCGGCGAGGCGTGCCGACGGTATGACGTGCTGGCCAGCAGGCGTTGCGCGCGGCCGCCCGTGGCGGCGGTGCTCCGCTCGCCGCCGATCGGCGGCGGCCAGGAGACCAGCTGCGGCGGGGCGTCGTGCGCGTACACCGCCAAGTACGGCGACGAATCCCAGACCTGGGGAAATCTCGCGAAGGAGACCGTGACGCTGTCTCCGGTGGTGCCGCCGGCCGCCGGCGTCGTGTTCGGCTGCAGCCAGAGGGCCACCGGATTCCTTGGCACGATGCTCGCCGGCCTGCTCGGCCTAGGCCGCGGCGAGTTGTCCATCCTCTCGCAGATGAGGCGGACAAACGGCGGCGGCGGCGTCTTCAACTACTGCCTCCCTCCGCGCGGCAGCTCCATCGGATACCTCACCATCGGCGCCGCTCCGCAGCCGCCGTCGAACATGATGTTCACGCCACTGAAGACCAACGCCAACCCTCGCCTGAGCTCCATGTACGTGGTGGACCTCGGCGGCATCTCCGTCAACGGCGCGGCCGTCGGCATACCCGACGGTGCGTTCTCCGCGGGGGCGGTGGTCGACTCCGGCACGGTGGTCACCCACATGCCGGCCGCCGCGTACAAGGCCCTGCGGGACGCGTTCAGGAGCAACATGGGCGGGTACACGATGCTGCCGGTGCCGGAGGGGTCCGTGGGGCCCCTGGACACGTGCTACAACGTGACGGGGCACGACACCGTGACGGTGCCCCGGGTGGCGCTGGAGTTCGGCGGCGGCGCGAGGGTCGACGTCGACGCGTCCGGGATACTAGTCGTGGCGGGTGTTGAGGGACAATCGCTGGCGTGCTTGGCATTCTTGCCCACGGATTCGGCGGGCCTCGTCATCATCGGGAACATGCAGCAGAGGGGGTACAACGTTGTGTTCGATGTGGGCGGCGGGAGGGTTGGGTTCGGACCAAATGGATGTAGCTGATGATGATATGCTGGGTAGAGACAATAAGCGCGCATGTGTTGAAGCCAAAGCGAATAATATAGGTCACTCCTATACAAATTTCGATCACCTTGAGTCATGTAAAACTCCCACGTGTGAGGTGTCGTCCTGCATCTTGATAGTCTAGTCTTCTCTCGTGTAAGGGTGATCTAACTAAAATGGTGCAACAAGTATCACAAAACTAAATCTTTTAACATTAAAAGACAACCAAACCACCTGTGTAATGCGAGAAACTAACAAAACACAAAGGGCCAACACAAGCTAGTGCGATATATAACTAGCACTACCGGAAAATCCAAGTTTGCTGTGTGCCTAGAGGTTTGCTATGTGCATTCCCTCGGGTACACGGCAAAGACAAAGTTTGCAATGTGTTTTACAAAAAACACTCGGCAAAAAAAATACGGTAAAATTTTACTTTACCGATGCTAAAGGCCCTGAAACGCGTAAAAAAATTAAATACTCTCCATCCCTCCCTCTCCTCCGTTCTTGCTCTTCGTTCTTGAAGTGTTCTTGTTCTTCGAGAACAGAAAGAGAAAAACGGAGAGAAAGAAAGAAGATGGGGAGTAGATAAATAAGAGAAGAAAGAAAGAGATTTCTTCCCTTGAAAAATCAAAAACTCCAGACCAAAACAGACAGTAGATAGAGCTAGAACAAATAGTCCAATCTCCAAATTATCTCTCGCACCAAAGGAGTAAATTAAATTCATACAAGCAGCCATAGCAATCCATAGCTATAAAAGACAAATTAAATTCCACATGTTTCCCTCTATACTAATTAATTCACCCACTGTCCATGCACTGCGCTAGCAAACAAGAACTCTGGCCTCAAAATCCCGGCCAGCTAGATCAGCTCAATCCTTAGCGCTCATGCCGCACGCGCCTCGCCCCGCGTGCCCGCAGCAGCGCTTGTGCCCGCGCGCCCGCAGCAGCGCTCGCGCCCGCGCGCTACCGGCCAGCGCCCTCATGCGCCTCGCCCCACGCCGCCGGCCAGCGTCCGCGCGCGCCGCCGACCAGCGCTCGCGCCCGCCGGCCGCCCACGCCTCGACCACCTGGATGAGGTGTCGTCCTGCATCTTGATAGTCTAGTCTTCTCTCGTGTAAGGGTGATCTAACTAAAATGGTGCAACAAGTATCACAAAACTAAATCTTTTAACATTAAAAGACAACCAAACCACCTGTGTAATGCGAGAAACTAACAAAACACAAAGGGCCAACACAAGCTAGTGCGATATATAACTAGCACTACCGGAAAATCCAAGTTTGCTGTGTGCCTAGAGGTTTGCTATGTGCATTCCCTCGGGTACACGGCAAAGACAAAGTTTGCAATGTGTTTTACAAAAAACACTCGGCAAAAAAAATACGGTAAAATTTTACTTTACCGATGCTAAAGGCCCTGAAACGCGTAAAAAAATTAAATACTCTCCATCCCTCCCTCTCCTCCGTTCTTGCTCTTCGTTCTTGAAGTGTTCTTGTTCTTCGAGAACAGAAAGAGAAGAACGGAGAGAAAGAAAGAAGATGGGGAGTAGATAAATAAGAGAAGAAAGAAAGAGATTTCTTCCCTTGAAAAATCAAAAACTCCAGACCAAAACAGACAGTAGATAGAGCTAGAACAAATAGTCCAATCTCCAAATTATCTCTCGCACCAAAGGAGTAAATTAAATTCATACAAGCAGCCATAGCAATCCATAGCTATAAAAGACAAATTAAATTCCACATGTTTCCCTCTATACTAATTAATTCACCCACTGTCCATGCACTGCGCTAGCAAACAAGAACTCTGGCCTCAAAATCCCGGCCAGCTAGATCAGCTCAATCCTTAGCGCTCATGCCGCACGCGCCTCGCCCCGCGTGCCCGCAGCAGCGCTTGTGCCCGCGCGCCCGCAGCAGCGCTCGCGCCCGCGCGCTACCGGCCAGCGCCCTCATGCGCCTCGCCCCACGCCGCCGGCCAGCGTCCGCGCGCGCCGCCGACCAGCGCTCGCGCCCGCCGGCCGCCCACGCCTCGCCCACCTGGAGATGCCTGGAGAGGGAAGAAATCGCAGGTGAGAAAAAGAAAGAGAGGAAAGAAAGAGAAGGAAGAAGAGAGGAGGTGAAGAAGAGAGGAGGAGATAAAAAGGAGGAGGGAGCGGCTGTCCGTGCTCTCCTCGTTAGTTTAGTACATGGTTTTAAATAGTGGGCTAAGAGGTTGGTTGGTGTTAAAAAGTAGCTAATAGCGGACTAAATGAGGCTATAGCGGTTTTTAGAGGAGAGGTCTTTTACGGTACCCAGTACCACTAATTAAAAAGGAGTAGTATATAAAGTTCTGATTAGTTGAAAAAATTATATATTATTATAACGTGGACCAGTGGTATAGGTAGTATACGAGGAGTGGTATAGATAGTATAAGAATATTATTGGAAGAATTATAAATGGCATCACTGTAATTAAGATATATTTTTTCATTCGGTAATTCATTTCCCTCGTCTTTCTTATTCCTTTCCCTCTCGTTCCTTGTTTTCCCGTCGTATTTCTTCTCTGGACGGCAAACCGGCGACGAGTGGATGCGTATTCGGCCGGCAGCGAAGCGCGCGGCCGCCCGCGACTGAGGTGCGCTTGCCCGCCGACTGGATGCATCTCCGGACAGCAGGCGAAGCGCGCGGCCGCCGCGGCTGAGGTGCGCCGGCCGGCCGGCGAGGCGTGCCGACGGTATGACGCGCCGGCCAACAGGCGTTGCGCGCAGCCGCCCGTGGCGGAGGTGCGCCGCTCGCCGCCGATCGAGGGGATGCGTCTCGGGCCACCGAGGCGCGCCGCTCGCGGCCGAGGTGTGCCGTCCGCCGCCGAGGGGATGTGTCCTTCGACGAGTTCATCAGTCGCTTCAAGGTGCTGACTTTGACAAGTTATTCAAGTCTATTCAATGTGGCGACTTCGCCAACAACCTGTTTCTCATGTTGCCCCAGCAAGCGATCCAGGCTGCATAATAAGTTATTTTTTTTTCTGGACAAACGCATAAGAAGACTTGATTCCCTGCTGAATGTAACAATATTGTGTGTCGTAATTCAATTTGGGCAGTCTGTCTTGTGGTAGCACAAGAGCTGCCTGGAGTTTTTATGAATTTGCACACACCGAATTCTCTCCCTCTCTCTCCCATAACCATCACTGCAGCCATATGGATCATCAGGCATGGCAATTACAGTTTGTTGTCATAGGTCTGCTCCAACATAAACTCAAATGATGTGTCTTTTTTGGGCCTGCTGTTTGAGTGGAAGAAAATAGTCAGAGCAGAGTTAACCATCACAAGGACATGCGAGCAATCCTCAGTCTGGACTCTAGACACTGAATGCTTTCATACAACTACAAAATAGATCGTGGCTCCGCCGGCCGGATCACGCGGCGCTGTACAGGGCCCGACGCTCCGCTAGGAGAGGGCTGCGGCGGCGTCCGGCCTGCGGCACAACGCAGACGCTGTGGCGGCAGCGGACCAGTGCGGAGCGGCACGGCGAGGATAGGCTTGCGGCAGCCGGCCAGGAGAAGTCTGCGGCGGCCGGCGAGGGCAAGACCGTGGAGGACAACTGCCGGCCGATCCAATCTGTCGCGGCAACGGAGGATGCGCGGCAATGACCGACGGGAGAGCCGGAGAGGAAAGAAAAACGATTGAGAGGGAAAGACGTTCAGATTTCTATGTTATGTCAATTACTAAATTATCCATACATATACCATATACCATCCAAGAGTGGTACAACGTACTATAAAAGACCTCGAGAAGATATAGGAGGCTCTCACCAGCACAGTGTGCCGGTGCAACTGCTAGGTACCGTTTTGATAATATTCACTTATCTAACACATACAAGTGACAGACTGACAGCTACTAATAACTCTAGCTAGATTAGCATTGACAGCCACGGCTTCATCCATATGCGTCCTGTGCCCTTCTGCTCCTGTGCCTTCTCGTTCCTCATCCATCCGTTCTTTTCCGCTCGTCCGATGACTCAGCCACTACATGGTCCCCTTTACTTCGACGTCAGCAGGTTGAGCAGCCGGAGCCGCCACTCTCTGGCGACTTCCCCCGGCGCCGCCACGTTCTCCTAACGCCTCCTAGCGGGCACGGACATGCACGGTTTCCTCAGCATTGGCGATTGCGACATGGTCGCAGACTTGCAGTCGGTCTTCACCTACCTGAATCCGCCCATCTATGCGGCGCTCCGTGGCGAATTTCAGTGGGCCACTACCAGAAAAACTCATATCCACACCCCTTATAAGTCTCGATACATTTTGAACCCGGTGCTAAATTTGTATTAAACCGGGTCCGATGGCTAGGAACGGGGGTGGCACGAAAGCTTGGCAGGTTGGAGCACTTTAGCACCGGATTGGGATAAAATCCGGCGCTAAAGATTCTCCATCAGCACCGGATACCGCAACCATCCGGTGCTAAAGCTACGAGGCATTTTAGCACCGGTTGCAGGCTGCAACCGGTGCTAAACCAAGGTTTTAAATCTCCCGCTATAGCCTCACTATAGCCCGCTATAGCCTTTTGAGACAGAAAGCCGCTATTTGAAATTGTTCTTTTATTCTTTTCCGACGATTTTCATCCTGTTCTTTTTATTGCATGCTTTTAATTTGTATGTACTACAGAGTTTATTTACAACTCACCTTTGATGTAAAATATAGAACGATTTCTATATTTGAATTGATCATCCGTGTACACGTTTCCCTGCCACTATGGTAAGGGAACGTATCAAGTGCAAACCAACCTGGTAGAACCAAAAAACATACCGTAGTTTTACCGAGTGCCATGGACAACCCGAAAAAACCAAAAAACACTCGGCAAACAGTTTGCAAACAAAACTCAGTGAAAAGGGACTCGACAGGATATATCTCACTCGACAGTAGGTAAAGGTATGCTTTTGCCGAGTGACCGAATAAAAGCAGTCGGCAAAAACCTGGACACTCGACAATTACAGGTTTCCGGTAGTGTGCCTTGGTACGTACTGGGACAAACCAAGTAACCAATGCAATCTAGTAAAATTTAGCCGATGCAACAACCCAAATGACCTACCCAGTAATATATGCATTTTTAAGTTCCACCCAATAACATCTATTTTGTTCTTATATACATGTTAATTACAGGGGCACACACTGGACTAGGATATGGTCTTTGTTCCAAAAAGGAGGAGGACCACAATTTTTTGAAAAGCCCATGCCGACTCCTGAAAACTATGACAATGGAGATCTTCACTAGCCATGGATGGAGGTTTAGCAATAGGTTAAATCTTTGATGAACATTTGCTTAAGCTTAGCCTTTTTTTGGTTGTCGAGTGTTTTCTATGTGGACGACAGAGTCTACCCTATAATAAAAATTTCTGTAATAAATAATAGCCACATTCATTCTTGGATGAAGAGGCCGGGACATGTTTCATTTTATGGATAAAATACATTTTCCGTTATCTACAAAAATACACTGTGTCCGTGTATGGCTTCGAAATTTAGCCTAAAATAATAGTTGTAGGTCAACACTGCAAAATTTAGCTTAAAAAAAGTTGTTGGTCAAGCATATATATTGTGGCTGTTTTGATTACATAATCAAAATATGATCGATGATCAAGGTTTTTGGTATCCCCATTATCAATTTGTGTATCCGACAAAGGTACCCATGCTATAAGAGTATCTCTAAAAGACTCTGTATCGTGTTAGCTAAATATGGAGATTATACCCCTTTGTAAAAATAGAAAGTCATCTAATATAATGGGGTAATCCAACAGATTCTGTAAAGATGGCTAGTGTGGTAGGCTAGTTAAAAATAGCTAGCGAATAAGGTGGGATGGAGAGCCACTAAATTTGAAGAGCCATTTACAGAGTCTGCTGGAAATGTTTTTTCTCTGCTGGAAATATTTTTTCTGTAATAATAGCTAAATGATGTGGCTAGTCTCTTGAAGATGCTCTAATATGCCTTACAACAACAACATAGTTTTTTGCAGCAAAGATGCCATTTGAGGTATACACAGGTTGTTGATGGCTAGTTTAATAAACTTTAAACTAGTGACTCCCAATTGTTTGGACTTTTCCTTTCTTTTGGTGAACGATTTTTCCTCAATCTTAAGAGACCTACTCGTCAATACATATATTCCAACAAAAAAAGGGGACGCACGTACTACAAATGATCGTATGTTGCAATCATGCTTTCCTATGATCTTTATATGCTTTCCTATGATGCTTTCCTATCTAGCTACTTAGCACGAGCTTCCTGCCCAAGCACGGATGCACCGCAGGTTGTCACATTTACATGTCGCATCATGTAACCGCAGTGGAGAACTGACCTGGCAATAAAAGGTGTGTGCATACATGGTGAGAGCAGAGCAAGTGTGCTATCATCGTTGGTGTTAAAAAGGATGAGACCTAACGCCACCGTGCAGACCCAAATGGCCCACGAGTCCACCCACGACACGAAGCTCCTGATGCCGAACGGCGGCGGCGCCACGCCACTGCCACCGCCACCGCTGGTCGACAAGACCCTGTGCTGCGCCTGCGACATCATCAAGCTACTGCCGACGGGCACGGTCATGGCCTTCCACGCTCTGGCGCCGTCCTTCAGCAACCACGGCGCGTGCGTGTCGGCCAGCCGGTACCTCACCCTCGCGCTCGTCGGCGCCTGCGCCGCCTCATGCGTGTTGCTCTCCTTCACGGACAGCCTCGTCGGCCGCGACGGCCGGCTCTACTACGGCGTGGCCACGCCGCGGGGCTTCTACCCGTTCAACTTCGACGGCACCGGTGAGGAGAGGCGGCGCAAGTTCGGGGACCTGCCACGGATGAAGGTCAGGCCACTGGACTTCGTGCACGCGCTCGTCTCGGCGGTGTTGTTCGTCGTCGTCGCGCTCGGCAACGCCGGCATACAGAGCTGCCTGTTCCCGGATGTTGGGGCGGATGTTAGGGAGGTGCTCATGAACCTGCCGGTGGGGCTAGGGTTCCTGTCCAGCATGGTGTTTATGATCTTCCCGACGACTAGGAAGAGCATCGGCTACACGGACTTGATGCCTCGCAAACAGGAGGACGAGGGGAAAGGAAGCAATAATGCCCTAAGCACGTCCAGTGTATGATAAAATATAATGGATCTATATTAAGGAAGTAAGCCATGTCTATTAATACTCTCTTTGTTCCAACTTACACTATCTACTTTTGACTTTTGCTCAAAATGTTTGACCTTTTGTCTTATTAAAAAAATTAAATGTAAATATATGAAAAGGTAAGTCATGCTTAAAATATTTTTTATGATAAAATAAGTATATATAATACTACCCATGTTCCAAATTACTATTCTGTTGTTGACTTTTTCGTTTAACGTTTGACCATTCATCTTATTCAAAAAATTTCACAAGTGTCATTTATTTTGTATGTGACTTGCTTTATCATCGTATATACTTCAAGTATAACTTATTAGTTTGTATATTTAGACAAATTTTTTAAATAAGAATGGTCAAAGATCATGACAAAAAGTCAACAACGAATAGTAATTGGAACGGAGGTAGTACTTTCGATCGGAAGGGACAAGCGAAATTTTGACTGATTTCACCACCGAGAAAAGAAAAGAACAGACATTTTGCAAGGAATTGATCTGCTTCTCGTGTTGATTTTGCCATATCGAGGGTTCAAAGATCGTGTTGCCCAACTTGTGCTCGATGATCTGCCGTGTATAAATAGTACGGTTATTAACAAAGATCTCACACCATTTGCAAATACATAAAAAAATAGCGTGCTTGTTAACTAGAGCATGCATCATCAGTTCATCACGATTTAGCTAGCTTCCCCCCCAGTGATTTAGCTAGTTTAGTTACCTCGGTTAGCATCTTCAAAAGATTAGCAATAATTCTAGCTAAATTTAAAGATTAAGAGGATAGCTAAAAACTAAAAAGCTTTCCAAAAGTAGGGGTAAACCAACGGACTCTTTAAAACTGATGAGCGTAGATAGAGAGCGTACCTGACTAGGCAAAGATACCTAACAAAGGGGAGGGGATAGCTAGCGTGGAAATATAGCTATCCAGTTGGCTAGTTTGTCGGATGCAATTTTTTCTGTTTTTTAGCTAGCCAACGAGATATACAAGAACTCTTGTTGGAGATGATCTTGGGCCTTCTCCAACAGAGAGGCGAGGTCGCCTGTAGACGTGGTGGAGAGAGAGATCACGGACAAGTAATTACGCGTTTTGGGTACCGTGCATAGAGAGAGGGAAGCTTTGGGAAACGTTTGAGTCTGTCGACTATTTCTTCGCTAGCGAGTTGGTTTAACACTGTTCATTCAATAAAATAATGTATGAGCTAGCGACATCGCTGCCCTTTGGAGGTCTGGAAATATTTTTTCTGTAATAATAGCTAAATGATGTGGCTAGTCTCTTGAAGATGCTCTAATATGCCTTACAACAACAACATAGTTTTTTGCAGCAAAGATGCCATTTGAGGTATACACAGGTTGTTGATGGCTAGTTTAATAAACTTTAAACTAGTGACTCCCAATTGTTTGGACTTTTCCTTTCTTTTGGTGAACGATTTTTCCTCAATCTTAAGAGACCTACTCGTCAATACATATATTCCAACAAAAAAAGGGGACGCACGTACTACAAATGATCGTATGTTGCAATCATGCTTTCCTATGATCTTTATATGCTTTCCTATGATGCTTTCCTATCTAGCTACTTAGCACGAGCTTCCTGCCCAAGCACGGATGCACCGCAGGTTGTCACATTTACATGTCGCATCATGTAACCGCAGTGGAGAACTGACCTGGCAATAAAAGGTGTGTGCATACATGGTGAGAGCAGAGCAAGTGTGCTATCATCGTTGGTGTTAAAAAGGATGAGACCTAACGCCACCGTGCAGACCCAAATGGCCCACGAGTCCACCCACGACACGAAGCTCCTGATGCCGAACGGCGGCGGCGCCACGCCACTGCCACCGCCACCGCTGGTCGACAAGACCCTGTGCTGCGCCTGCGACATCATCAAGCTACTGCCGACGGGCACGGTCATGGCCTTCCACGCTCTGGCGCCGTCCTTCAGCAACCACGGCGCGTGCGTGTCGGCCAGCCGGTACCTCACCCTCGCGCTCGTCGGCGCCTGCGCCGCCTCATGCGTGTTGCTCTCCTTCACGGACAGCCTCGTCGGCCGCGACGGCCGGCTCTACTACGGCATTGCCACGCCGCGGGGCTTCTACCCGTTCAACTTCGACGGCACCGGCGAGGAGCGGCGGCGCAAGTTCGGGGACCTGCCAAGGATGAAGGTCAGGCCGCTGGACTTCGTGCACGCGCTCGTCTCGGCGATGCTGTTCGTCGTCGTCGCGCTCGGCAACGCCGGCATACAGAGCTGCCTGTTCCCGGATGTTGGGGCGGATGTTAGGGAGGTGCTCATGAACCTGCCGGTGGGGCTAGGGTTCCTGTCCAGCATGGTGTTTATGATCTTCCCGACGACCAGGAAGAGCATCGGCTACACGGACTTGATGCCTCGCAAACAGGAGGACGAGGGGAAAGGAAGCAATAATGCCCTAAGCACGTCCAGTGTATGATAAAATATAATGGATCTATATTAAGGAAGTAAGCCATGTCTATTAATACTCTCTTTGTTCCAACTTACACTATCTACTTTTGACTTTTGCTCAAAATGTTTGACCTTTTGTCTTATTAAAAAAATTAAATGTAAATATATGAAAAGGTAAGTCATGCTTAAAATATTTTTTATGATAAAATAAGTATATATAATACTACCCATGTTCCAAATTACTATTCTGTTGTTGACTTTTTCGTTTAACGTTTGACCATTCATCTTATTCAAAAAATTTCACAAGTGTCATTTATTTTGTATGTGACTTGCTTTATCATCGTATATACTTCAAGTATAACTTATTAGTTTGTATATTTGGATAAAATTTTTGAATAAGGCGAATGGTCAAAGATCATAGAAAAAAGTCAACAGCGAATATTAATTTGGAACGGAGGTAGTACATACTAAATTTTTTGAATAAAAGAAATGATCAATGTTATTAGCAAAAGTCAACCGAGAAAGAAATTTTGGTTGAAGGAAGTAGTTACTAGCAAACATACTCGCACGACATACATGCTATCATTATTATGGGATTATTTTAGACTATTTAGTTGGTGGGTACATGTGGTGGAAAAAGAAATTTCGTGGTGAGAAAAGTAATGCCAGAATGGCAGAAACTCTTTAGAAACATATTTTTTTCATGTTTGTGAAAACTTCCACGTCTTTTCCACCGTTAGGCTGATACGCGGGTCCTCTATACGGGTGGATACGAATTATTTAGGTGAGAAGTGTTTTGAAAAGAACTGAATTTTTATAGTGATAGATAGATAGATAGATAGAGGTATTGTATCCGTATTATTATCCACTAGCACATCAACCCGTGCATCTGCACGGGCTAGCAATTTTAGAACGCAAATATGTGTTCAAAGTTTGTGTCGGGTTGGAAGGATGGTATGCTTTTTGGTACATGTTTAATATTTTGAAAATTAAGAAAAATTGTATTGCATTGTTTTATTTATAATCTTGAAAATTGAAATATGCAATCCTAATCATGAATATAGAAATGGAGAGGAAATTTGTCAAAAATAAAACCTATTAATGACTTGCGAGCACATCATCTTTGGTGCAGTATTAATGCTTCTGCCATTTGTTTTTGTCCTTTGCTTCTTAGCTATTGTCACTTAAACTATATCTCTAATTTTTTGGTCTTTCTTCACTCCTATGTCTTATCTCCCTCTTTGCTTCCCGACTCTTACGATATTCATTATATGGAGTTTTGCTCGGTGATCTCGTTGTCGATCTCATTTTCCCTGACTAATGCGTCTCTATTACTTTTTGTTCAATGGTCTCACGTATGGATACTGATGGATAGGTCATGCCTATGAGCTTCTTAGGACTCATCCCCCTCTACTTAGAGACCATCCCACCCCCATCATAGAGTTATATAGCTACATGCCATAGCTCTTTGCTGATCATAACCCAACAATTGGGCTTTAGACCCATACTATCTACCCCCTTCATGTTTCTTGGCGTTTGCTGTATAAGACACTTAGATATCGACTACCTGACCCTCACAGTTATACTTTACCCAACTGCTAATACTGTATACACTATCGTCCAACATTATATAGCCGCCCATCTGCTTTGCATAAGCCACTGTTGTGCATTAGATATTTAGATCTATATTTTAAACATTACTATTGTAAGATCTAGGTATACATAATCACAAAACTACATCAAAATATATAATTTCAATTAGTTAAGACGTAAATAATCGAACATAACAAAATAAAACATTACACATTAATTTACTTCAACTGCAGTTGCCACACACTGTTGTATTGCAGAAATTCATTATGAACATGCATATTCATGATAATGGAATTTCAACTCGATCTGTTAGTCTATTGTTTGATTAACTTTTCTCCGTCATCACTTATATATTGTTCATGCCTAGATCTCTAGGGTAACTCGTGGTCTCAGATTCATGGCATTGCCTGGTAGGGTTATAGTTATGAAATACCAGGTCAATCGACCAAACATCATTGAATTAGTAAAAATCAATGGACTATGAGGCAGAACAATCTTGCTTTACCAACCAAACAGCACTTGTTGTCAACTTGCAACCACACCACGTGATGTACTTGCATGTTGCTGCTTTGCCGGATGCTTGCTGTATCACCGTCTGGCTACTTGTTTGGCTACAACAATAGTTAAAACGGCCGCAGGATCTTGTTTAGCACCATCAAAAAATCTAGCTGGTCAGCGCTTCCTTCTTTTTAGGGTCTCTGTAACCACTCACATAATCGAGTTGCCATCGACCAATTGTACATTGTGGCCGCGGCGGCAGTGCATATTGTCAGGGATGTCCCTCTGCCATATCTGAACTGCCAATTCACATCACCTCCAGAGTTTTCATCATGCAGGAGTAGCCCCGCATCAGCAGTAGGTCATGGCAGGATCAGTAGGAGGTCATGGCAGGATCCGTAATTAGAGAGAGAAGGTTGAGAGGAGTTTGTTACTTTATTCAACGATGGGAGCTCGGCCCTTTGGTTGATGCATGTAAAGAGTTGTACTTAATGGCAGATGTGGGTAATTTTAAAATATATTTAGGGGGTTATTTTAAGTTAATTTTCATAATGGCAATGGTGGGTAATTTTTTGAAAAACAGAATAGATCCAATGGCTATTGATATATGTGGTGATTATTGTTTATATAATTAACGGCTAGATGTTTTTGTTTTCTGTGAGAATTTCTAAGATTTATCTTTTTTTCTAGCACGTCTCTGAGGATTAACGTGGAGCCTCCGAAAGAAGCCTCCAATTAGTAATAGTAAGATTGCTATATATGCATATAAGGGAGCTTCCTGTTTAAGAATCTGTATCAGCATCATCAGGTGACTAATGATTTAATTGTTTTGCCGTCAGTCACCTTTGTTATCATTCGGATGTTGATCAAATACCTGTGATTTACGTATGCATAAATAAATATCGCATTATTGAATTGGATATTGCAGTTACTCCTTGTCCGTCATACTTGTCATCTTGTTCGTGTATTTTGGATGATGTGATTATTGTCCGGAAGTCCACGCAACTTCTTGGTAGGAAGGACAACATGACAGATCAACAATGTGCGAGAGCTCTAGCCTCTAGTGTGAAACATCCAAATTCCGCAACTTGCAATGAAGAAATTTGCATAGAGGTTTCTGGCTTATTATCTGTGCCGGCTTCTACCAATTGAACATGCACGGTTAATAAGTTCACTACGGCCAGGCGTTACCCCCAACCCAATCCCTGCTTTCGCAGGCACGAACGCACAACACTCCTTGGGCTGAACGCGGAGGCATGCAAACAAGCTTATTAGAATCCAGCACAAAGTTAAGAATAATCATCGATCGTATACGAGAATGCTACAAGAACAATGCTGGCCATCCCTATATATACGCAAAGCTCATGCTATCTATCTATCTGCCCTGTAAGAACCACACCGCTTTCCTCTCAGTAAGCACTGTAGTAGCTATAGAGAGCAGCGGCAATGGCTTCAGCCGTTCCATCTCTGCTCGTCTGCTTGGTGATCCTTGTGTCCTCACCCTATATTGCCTGCTCCTACCACACCAGCTATACCCATGCTGGAAAGCACTACATTCTCCGTTCCAACAGCGATCCCCGTCAACCAAATAAACAGACTCCCACATGTTCATCCGTACATTCTGGTAATAATGCATCATGACAATCATGATATGTTATATATTATTAGTTGTGTAACAGTCAATATTTCGGAGGAACATACATGTGTTACTCAAAAATACTTGTGTCTGTAAGGATGTCACGTTCAGCTGCAATCTCTGATATATTAACCTTGTAGGACGGAGCAGCAGCAGCAGCGATGGCCTGCCTGTCCTACACCGTCTGAGTCCATGCTCCCCTCTCGGCGCCGCACGGAACCAGGAAAAGACGTCCGTGGTCGACCTCCTCCGCCGTGACGCCCTCCGGCTCCGCTCCCTGTTCGCTGACGACTACTACAACCATGGCGCCCCTGCACCAGCACCGGCATGGCCTATCCGTGGCGGTGGTGTCTCCATCCCCAACAAAGGCGATCCTATCAAGGCCTTGCCCGGGGCGTTCGAGTACCACGTCGTGGCAGGCTTCGGCACCCCGGTGCAGCAGCTCGCCGTGGGGTTCGACACGTTCACCACGGGCGCCACGCTGCTCAAGTGCACGCCGTGCGCCGGAACGGAGCCCTGCGACCAGGTCTTCGAGCCGTCGGCTTCGTCCTCCCTCGCCCACGTCCCCTGCGGTTCGCCGGACTGCCCGTTCCACGCCTGCTCCGGACCCAGCTGCACTCTAAGCATCGCCATTAACAATACCTTGCTCGGCATCGCGACGTTCATGACCGACACGCTCACGCTCTCGGCGTCGACCACCGTGGACAACTTCAGGTTCGCGTGCCTGGAGGCTGGCTTCAGCCCGGACGACAACTCCGCCGGCATCCTCGACCTCAGCCGGAACAGCCACTCGCTGGCGTCTCGCGCTCCTTCGTCTCTGGGCACGGCCGCCTTCTCCTACTGCCTGCCGTCGTCCCCAAGCACGGCCGGCTTCCTCTCCATCGGCGCCGCCAAGCCGGAGCTCTCCGGGCGCAAGGTGGGCTACACCCCGCTGCGGAGCAACCCCGGCAACGGGAACCTGTACGTCGTCGAGCTCGTCGGGCTGGGCCTCGGCGGCCCGGACCTCCCGGTCCCGCGCTCCGCCGTCGCCGGCGACACGGTCCTCGAGCTGCACACCACCTTCACCTACCTGAAGCCCGAGGCGTACGCCGTCCTCCGCGACAGCTTCCGCAGGTCGATGGCGCAGTACAAGTGCGCGCCGCCGGTCGGCGAGCTCGACACGTGCTACGACTTCACCGGGCTGAACATCTTCGCCGTGCCCGCGGTCACGCTCAAGTTCGAGGGCGGGGCCGACCTCGACCTCTCCATGGATCAGATGATGTACTTCCCCGACCCCGAGAACGAGTTCTCCGTCGGGTGCCTCGCGTTCGCCGCCGCCGAGCAGGGTGATGGAGCGGTGATCGGCAGCCGGTCGCAGATGTCGACGGAGGTGGTGTACGACGTGCGCGGAGGGAAGGTTGGGTTCGTCCCGTTCCGCTGCTGATCCAATATCAGGAGGCACGTGGCGTGAAGATGCATGCTACGGCGGGTGTGTGTTTGTTCCCGTTTCACATCTCCCATATCCGTAATAAGACTATTCACGAGCGAGTGATGTACAAGGTGCGGAGCTATATCCGTACGACAGAAAAAGCAGCAACCCTGCGACCAAAAGCTAGTTTCATCTGCCACACCATTATCTGATTTACCAGCACTATATGTCTATGAATAAGAGTTTATCTTTGAAAGTCCAAAAAAGTGACCATAGAGGGTGCATGTTAGTGGAGCATCCACTTAATCCTTACGAAATGCAATAGAATCTACTAAAATACACAGGCGGTCCCTAAATTTATATTGATGCGTCACATAGGTCCCTAAACTCTCCAAATACATTTTTGTGTCACTCAATTGTTCTGATGTGTCATCTGGGTCTCTAATCTCTAAAAGATCATTTTTTTGGTCTCCAAATTCGTACATGGGTGTCATCTAGGTCCATGAACTCTTAAAATATATTCTCTTAAAATATATTTCCATAAACTTTTCATTGATATCATCATGAGTCCAAACACGCGAGAAGATGAGAACTCCACCTTATTCCAGATCTCTCTCTTTTCCATCGCATTATGAGAGTTTGGGGACCCGAATGATACATTGGGACAAGTTTGGGGACTTCAAAATGAATTTTGAATGACTAAGAACCTAGATGGCACACCAGACAAATTCGGGGATCCAAGAATGCATTTTGAGAGTTTAGAGACCTAAATGACAAAACGCAATAAGTTTAGGGACGGCTCATGTATTTTAATCAATAGAATTTTTCTAATAAAATTCTTAAATCATTATAGTCCTCAAATCATTATATGCCCATCGAAGCAAGATGGTGTGGACGTGTAGATGCATAGGTGTTACGTTGGAACTGAAGTTACACAAGGTGTGTACTAGTGCTACTAAGCGGGTTCGGTGGTTAAGATTTGGCGAGGGTTTTGCACCCGTCGGTGTGGGGTTTCCACTGGTTAGATGTAGCCCCTGAGGGCTAGTTTGGCCCCCTTCAACCCGGGGTAGCCTTCACCGGGAAGGGCGCCCGGCCTACACAGGCCGGGCAGATTTCCCGGGGAAGGAGGCGCGGATCCCGGCGGGGTGAAGACTCCCAAAGGAGCCCTGAGAGTCATTCCTGTCGAGGGTGTACACTCAGTAGTAATCAGCGGGACTAACCATGTGTGGAAAAAATCAGATAAATTGTTTTAGCCTGATTTGTGTCCATGTGATCCTCATGCTTAGGCTTAAAATCCCCTAACACCGTCTTGATCATTGGGACTGAACAAGCAGTTGTCAATGAAATAGACTGGTCAAGACTTTGTCCCTGACTAGTTAATCGCAATACTCATCCCTGACTAGTACATCGGGTGGAGTGGTTGACGTTATCCTTGATTGCCCGATTGTTCCTATAGAACGAACTCAGACAATCGAGTATCGTCATCCCTTTTGAACAGGGGTGGAGCTCGGCCTAAGGCTACCCAGGCCATGGCCCTAGGCGTGGCCCAAAAACCTCTTATACCCAGGTTACATTTTGGCCCATTAAGCCGGCCTACTTCCCTTCCCTTCCTCCAGCTGAAAGCATCTAGGTCCCAATTTGTGTTTTGGTAATTAATGACAATCATAATGGACTAACAATTTCATTGAGATATGAGAATAGGTTAGTTCATGGAATTGGATGAGCTCTTGTGATATGTCATGATCATGGTGTACATAAGGAGGATTGAAAGGAGCTCAAGGCAAAGGTATAAGATAGGGTGTTTTATCTTACCGGTCGGTGCTTAGTGGATGGATGAATCTTTGACCGGATTATAGGCTAGATAGCCGTACTATCAAGAGGGGTCAATGGTTTTAGCTTGATGAGCCGCTTGACCGGTAAGATAAAACACCCTATCTTATACCTTTGCCTTGAGCTCCTTTCAATCCTCCTTATGTACACCATGATCATGACATATCACAAGAGCTCATCCAATTCCATGAACTAACCTATTCTCATATCTCAATGAAATTGTTAGTCCATTATGATTGTCATTAATTACCAAAACACAAATTGGGACCTAGATGCTTTCACGCGGCGGCGGGGACCCACCGTACACCGCCCAGAGAAGGTTGGGGGCTGTCGGCGCCGGAGGAGGAGCTGTTGGCCTCCTGGCCGGCGTCCCCGACGGCGGCGGAGAGTGCGGCTCAGGGCGCGAGCTCTCCTTCTCCGACCTCGTCGAGGTCGGCTACGGCATCGAAGATGCAGCGGCAGCAGGCGGCGAGGCAGAGGTCGCGGCGGGGGGAGCAGGGACGGTGTGCCGGCGAGTCTTCTCACCCGCGCCCGCTCCTACCCTTGGGCTTGCCCTCCGGCTTCTCCTCCGACGACGGCGCCCTCCTCTTCGCCGGCTGCCCTCTTCTCCACGTCCACCTCCACGCCGGGCTTCTGCAGCTTCGCCGCCTCGTCGTCGTCGTGGACGGAGCCTTAGACGCCGCCTCGTCGTC
>OAMR01000200.1:948516-973331 GCA_900205405.1 Echinochloa crus-galli
GTTCGAAACCCTAGTTCATTTTCTCTCTATTCTGGTAGGCTAGCCAAGTGCAGATCGAGTAATCTTGGGAGATCTGGGATAACTCTAATGTCTTAGCATTGGGACAAGGGAACCGGTGAACACACAGAAAGGGATGAGAAGGGGTGCCACTATTTCCCAACTGGGGAATCCTACGGACCGGAACTAACGTGATGGGCTACGAAGACCGAAAGGGCTGTCACCACCTCCCGGCTACCACCTCCGTTGCGACGGGAATAAACTAAGGCCACTGACTAGTCTAGGAACCACTCCTACACTAGGCAACGACTACTTACTCTGCTAGCAAGAGCAAGCAACCTTGTCAATACTCTTGGTGACAATTCACCTCCAGTATTAAGCAAGATCGAAGAACCAGCCAAGACAAAGACTTAAACAAGACTACAAGCACTAGAACTATAACTAACTATCTAGAGTCTATGCTTTCCAGTGTTTTATCATTAGCAGCAAGCTTTTTATTGATGTTTTCAGTTATTTTCATCTGGCCAAACACAAGATCTCTAAGAGACGGCTGATTATTGAAATTGCTGGAATTGAAATTGTTACCTTGTTGAGGCCTCTCAAAAGGGAGGTTTGGGCGCGGATTCCAGCCTTGGTTGCCGTAGTTGTTCGGTCGGTACCCGTTGTTGTTGGAGTTGTTGACGTAGTGGGCATCTTCTCGCGTTTCGGGGCAGTCATTCCCCGAATGGCCAGTGTTGCCACAGACTTCGCAGGTCATGCGAGCGTCCATGGCTTGCACCGTTTCTTGAGCAGGGGCCTCCAGTTTCTTCATCAGGAGGTCCATCTTGGCAGCGAGCATGTCCAGGGCTTCAACTTGGTGAACTCCTCGGGTCTTCTGTTGGGTCCAGTCATCGGACCAACGTTGGTTCTCATCCATCTTCTCTATGAGGGCCTTCGCACGACTCTCCTTAAGAGAGAAGAACGAGCCTCCAGCAGCAGCATCCAGGTACTCACGGGCAGAATTTCTCAGCCCGTGATAGAAAGATTGGATTATGAACCAACTCTGCATACCATGATGAGGACAAGCAGAAATATAGTCCTGGAGGAGATCCCATGCCTCCGGGACTGTTTCATCTTTTAACTGCTGGAAACTAGCAATTTTGTTCCGGAGGGCATTGGTTTTCCCAACCGGAAAGAATCTCAGTAGAAAAGTGCTAGTGCATTTATCCCAGGAATCTATAGCCTCGCGGCTAGCATAAAACCATTGCTTCGCCTTGCCTAATAATGAGAATGGAAATAAACGAAGGCGAATGGCATCGATACTTACTCCGCGGATGGTGAAGGTGTTGCAAATCTCCAGGAAATGCTGGACATGAGCATTGACATCTTCGTGTGGCTTTATAGGCTGAGGGGGGGCAGGCCCCTGGTTCGGCCGAATGGCCTGGTTTAGCCGAACTGGGCAGGTGTGGCCTGGGCACTCCATGTGAGTGCAGCCCCCTCCTTTGCTTTGATTCCACTCAAAATTGTGTGGTAACAAATTTTTAAAGGTCAACTTCTCAATAAATGGCAACGACAGCAAGAAAAAGAGCGCTACCAGAGGCGTAGATATGAAGAAGAAAGGTATAGAGAAGAACAAGAAGAATTTGCACGGGAACAGGAACGTGCACATTGGGATTGTGCTTTCTTCAGACATTGCTGGAACGAGGGTTTAAAGTTGCCTACATGGAATAATTGCCCTGAATGCAACGATAGATATGATGAATATAGATAGGGTACTATCAATCGCCGATCTGTCCATGAAAGAATTGGCAGAGTACATCATAGTGATGATCGGTGTTTTGATGATCAACCAAGAAAGAGGCATGCTGATCACAGGTGGGTTGATCATGAAGAAGAAGAAGATTATGGGTATATTTGGCAAGAAGGGCAATGGTGTCCACCTGGCTTAAGGAAAAGCCAAAAGTGAAGAGTACAACGCTTGAGGAATCAAGAATTAAAGCAAGCAAGGCCTAGGATGAAATCAGTATGGCGTCGAAAGGACAGACCTGAAGAAGATGATCATTCGGCTCCTACATGCATGGTATGTTTCTTGCCGAATGAATTTATGGCTCCTGCTGATCAAGTTGTACAGGAGGAACTTGTTTATTAGAGATTTACGATCGTGCTTTCACATTTATCATGCTTTATGCCCGTTAATCGGTTGTATTTAAGTATTGTAACGATCATCTAATTAAATACCGATCTTTCATCATGATGACGTCATGCGGTCGGCAGTATGCTTTCTTACGCGCTCTGCCGAATATGCTGTGAATGCCTGTATTGCTGACGGATAGCTTGTTCATAGCTATATGCCAATCAAGATTGGCCTTGCAAGCCGTAGAGATGTAACTGTCTGGTATCATCCGGCATGTTCCAGGTTTTATATCTAAACATTTTTTCTTCCTTTGTCAGTTTCAGGGAAAATTGACTGGCACATTTCCGGATTCGAAAGATCGAGCCACGTGTGAAGCCAGCTGATTCGGCTTGCTGTGTGCTTGGCGTGAATTGCAGATTTTACGTCAACACTCCCTGGGGTCGGTGGTGCAGTGGGGGCGGTTCGGCCGAACGGGCCTGGAGGCCTGGGCTGGCCCCCCTGCACCGCCTCTACTGCTGGACCTCCCTTGGGCCACCTTCTGTAGATTGTCTTCGTGGTATGTAAGCCCAAGCTGACATGGCATGCTTCGGGATGTGTTGGCGGGCGTCCACTTGTCATTCGATGTGTCCATTTGGTTGGCGGTGACGTGGATGATTCCCGCTGGCCTGTACGGCTAATGGGGATAACCGGCCGAACGTATCGTTCGTCCGTTTCTGTCATTTCCGACCCCAATAGCACGTATTTGTAAACATTCTACCTGCAACCACAACACTCACCAAAACTCGTGGAACTTTATTAGAAATAAAACCTAAGTACATGGAATGATGCATATAACCTCATGTATTCCCGAGTATTGGTGGTCGGATTTGGGCTGTAACGACCGCCAACAAATGCCTACTTGCATCTTATATTTTGCTAAGTCAAAGACCGGATCTCTGAGGAGACAAATCACATCTTAAGATCGAGACATGCAAGTGTGTGGATATGAATGGAGTGGAATATGGTGGAATGGACTATGGTGGAATGGAATATGGTGGAACTCCTTGAATGAAACTCCCTCTCCTTGATTTATTTTCGAAAACATGGGCTATCTTTTATTCTCATATTTTTGCCATGCAACTTGGCATGCCTTTCTTTTTTTTTCTCTTTCTTTTTGCCATGCTCTTTGGCATGCTTTTCTTTTTCTCTTATTTTTGCCATGCTTCTTTGGCATGCTTTTCTTTTTGCATAGCCCATGTCTCTATCAAGAATATTTAGAGAGGGAAATCATAGAACATGGAGCATTTATAGGTGACATATCATACCTTAAGATCGAGAGGTGCAAGTGTGTGGATATGGATGGAGTGGAATATGGTGGAATGGTGGAATGGAATATGGTGGAACTCCTTGGATGAAACTCCCTCTCCTTGATTTATTTTCGAGAACATGGGCTATCTTTTAATCTCGTATTTTTGCCATGCCACTTGACATGCTTTTCTCTTTTTTTACTTTCTTTTTGCTATGCTTTTCTTTTTCTTTTTATTTTTGCCATGCTTCATTGGCATGCTTTTATTTTTGCATAGCCCATGTCTCTATCAAGAATATTTGGAGAGGGAAATCATAGAACATGGAGCATTTATAGGTGACATATCATACCTTAAGATCGAGAGGTGCAAGTGTGTGGATATGGATGGAGTGGAATATGGTGGAATGGTGGAATGGAATATGGTGGAACTCCTTGGATGACATATAGCTATGTCCTTACGTCATTACTCAAGCAGTAATTAAATACCGATCTTTCATCATGATGACGTCATGCGGTCGGCGGCATGCTTTCTTACATGCTTTGCCGAATATGCTATGAATGCCTGTATTGCTGACAGATAGCTTGTTCATAGCTATATGCCGATCAAGATTGGCCTTGCAAGCCGTAGAGATGGAACTGTCTGGTATCACCCGGCATGTTCCAGGTTTTATATCTAAACATTGTTGACACCAAAAAATGACACCAGGAAGAGGCTGACATGTGGGCCGGAATTGATGAAAAGATAAACATCGTTCAGTCAAAGAAAGCTTATCTTCGAGAACGATTCGGCAAAGGCATTCTGCGGTCGGGAGTCCGTCGCCGATTCGGCAAGGAGCTGCTCTATGGAAAGCATTCGGGAACGCGTGATGACGTGGATCAAGTAAGGAAGATGCCGATCTGATGAAGAATACAAGATGAATACGACATTTTAGACGTATTTCTTTGGAAACAAACATTTTGTAATCGTAATCGGACGTGATGCGCACGCCGAGGCGCGGCGGCGGCGATTTCCTTCCAAGCAGGCGGGGTGGCTTTCCATCCGCGGGGCAGAGAGAGGAAGGAAAGGAGGGGCGGCGAAGCTTCGAGGAAGGTGCGGGGAGGGCCACAGGCGCGGGAAGCGGGGCCCAGGCCTTGGGCCGAGGCGGCGCGGGCGCAGCCGGGCGGCGAGGTCGGGCGCGGCGGGAGGTAGAAGATGTACAGTAGAGGGGGAGGAGAAGTCGGGCCGGTTCTTGGGCCGAAAGTGGAGCGGGGGCGAGCTGGGCCAAGCAGCTGCTGGGCTGGCTGGCGGGGTGCGGGGGGGGATTTTGTGGCCTATTGCGGTAATTATTTTTTATAAAAATCTCAACACATGAAATTTTGTATTTTCGCTTTCCAGGGGGTAGCTCTGGGCTTTATACGTCACCAGAAAAAAATCGCTCAATTCGGGGTCCGGTCGGTGAAGATATATACATTCAGGACAAGTTTCGGACTTAGATGCATTCCGGGCCGACGAACACTGTCGAAACGAATCGATCACTCCACGCCTCTGACTCCATCGTGATCTACCTTGTGTCGTTAGTCTCCGGTGTCGATATTTGGCACCAGTCGGACGATAGCGAATGGTGGCGGACACGGCCGTGAACCGCGCCCGGTACGGACCCCGTGGAACACTTTTTGTGGCCTATTGCGGTAATTATTTTTTATAAAAATCTCAACACATGAAATTTTGTATTTTCGCTTTCCAGGGGGTAGCTCTGGGCTTTATACGTCACCAGAAAAAAATCGCTCAATTCGGGGTCCGGTCGGTGAAGATATATACATTCAGGACAAGTTTCGGACTTAGATGCATTCCGGGCCGACGAACACTGTCGAAACGAATCGATCACTCCACGCCTCTGACTCCATCGTGATCTACCTTGTGTCGTTAGTCTCCGGTGTCGATATTTGGCACCAGTCGGACGATAGCGAATGGTGGCGGACACGGCCGTGAACCGCGCCCGGTACGGACCCCGTGGAACACTTTTTGTGGCCTATTGCGGTAATTATTTTTTATAAAAATCTCAACACATGAAATTTTGTATTTTCGCTTTCCAGGGGGTAGCTCTGGGCTTTATACGTCACCAGAAAAAAATCGCTCAATTCGGGGTCCGGTCGGTGAAGATATATACATTCAGGACAAGTTTCGGACTTAGATGCATTCCGGGCCGACGAACACTGTCGAAACGAATCGATCACTCCACGCCTCTGACTCCATCGTGATCTACCTTGTGTCGTTAGTCTCCGGTGTCGATATTTGGCACCAGTCGGACGATAGCGAATGGTGGCGGACACGGCCGTGAACCGCGCCCGGTACGGACCCCGTGGAACACTTTTTGTGGCCTATTGCGGTAATTATTTTTTATAAAAATCTCAACACATGAAATTTTGTATTTTCGCTTTCCAGGGGGTAGCTCTGGGCTTTATACGTCACCAGAAAAAAATCGCTCAATTCGGGGTCCGGTCGGTGAAGATATATACATTCAGGACAAGTTTCGGACTTAGATGCATTCCGGGCCGACGAACACTGTCGAAACGAATCGATCACTCCACGCCTCTGACTCCATCGTGATCTACCTTGTGTCGTTAGTCTCCGGTGTCGATATTTGGCACCAGTCGGACGATAGCGAATGGTGGCGGACACGGCCGTGAACCGCGCCCGGTACGGACCCCGTGGAACACTTTTTGTGGCCTATTGCGGTAATTATTTTTTATAAAAATCTCAACACATGAAATTTTGTATTTTCGCTTTCCAGGGGGTAGCTCTGGGCTTTATACGTCACCAGAAAAAAATCGCTCAATTCGGGGTCCGGTCGGTGAAGATATATACATTCAGGACAAGTTTCGGACTTAGATGCATTCCGGGCCGACGAACACTGTCGAAACGAATCGATCACTCCACGCCTCTGACTCCATCGTGATCTACCTTGTGTCGTTAGTCTCCGGTGTCGATATTTGGCACCAGTCGGACGATAGCGAATGGTGGCGGACACGGCCGTGAACCGCGCCCGGTACGGACCCCGTGGAACACTTTTTGTGGCCTATTGCGGTAATTATTTTTTATAAAAATCTCAACACATGAAATTTTGTATTTTCGCTTTCCAGGGGGTAGCTCTGGGCTTTATACGTCACCAGAAAAAAATCGCTCAATTCGGGGTCCGGTCGGTGAAGATATATACATTCAGGACAAGTTTCGGACTTAGATGCATTCCGGGCCGACGAACACTGTCGAAACGAATCGATCACTCCACGCCTCTGACTCCATCGTGATCTACCTTGTGTCGTTAGTCTCCGGTGTCGATATTTGGCACCAGTCGGACGATAGCGAATGGTGGCGGACACGGCCGTGAACCGCGCCCGGTACGGACCCCGTGGAACACTTTTTGTGGCCTATTGCGGTAATTATTTTTTATAAAAATCTCAACACATGAAATTTTGTATTTTCGCTTTCCAGGGGGTAGCTCTGGGCTTTATACGTCACCAGAAAAAAATCGCTCAATTCGGGGTCCGGTCGGTGAAGATATATACATTCAGGACAAGTTTCGGACTTAGATGCATTCCGGGCCGACGAACACTGTCGAAACGAATCGATCACTCCACGCCTCTGACTCCATCGTGATCTACCTTGTGTCGTTAGTCTCCGGTGTCGATATTTGGCACCAGTCGGACGATAGCGAATGGTGGCGGACACGGCCGTGAACCGCGCCCGGTACGGACCCCGTGGAACACTTTTTGTGGCCTATTGCGGTAATTATTTTTTATAAAAATCTCAACACATGAAATTTTGTATTTTCGCTTTCCAGGGGGTAGCTCTGGGCTTTATACGTCACCAGAAAAAAATCGCTCAATTCGGGGTCCGGTCGGTGAAGATATATACATTCAGGACAAGTTTCGGACTTAGATGCATTCCGGGCCGACGAACACTGTCGAAACGAATCGATCACTCCACGCCTCTGACTCCATCGTGATCTACCTTGTGTCGTTAGTCTCCGGTGTCGATATTTGGCACCAGTCGGACGATAGCGAATGGTGGCGGACACGGCCGTGAACCGCGCCCGGTACGGACCCCGTGGAACACTTTTTGTGGCCTATTGCGGTAATTATTTTTTATAAAAATCTCAACACATGAAATTTTGTATTTTCGCTTTCCAGGGGGTAGCTCTGGGCTTTATACGTCACCAGAAAAAAATCGCTCAATTCGGGGTCCGGTCGGTGAAGATATATACATTCAGGACAAGTTTCGGACTTAGATGCATTCCGGGCCGACGAACACTGTCGAAACGAATCGATCACTCCACGCCTCTGACTCCATCGTGATCTACCTTGTGTCGTTAGTCTCCGGTGTCGATATTTGGCACCAGTCGGACGATAGCGAATGGTGGCGGACACGGCCGTGAACCGCGCCCGGTACGGACCCCGTGGAACACTTTTTGTGGCCTATTGCGGTAATTATTTTTTATAAAAATCTCAACACATGAAATTTTGTATTTTCGCTTTCCAGGGGGTAGCTCTGGGCTTTATACGTCACCAGAAAAAAATCGCTCAATTCGGGGTCCGGTCGGTGAAGATATATACATTCAGGACAAGTTTCGGACTTAGATGCATTCCGGGCCGACGAACACTGTCGAAACGAATCGATCACTCCACGCCTCTGACTCCATCGTGATCTACCTTGTGTCGTTAGTCTCCGGTGTCGATATTTGGCACCAGTCGGACGATAGCGAATGGTGGCGGACACGGCCGTGAACCGCGCCCGGTACGGACCCCGTGGAACACTTTTTGTGGCCTATTGCGGTAATTATTTTTTATAAAAATCTCAACACATGAAATTTTGTATTTTCGCTTTCCAGGGGGTAGCTCTGGGCTTTATACGTCACCAGAAAAAAATCGCTCAATTCGGGGTCCGGTCGGTGAAGATATATACATTCAGGACAAGTTTCGGACTTAGATGCATTCCGGGCCGACGAACACTGTCGAAACGAATCGATCACTCCACGCCTCTGACTCCATCGTGATCTACCTTGTGTCGTTAGTCTCCGGTGTCGATATTTGGCACCAGTCGGACGATAGCGAATGGTGGCGGACACGGCCGTGAACCGCGCCCGGTACGGACCCCGTGGAACACTTTTTGTGGCCTATTGCGGTAATTATTTTTTATAAAAATCTCAACACATGAAATTTTGTATTTTCGCTTTCCAGGGGGTAGCTCTGGGCTTTATACGTCACCAGAAAAAAATCGCTCAATTCGGGGTCCGGTCGGTGAAGATATATACATTCAGGACAAGTTTCGGACTTAGATGCATTCCGGGCCGACGAACACTGTCGAAACGAATCGATCACTCCACGCCTCTGACTCCATCGTGATCTACCTTGTGTCGTTAGTCTCCGGTGTCGATATTTGGCACCAGTCGGACGATAGCGAATGGTGGCGGACACGGCCGTGAACCGCGCCCGGTACGGACCCCGTGGAACACTTTTTGTGGCCTATTGCGGTAATTATTTTTTATAAAAATCTCAACACATGAAATTTTGTATTTTCGCTTTCCAGGGGGTAGCTCTGGGCTTTATACGTCACCAGAAAAAAATCGCTCAATTCGGGGTCCGGTCGGTGAAGATATATACATTCAGGACAAGTTTCGGACTTAGATGCATTCCGGGCCGACGAACACTGTCGAAACGAATCGATCACTCCACGCCTCTGACTCCATCGTGATCTACCTTGTGTCGTTAGTCTCCGGTGTCGATATTTGGCACCAGTCGGACGATAGCGAATGGTGGCGGACACGGCCGTGAACCGCGCCCGGTACGGACCCCGTGGAACACTTTTTGTGGCCTATTGCGGTAATTATTTTTTATAAAAATCTCAACACATGAAATTTTGTATTTTCGCTTTCCAGGGGGTAGCTCTGGGCTTTATACGTCACCAGAAAAAAATCGCTCAATTCGGGGTCCGGTCGGTGAAGATATATACATTCAGGACAAGTTTCGGACTTAGATGCATTCCGGGCCGACGAACACTGTCGAAACGAATCGATCACTCCACGCCTCTGACTCCATCGTGATCTACCTTGTGTCGTTAGTCTCCGGTGTCGATATTTGGCACCAGTCGGACGATAGCGAATGGTGGCGGACACGGCCGTGAACCGCGCCCGGTACGGACCCCGTGGAACACTTTTTGTGGCCTATTGCGGTAATTATTTTTTATAAAAATCTCAACACATGAAATTTTGTATTTTCGCTTTCCAGGGGGTAGCTCTGGGCTTTATACGTCACCAGAAAAAAATCGCTCAATTCGGGGTCCGGTCGGTGAAGATATATACATTCAGGACAAGTTTCGGACTTAGATGCATTCCGGGCCGACGAACACTGTCGAAACGAATCGATCACTCCACGCCTCTGACTCCATCGTGATCTACCTTGTGTCGTTAGTCTCCGGTGTCGATATTTGGCACCAGTCGGACGATAGCGAATGGTGGCGGACACGGCCGTGAACCGCGCCCGGTACGGACCCCGTGGAACACTTTTTGTGGCCTATTGCGGTAATTATTTTTTATAAAAATCTCAACACATGAAATTTTGTATTTTCGCTTTCCAGGGGGTAGCTCTGGGCTTTATACGTCACCAGAAAAAAATCGCTCAATTCGGGGTCCGGTCGGTGAAGATATATACATTCAGGACAAGTTTCGGACTTAGATGCATTCCGGGCCGACGAACACTGTCGAAACGAATCGATCACTCCACGCCTCTGACTCCATCGTGATCTACCTTGTGTCGTTAGTCTCCGGTGTCGATATTTGGCACCAGTCGGACGATAGCGAATGGTGGCGGACACGGCCGTGAACCGCGCCCGGTACGGACCCCGTGGAACACTTTTTGTGGCCTATTGCGGTAATTATTTTTTATAAAAATCTCAACACATGAAATTTTGTATTTTCGCTTTCCAGGGGGTAGCTCTGGGCTTTATACGTCACCAGAAAAAAATCGCTCAATTCGGGGTCCGGTCGGTGAAGATATATACATTCAGGACAAGTTTCGGACTTAGATGCATTCCGGGCCGACGAACACTGTCGAAACGAATCGATCACTCCACGCCTCTGACTCCATCGTGATCTACCTTGTGTCGTTAGTCTCCGGTGTCGATATTTGGCACCAGTCGGACGATAGCGAATGGTGGCGGACACGGCCGTGAACCGCGCCCGGTACGGACCCCGTGGAACACTTTTTGTGGACTATTGTGGTAATTATTTTTTATAAAAATCTCAACACATGAAATTTTGTATTTTCGCTTTCCAGGGGGTAGCTCTGGGCTTTATACGTCACCAGAAAAAAATCGCTCAATTCGGGGTCCGGTCGGTGAAGATATATACATTCAGGACAAGTTTCGGACTTAGATGCATTCCGGGCCGACGAACACTGTCGAAACGAATCGATCACTCCACGCCTCTGACTCCATCGTGATCTACCTTGTGTCGTTAGTCTCCGGTGTCGATATTTGGCACCAGTCGGACGATAGCGAATGGTGGCGGACACGGCCGTGAACCGCGCCCGGTACGGACCCCGTGGAACACTTTTTGTGGACTATTGTGGTAATTATTTTTTATAAAAATCTCAACACATGAAATTTTGTATTTTCGCTTTCCAGGGGGTAGCTCTGGGCTTTATACGTCACCAGAAAAAAATCGCTCAATTCGGGGTCCGGTCGGTGAAGATATATACATTCAGGACAAGTTTCGGACTTAGATGCATTCCGGGCCGACGAACACTGTCGAAACGAATCGATCACTCCACGCCTCTGACTCCATCGTGATCTACCTTGTGTCGTTAGTCTCCGGTGTCGATATTTGGCACCAGTCGGACGATAGCGAATGGTGGCGGACACGGCCGTGAACCGCGCCCGGTACGGACCCCGTGGAACACTTTTTGTGGACTATTGTGGTAATTATTTTTTATAAAAATCTCAACACATGAAATTTTGTATTTTCGCTTTCCAGGGGGTAGCTCTGGGCTTTATACGTCACCAGAAAAAAATCGCTCAATTCGGGGTCCGGTCGGTGAAGATATATACATTCAGGACAAGTTTCGGACTTAGATGCATTCCGGGCCGACGAACACTGTCGAAACGAATCGATCACTCCACGCCTCTGACTCCATCGTGATCTACCTTGTGTCGTTAGTCTCCGGTGTCGATATTTGGCACCAGTCGGACGATAGCGAATGGTGGCGGACACGGCCGTGAACCGCGCCCGGTACGGACCCCGTGGAACACTTTTTGTGGACTATTGTGGTAATTATTTTTTATAAAAATCTCAACACATGAAATTTTGTATTTTCGCTTTCCAGGGGGTAGCTCTGGGCTTTATACGTCACCAGAAAAAAATCGCTCAATTCGGGGTCCGGTCGGTGAAGATATATACATTCAGGACAAGTTTCGGACTTAGATGCATTCCGGGCCGACGAACACTGTCGAAACGAATCGATCACTCCACGCCTCTGACTCCATCGTGATCTACCTTGTGTCGTTAGTCTCCGGTGTCGATATTTGGCACCAGTCGGACGATAGCGAATGGTGGCGGACACGGCCGTGAACCGCGCCCGGTACGGACCCCGTGGAACACTTTTTGTGGACTATTGTGGTAATTATTTTTTATAAAAATCTCAACACATGAAATTTTGTATTTTCGCTTTCCAGGGGGTAGCTCTGGGCTTTATACGTCACCAGAAAAAAATCGCTCAATTCGGGGTCCGGTCGGTGAAGATATATACATTCAGGACAAGTTTCGGACTTAGATGCATTCCGGGCCGACGAACACTGTCGAAACGAATCGATCACTCCACGCCTCTGACTCCATCGTGATCTACCTTGTGTCGTTAGTCTCCGGTGTCGATATTTGGCACCAGTCGGACGATAGCGAATGGTGGCGGACACGGCCGTGAACCGCGCCCGGTACGGACCCCGTGGAACACTTTTTGTGGACTATTGTGGTAATTATTTTTTATAAAAATCTCAACACATGAAATTTTGTATTTTCGCTTTCCAGGGGGTAGCTCTGGGCTTTATACGTCACCAGAAAAAAATCGCTCAATTCGGGGTCCGGTCGGTGAAGATATATACATTCAGGACAAGTTTCGGACTTAGATGCATTCCGGGCCGACGAACACTGTCGAAACGAATCGATCACTCCACGCCTCTGACTCCATCGTGATCTACCTTGTGTCGTTAGTCTCCGGTGTCGATATTTGGCACCAGTCGGACGATAGCGAATGGTGGCGGACACGGCCGTGAACCGCGCCCGGTACGGACCCCGTGGAACACTTTTTGTGGACTATTGTGGTAATTATTTTTTATAAAAATCTCAACACATGAAATTTTGTATTTTCGCTTTCCAGGGGGTAGCTCTGGGCTTTATACGTCACCAGAAAAAAATCGCTCAATTCGGGGTCCGGTCGGTGAAGATATATACATTCAGGACAAGTTTCGGACTTAGATGCATTCCGGGCCGACGAACACTGTCGAAACGAATCGATCACTCCACGCCTCTGACTCCATCGTGATCTACCTTGTGTCGTTAGTCTCCGGTGTCGATATTTGGCACCAGTCGGACGATAGCGAATGGTGGCGGACACGGCCGTGAACCGCGCCCGGTACGGACCCCGTGGAACACTTTTTGTGGACTATTGTGGTAATTATTTTTTATAAAAATCTCAACACATGAAATTTTGTATTTTCGCTTTCCAGGGGGTAGCTCTGGGCTTTATACGTCACCAGAAAAAAATCGCTCAATTCGGGGTCCGGTCGGTGAAGATATATACATTCAGGACAAGTTTCGGACTTAGATGCATTCCGGGCCGACGAACACTGTCGAAACGAATCGATCACTCCACGCCTCTGACTCCATCGTGATCTACCTTGTGTCGTTAGTCTCCGGTGTCGATATTTGGCACCAGTCGGACGATAGCGAATGGTGGCGGACACGGCCGTGAACCGCGCCCGGTACGGACCCCGTGGAACACTTTTTGTGGACTATTGTGGTAATTATTTTTTATAAAAATCTCAACACATGAAATTTTGTATTTTCGCTTTCCAGGGGGTAGCTCTGGGCTTTATACGTCACCAGAAAAAAATCGCTCAATTCGGGGTCCGGTCGGTGAAGATATATACATTCAGGACAAGTTTCGGACTTAGATGCATTCCGGGCCGACGAACACTGTCGAAACGAATCGATCACTCCACGCCTCTGACTCCATCGTGATCTACCTTGTGTCGTTAGTCTCCGGTGTCGATATTTGGCACCAGTCGGACGATAGCGAATGGTGGCGGACACGGCCGTGAACCGCGCCCGGTACGGACCCCGTGGAACACTTTTTGTGGACTATTGTGGTAATTATTTTTTATAAAAATCTCAACACATGAAATTTTGTATTTTCGCTTTCCAGGGGGTAGCTCTGGGCTTTATACGTCACCAGAAAAAAATCGCTCAATTCGGGGTCCGGTCGGTGAAGATATATACATTCAGGACAAGTTTCGGACTTAGATGCATTCCGGGCCGACGAACACTGTCGAAACGAATCGATCACTCCACGCCTCTGACTCCATCGTGATCTACCTTGTGTCGTTAGTCTCCGGTGTCGATATTTGGCACCAGTCGGACGATAGCGAATGGTGGCGGACAC
The DNA here is from genome assembly GCA_900205405.1 of Echinochloa crus-galli. Lineage (NCBI taxonomy): Eukaryota > Viridiplantae > Streptophyta > Magnoliopsida > Poales > Poaceae > Echinochloa > Echinochloa crus-galli. The sequence continues at coordinate 962,598 of OAMR01000200.1, forward strand.
GGCCGTGAACCGCGCCCGGTACGGACCCCGTGGAACACTTTTTGTGGACTATTGTGGTAATTATTTTTTATAAAAATCTCAACACATGAAATTTTGTATTTTCGCTTTCCAGGGGGTAGCTCTGGGCTTTATACGTCACCAGAAAAAAATCGCTCAATTCGGGGTCCGGTCGGTGAAGATATATACATTCAGGACAAGTTTCGGACTTAGATGCATTCCGGGCCGACGAACACTGTCGAAACGAATCGATCACTCCACGCCTCTGACTCCATCGTGATCTACCTTGTGTCGTTAGTCTCCGGTGTCGATATTTGGCACCAGTCGGACGATAGCGAATGGTGGCGGACACGGCCGTGAACCGCGCCCGGTACGGACCCCGTGGAACACTTTTTGTGGACTATTGTGGTAATTATTTTTTATAAAAATCTCAACACATGAAATTTTGTATTTTCGCTTTCCAGGGGGTAGCTCTGGGCTTTATACGTCACCAGAAAAAAATCGCTCAATTCGGGGTCCGGTCGGTGAAGATATATACATTCAGGACAAGTTTCGGACTTAGATGCATTCCGGGCCGACGAACACTGTCGAAACGAATCGATCACTCCACGCCTCTGACTCCATCGTGATCTACCTTGTGTCGTTAGTCTCCGGTGTCGATATTTGGCACCAGTCGGACGATAGCGAATGGTGGCGGACACGGCCGTGAACCGCGCCCGGTACGGACCCCGTGGAACACTTTTTGTGGACTATTGTGGTAATTATTTTTTATAAAAATCTCAACACATGAAATTTTGTATTTTCGCTTTCCAGGGGGTAGCTCTGGGCTTTATACGTCACCAGAAAAAAATCGCTCAATTCGGGGTCCGGTCGGTGAAGATATATACATTCAGGACAAGTTTCGGACTTAGATGCATTCCGGGCCGACGAACACTGTCGAAACGAATCGATCACTCCACGCCTCTGACTCCATCGTGATCTACCTTGTGTCGTTAGTCTCCGGTGTCGATATTTGGCACCAGTCGGACGATAGCGAATGGTGGCGGACACGGCCGTGAACCGCGCCCGGTACGGACCCCGTGGAACACTTTTTGTGGACTATTGTGGTAATTATTTTTTATAAAAATCTCAACACATGAAATTTTGTATTTTCGCTTTCCAGGGGGTAGCTCTGGGCTTTATACGTCACCAGAAAAAAATCGCTCAATTCGGGGTCCGGTCGGTGAAGATATATACATTCAGGACAAGTTTCGGACTTAGATGCATTCCGGGCCGACGAACACTGTCGAAACGAATCGATCACTCCACGCCTCTGACTCCATCGTGATCTACCTTGTGTCGTTAGTCTCCGGTGTCGATATTTGGCACCAGTCGGACGATAGCGAATGGTGGCGGACACGGCCGTGAACCGCGCCCGGTACGGACCCCGTGGAACACTTTTTGTGGACTATTGTGGTAATTATTTTTTATAAAAATCTCAACACATGAAATTTTGTATTTTCGCTTTCCAGGGGGTAGCTCTGGGCTTTATACGTCACCAGAAAAAAATCGCTCAATTCGGGGTCCGGTCGGTGAAGATATATACATTCAGGACAAGTTTCGGACTTAGATGCATTCCGGGCCGACGAACACTGTCGAAACGAATCGATCACTCCACGCCTCTGACTCCATCGTGATCTACCTTGTGTCGTTAGTCTCCGGTGTCGATATTTGGCACCAGTCGGACGATAGCGAATGGTGGCGGACACGGCCGTGAACCGCGCCCGGTACGGACCCCGTGGAACACTTTTTGTGGACTATTGTGGTAATTATTTTTTATAAAAATCTCAACACATGAAATTTTGTATTTTCGCTTTCCAGGGGGTAGCTCTGGGCTTTATACGTCACCAGAAAAAAATCGCTCAATTCGGGGTCCGGTCGGTGAAGATATATACATTCAGGACAAGTTTCGGACTTAGATGCATTCCGGGCCGACGAACACTGTCGAAACGAATCGATCACTCCACGCCTCTGACTCCATCGTGATCTACCTTGTGTCGTTAGTCTCCGGTGTCGATATTTGGCACCAGTCGGACGATAGCGAATGGTGGCGGACACGGCCGTGAACCGCGCCCGGTACGGACCCCGTGGAACACTTTTTGTGGACTATTGTGGTAATTATTTTTTATAAAAATCTCAACACATGAAATTTTGTATTTTCGCTTTCCAGGGGGTAGCTCTGGGCTTTATACGTCACCAGAAAAAAATCGCTCAATTCGGGGTCCGGTCGGTGAAGATATATACATTCAGGACAAGTTTCGGACTTAGATGCATTCCGGGCCGACGAACACTGTCGAAACGAATCGATCACTCCACGCCTCTGACTCCATCGTGATCTACCTTGTGTCGTTAGTCTCCGGTGTCGATATTTGGCACCAGTCGGACGATAGCGAATGGTGGCGGACACGGCCGTGAACCGCGCCCGGTACGGACCCCGTGGAACACTTTTTGTGGACTATTGTGGTAATTATTTTTTATAAAAATCTCAACACATGAAATTTTGTATTTTCGCTTTCCAGGGGGTAGCTCTGGGCTTTATACGTCACCAGAAAAAAATCGCTCAATTCGGGGTCCGGTCGGTGAAGATATATACATTCAGGACAAGTTTCGGACTTAGATGCATTCCGGGCCGACGAACACTGTCGAAACGAATCGATCACTCCACGCCTCTGACTCCATCGTGATCTACCTTGTGTCGTTAGTCTCCGGTGTCGATATTTGGCACCAGTCGGACGATAGCGAATGGTGGCGGACACGGCCGTGAACCGCGCCCGGTACGGACCCCGTGGAACACTTTTTGTGGACTATTGTGGTAATTATTTTTTATAAAAATCTCAACACATGAAATTTTGTATTTTCGCTTTCCAGGGGGTAGCTCTGGGCTTTATACGTCACCAGAAAAAAATCGCTCAATTCGGGGTCCGGTCGGTGAAGATATATACATTCAGGACAAGTTTCGGACTTAGATGCATTCCGGGCCGACGAACACTGTCGAAACGAATCGATCACTCCACGCCTCTGACTCCATCGTGATCTACCTTGTGTCGTTAGTCTCCGGTGTCGATATTTGGCACCAGTCGGACGATAGCGAATGGTGGCGGACACGGCCGTGAACCGCGCCCGGTACGGACCCCGTGGAACACTTTTTGTGGACTATTGTGGTAATTATTTTTTATAAAAATCTCAACACATGAAATTTTGTATTTTCGCTTTCCAGGGGGTAGCTCTGGGCTTTATACGTCACCAGAAAAAAATCGCTCAATTCGGGGTCCGGTCGGTGAAGATATATACATTCAGGACAAGTTTCGGACTTAGATGCATTCCGGGCCGACGAACACTGTCGAAACGAATCGATCACTCCACGCCTCTGACTCCATCGTGATCTACCTTGTGTCGTTAGTCTCCGGTGTCGATATTTGGCACCAGTCGGACGATAGCGAATGGTGGCGGACACGGCCGTGAACCGCGCCCGGTACGGACCCCGTGGAACACTTTTTGTGGACTATTGTGGTAATTATTTTTTATAAAAATCTCAACACATGAAATTTTGTATTTTCGCTTTCCAGGGGGTAGCTCTGGGCTTTATACGTCACCAGAAAAAAATCGCTCAATTCGGGGTCCGGTCGGTGAAGATATATACATTCAGGACAAGTTTCGGACTTAGATGCATTCCGGGCCGACGAACACTGTCGAAACGAATCGATCACTCCACGCCTCTGACTCCATCGTGATCTACCTTGTGTCGTTAGTCTCCGGTGTCGATATTTGGCACCAGTCGGACGATAGCGAATGGTGGCGGACACGGCCGTGAACCGCGCCCGGTACGGACCCCGTGGAACACTTTTTGTGGACTATTGTGGTAATTATTTTTTATAAAAATCTCAACACATGAAATTTTGTATTTTCGCTTTCCAGGGGGTAGCTCTGGGCTTTATACGTCACCAGAAAAAAATCGCTCAATTCGGGGTCCGGTCGGTGAAGATATATACATTCAGGACAAGTTTCGGACTTAGATGCATTCCGGGCCGACGAACACTGTCGAAACGAATCGATCACTCCACGCCTCTGACTCCATCGTGATCTACCTTGTGTCGTTAGTCTCCGGTGTCGATATTTGGCACCAGTCGGACGATAGCGAATGGTGGCGGACACGGCCGTGAACCGCGCCCGGTACGGACCCCGTGGAACACTTTTTGTGGACTATTGTGGTAATTATTTTTTATAAAAATCTCAACACATGAAATTTTGTATTTTCGCTTTCCAGGGGGTAGCTCTGGGCTTTATACGTCACCAGAAAAAAATCGCTCAATTCGGGGTCCGGTCGGTGAAGATATATACATTCAGGACAAGTTTCGGACTTAGATGCATTCCGGGCCGACGAACACTGTCGAAACGAATCGATCACTCCACGCCTCTGACTCCATCGTGATCTACCTTGTGTCGTTAGTCTCCGGTGTCGATATTTGGCACCAGTCGGACGATAGCGAATGGTGGCGGACACGGCCGTGAACCGCGCCCGGTACGGACCCCGTGGAACACTTTTTGTGGACTATTGTGGTAATTATTTTTTATAAAAATCTCAACACATGAAATTTTGTATTTTCGCTTTCCAGGGGGTAGCTCTGGGCTTTATACGTCACCAGAAAAAAATCGCTCAATTCGGGGTCCGGTCGGTGAAGATATATACATTCAGGACAAGTTTCGGACTTAGATGCATTCCGGGCCGACGAACACTGTCGAAACGAATCGATCACTCCACGCCTCTGACTCCATCGTGATCTACCTTGTGTCGTTAGTCTCCGGTGTCGATATTTGGCACCAGTCGGACGATAGCGAATGGTGGCGGACACGGCCGTGAACCGCGCCCGGTACGGACCCCGTGGAACACTTTTTGTGGACTATTGTGGTAATTATTTTTTATAAAAATCTCAACACATGAAATTTTGTATTTTCGCTTTCCAGGGGGTAGCTCTGGGCTTTATACGTCACCAGAAAAAAATCGCTCAATTCGGGGTCCGGTCGGTGAAGATATATACATTCAGGACAAGTTTCGGACTTAGATGCATTCCGGGCCGACGAACACTGTCGAAACGAATCGATCACTCCACGCCTCTGACTCCATCGTGATCTACCTTGTGTCGTTAGTCTCCGGTGTCGATATTTGGCACCAGTCGGACGATAGCGAATGGTGGCGGACACGGCCGTGAACCGCGCCCGGTACGGACCCCGTGGAACACTTTTTGTGGACTATTGTGGTAATTATTTTTTATAAAAATCTCAACACATGAAATTTTGTATTTTCGCTTTCCAGGGGGTAGCTCTGGGCTTTATACGTCACCAGAAAAAAATCGCTCAATTCGGGGTCCGGTCGGTGAAGATATATACATTCAGGACAAGTTTCGGACTTAGATGCATTCCGGGCCGACGAACACTGTCGAAACGAATCGATCACTCCACGCCTCTGACTCCATCGTGATCTACCTTGTGTCGTTAGTCTCCGGTGTCGATATTTGGCACCAGTCGGACGATAGCGAATGGTGGCGGACACGGCCGTGAACCGCGCCCGGTACGGACCCCGTGGAACACTTTTTGTGGACTATTGTGGTAATTATTTTTTATAAAAATCTCAACACATGAAATTTTGTATTTTCGCTTTCCAGGGGGTAGCTCTGGGCTTTATACGTCACCAGAAAAAAATCGCTCAATTCGGGGTCCGGTCGGTGAAGATATATACATTCAGGACAAGTTTCGGACTTAGATGCATTCCGGGCCGACGAACACTGTCGAAACGAATCGATCACTCCACGCCTCTGACTCCATCGTGATCTACCTTGTGTCGTTAGTCTCCGGTGTCGATATTTGGCACCAGTCGGACGATAGCGAATGGTGGCGGACACGGCCGTGAACCGCGCCCGGTACGGACCCCGTGGAACACTTTTTGTGGACTATTGTGGTAATTATTTTTTATAAAAATCTCAACACATGAAATTTTGTATTTTCGCTTTCCAGGGGGTAGCTCTAGGCTTTATACGTCACCAGAAAAAAATCGCTCAATTCGGGGTCCGGTCGGTGAAGATATATACATTCAGGACAAGTTTCGGACTTAGATGCATTCCGGGCCGACGAACACTGTCGAAACGAATCGATCACTCCACGCCTCTGACTCCATCGTGATCTACCTTGTGTCGTTAGTCTCCGGTGTCGATATTTGGCACCAGTCGGACGATAGCGAATGGTGGCGGATCCGGCCGTGAACCGCGCCCGGTACGGACCCCGTGGACCACTTGTTGTGGACTATTGCGGTAATTATTTTTTATAAAAATCTCAACACATCAAATTTTTTATTTTCGCTTTCCAGGGGGTAGCTCTGGGCTCTATACGTCACCAGAAAAAAAATCGCTCAATTCGGGGTCCGGTCGGTGAAGATATATACATTCAGGACAAGTTTCGGACTTAGATGCATTCCGGGCCGACGAACACTGTCGAAACGAATCGATCACTCCACGCCTCTGACTCCATCGTGATCTACCTTGTGTCGTTAGTCTCCGGTGTCGATATTTGGCACCAGTCGGACGATAGCGAATGGTGGCGGACCCGGCCGTGAACCGCGCCCGGTACGGACCCCGTGGAACACTTTTTGTGGACTATTGTGGTAATTATTTTTTATAAAAATCTCAACACATGAGACAGGAATCAAGAAAAGATTGCCAAATGAGCTTGGAGAGATTAAAATTTACCTGAAGTGCGAAATCTTGATTCGCCATGAAGAGGTTGAGTCTTGAAACGCTGATGACCTAGAGTACGGATCTGAGCGGAAGCCTCGTGGATTCAAAGGAGAATGGCGGATGTCGAGTAGAGTTGGCTTGAGAATTTTCCAAGGCAGGATCTGTTGAAGCTTGTTCTGCAGTTGACAAGAGAGTAAATGCCGATGACAAGAAATTAAGAAAAATGAAGTGGTAGATTTTTTTTTTTTACCGTCCAATGAGGCATCGGCAATTTCTGTGCTAGCCAACCATTGCTGAGCTTTGGCCTGAAAAAACAAGGAAAGATGAAGTTGAGCAGAATATTATTGACATCATGGCCAAAGAAAGAGAAGATCCGCAATCCCGGCTTGTTTGGAGATGACCTCCAGCTCGCGACGAGAATCATCGCGCTCCGCCTTGAATCGGCGAGCATCACCGTCTGAATAGCGGGAATCGACCGATGAGTGAGTTCGGTTGGACGAACTCGAAGAGCCGGACGCCGCAGGAGCAACGGCTGGAGCCGCGACTGGCGCACCAGCGGCGGCAATCCATTGGATTACCCTGAAAGAACACGAAGGTTCGATTCGGGAGTAATCTGGCAGAAGATGATTGGAGAAAAGAGATTGCCGATTATCTGGAGAATCCGTCCCGAAAGGTTTCTAGAAAGCTGAAATGTTAAGCTTTAAAGTTTGTTCTTCTTGATGATAATTTGTATTATAAATCCCTGGATGGAGTGCTGTTACATTGCTTAAATCATGAAGAAGCAAAAAGGCTGATGAGTGAAGTACATGATGGGTTGTGTGGAGCACATCAATCGGCCTACCGAATGAAGTGGGTTATTAGAAGAACTGGTTATTATTGGCCGACAATGTTGGAAGATTGCTTTGAATATTACAAGGGATGTCAAGAATGTCAGAAATTTGGAAATATTGAAAGAGTTCCAGCATCAGCACTGAATCCTATTATTAAACCATGGCCATTCAGAGGATGGGGAATGAATTTGATTGGCCAAATAAACCCTCCATCTAGCAGGGGCATTTGAGGGCAAAGGGGCATATAGTTTGCTGCTTGGAAGAGATTGGATTCATGCAAATTGTTGTATTCCATCTACTATGCATCAACAGCTTGTTCAGTGGATAGATGATGAGGTGGAGATTGTCCAAGCAGATGATTCAATAAGTGTGGCAAATGTGGAACCAGCTTTTTGGGAGTATCAAGGCATAGATTGTTTCTCAGGCAAAGACTGGGGAGAAGGTCCTGTTGCACCAGCCAGCAGTAAGCATGTGCTTTTCTCTGAACATACCTGATGATCAATTGTCTGGTATGGCTGTAGCTGGGATGCTGCCTGCAATTCGTGAAAAGTTATTCGGGATGGAGTTTGAAGATCTGGGTCAGTTGTCACAAAAATTGGCATTGATGAGTAACCAAGCATATGGTTTCAAGAAAGATGGCAGATTTGCCAAACACAATGATGTAGCTGATATTTACAATCAATTCCTCGAAAGAGCAGATCAAGGGGATGAGTATGAGGACAATGAAGAGATAGCTGCAGCAGAGATAATATGGGGCAAAGAGCCAGTTACAGTGAATCAGAAGTGGATCAAACAAACCAAGGGCACATATGATATAGATTCATTAAGTTACCTTGTGTTATTTGGGTTTTGCTTTATGTTTAATTCATATAACACTCTTTTTGCCCAATCTAAATTGGTTAGGTTCGGTTTTGATTCATTGCAAGACATGACCACGTTACCTTACATAGCCGAATTCGAATCAATCTAGATTGCCACGTGTCGCGGGTTCGAACTTGTTGATTTTGTATGGATCTTGACAGAGCCGGGTGGCCGGCCTCCCCAGCACCGCCTCTGGTCCTGGACCCCCCTGGGTTGCTTTCTGGTGTTTGGACTTCGCGTTGTTTGGGCCCAGGGTGACGTGGCTTCAGTCCAGGATGAGTTGGCAGTCGTCCACGTGTCGTTCATGGTTGTCGCTTGGTCATCGTTGACGTGGACGGCTCCCGATGGTCTGTACGGCTAAGGGGGATAACCGGCCGAACATGTCGTTCGGCCGTTTCTGTCATTTCCGACCCCTATAGCACGTGTTTCGTGATATTGTACCTGCAAACATGACACTCACCAAAACTCGTGGAACTTTATTAGAAATAAACCTAAGTACATGGAATGATCATAGTCTCTCATTTTATCCCGAGTATTGGTGGTCGGATTTGGGTTGTAACGACCGCCAACAGCGCGCAGCAGCAGCACTAGCGCGGCAGCGGGCGGTGGCGGCCGACAGCAGCAGCAGCACCGCCAGGCGCACCGCTGTCTCCCTTCCCTGGCTGGCTCCCCTCCCACTGCCCCTCCCTAAATCGGTCAGTGTCAGTAGTCAGTTAACTCAGTTTTGTTTGGAAATTCGAATTTCCATTCTCCAATCCAAGTGGTATGTTTCATATCCAATTGTTATTTTTCTGCTATTCAATCATGTTTTGCATATTTCTTGTCCAATTCATTAAAAATTTACTTGTTTGGTTGTTTCCACGTGTAGGTTCAGGTGTCCTTCCTTCTGTGATATCTGTGATATGCAGGGAATCGACGATGAATCAGACCGGACTAGTTAGATATTTATTTTATCAAGTTTGTTATGCTAATGTGTCTTAAATTATGTGATGCATTGGTATCGTGCATTTTAAGCACTTCTATCGATATATGAATCGCTATTGCGATTATCGCTATTATGTGTACTACACTGAGATTGAGTGGTATAAATATTTACTAAGTGGCCTTAGGCGTCAAAATCCGCTAGCTTCGCAACTGCTTTTGGAGTTAGTTTTAAAATTTTGGTGGTGCCTCGTGTCCGAAGTGGACTGGAGTATGCCACATTGTCGATCTTCTCAACAAACATGTCCAACGCACTTAATGGGGGGCTCTCAATGGGGTGCTTGAGCGGGAAGCCAACTCTTGGTTCAAGTTGAGACATGTCAGTTGAAGTCACGCCATGCCATCCATGATTTAGATCTAGGAGCCAAAGACACTATGTCAAAACTCGACAAAGGAAACACACTAATTGGCGACGCGGAATTGAGACGCGTCACCAATGAGTCATTGGCGACGCGGATTTACCAGACGCGTCGCCAATAAGTCTGAAGAGGCAGCACGCGTCTCCTATGTACCTTAATAGGCGACACTTCTTAATGAGCCACGTCACCTATAACTGCCTCAGATATAGGAGACGCGCCCACACGAATACGCATCTCCTATAACTGGCTATATTGGTGACACTTTTCGGTAAACCGCGTCTCCTATAAGCAAGTCTCCTATAACCGAGTCGATAGAGTCTTAAATCAGAAGGCAAAAGACAACTACCATGAACAACCTGGGCCTGGGCCGCAGCGGCCTTTCAGCCAGCCCAAGAAGACGGGCGCCCGCCGCGCAACCACACCCTCCTCCCCACTCTCCTCCCCCTCCATTCGCAACCGCGCCGCCTCCTCCCCTCGCAGTCGCCGTCCGCTGCTGTCGTCGTCGCCGGGCGCGCCCGCCGGCGATGCCTCGTCCCGCCCCGCCTCACTCCCTCCCTCGCTGCCTCGCCGCTCCTCTCTTCCCCTCTCTTCCTCCCGTCTCATCCAGATCTGGGGGCGCCGCCAAAACCCTAGGCCTCTCTCTCGCATCGTCTCCGCCACCGCCACTGCACTCTCCAAGGTCGGCCGGCACCCTTGGAGGGTTGAGACTCCGGGATCCCACCTAGCCAAGGACGGCCGGCACCCTAGGCGGGTGAGACGCCAGGTCGGGATCCCACCCTGCCGCCGCATTCCGCGCGAGCGATTCGGCGGGATCCCTCCCCGCAGTCATCGTCGGGCCCTCCACGAGCTAGTCGCCGGATCCAAGACCTTCCTGTCCTCTCCCACAATGGCTCCACGTTCTCAGATCCAAGACCAGGTATGTAAACCCTAACACCAAAACTT
>OAMR01000200.1:981060-992076 GCA_900205405.1 Echinochloa crus-galli
TAGTGGCTGTCTCTTATACACATCTAGATGTGTATAAGAGACAGACCGCGCACTGTCCTCCCCCCTCCATTCACAACCGCGCCGCCTCCTCCCCTCGCAGTCGCCGTCGCTGTCGCCGGCGCCGCCTCGTCCCGCCCCGCCTCACTCCCTCCCTCGCTGCCTCGCCGCTCCTCTCTTCCCCTCTCTTCCTCCCGTCTCATCCAGATCTGGGGGCGCCGCCAAAACCCTAGGCCTCTCTCTCGCATCGTCTCCGCCACCGCCACTGCACTCTCCAAGGTCGGCCGGCACCCTTGGAGGGTTGAGACTCCGGGATCCCACCTAGCCAAGGACGGCCGGCACCCTAGGCGGGTGAGACGCCAGGTCGGGATCCCACCCTGCCGCCGCATTCCGCGCGAGCGATTCGGCGGGATCCCTCCCCGCAGTCATCGTCGGGCCCTCCACGAGCTAGTCGCCGGATCCAAGACCGTCCCGCCCCACCTCATCCAGATCTGGGGGCGCTGCTGCTGCTACTCTCCTCCCTCTCTCCATCACACAGCATGGGGTGGGGGTGGGGGTGCTGCGCTGCTGGTGGTGGCGGTCAGGATCCTCGGCCTGGATGAGGGTTGCGCGCGACGTGGGGGCTGGGCGTCCTCCTCGAGTTCCACGCCAGCACCGGGGTCTTCGTCGAGGATTCCTCAGCGGGCGGGATCCACGGCAGCGATGGGATCTCGGCGCTCGGGCCACGCAGCTTCTGGGATCCATCCAACCTCCATCGAGCGCAGTAGGGACCGCTGGTTCACCGGCATGGCCAGGGTAGATATCAAGGTTAGATGCGTTCACCTTCTCATGATCTGGAATCTAGGTTTAAGAGAAGTACCGCTAGTGTGAGCAAAATCGAAGAACCAATTAAGGCAGAGACTTAAGAAAGAACTAAGAGCACTAGGAACTAGAGCCAACTATAGTCTAAACACAATACAGAAGCAACTAGACTAAAGTAGAAGCAACTATATAAGGCACAAGTAGAATAAAGTAGATGACTATATTGATAACTCGAATGTCATACAAAAGGAAAAGCTAGAAGATACAAGAGCTAATACCAGAGCTTCTGAAGACGACTCCGGAACCTCCGAGGCACAGCTCGACTCGACTCTAACTCCCAACTAAACTAACCTACTCTACTAGAAATGAAGTGGAAGAGTTCCTTGGCTTGAGTGTGTGTTACAAGTGACACTAGGGGGTCCTATTTATAGTTGTCCAAGGCGGTTTGGATGGAGTACCGGCCAAGGGAGCTAGGGGGGTACCTCCTGATCCTCCGAGCAGGAAACGTCGGTTCGGCCGAACAGGTCGGTTCGGCCGAACTCCCCAATTTGCCCGAACCAGAGGATCCATGATTAGTGGAAGGCCTTAGGGCAAGTACAACGGTGAAGACAGCTGCTGTCCTTTTGATACGAACAGACAGCTGAACAGACAGTTTATACAATGGCTGTCTGTATGATAATTAATTCATCATTTGACACACAAACTTATGATGATATACCGTATACTTGATCTTTGTAGCTGTGTTTGTTGCTTAGATTATTCGTGATTAGCTGGTAGGCCTTGTGTGCGTTGGGTAGTATTTGGGCTACGTCCTGTTGTGCTCGAGTAAACACAGAAAGGAAGAGGGGTACAGAACAGATAGAATAAAGAAATCAGAGGGAAGAGGAGCCACGGACGGAACAAAGGGAGGGCGCCGGCAGTTCCGTGCAACGCAGCCGTTCACGACAGCGAAGCTTGCCGGAGCTTTGCCGGATCTACGATTCCAGCCACCAACTCCAAATCGGAGAGTATGGGGAGGAAGAGGAGAGTGAGAGTAACTCCTCTATGAGGTTCCGAAGGTGAGTTGAACAGCGGAGGAGGGCTGCCCATGGGCGGCCATGGATGCGGCACTGCAGCTCGTGGGGAGCTCGGTGCAGGAAGGGAATGAGAGGGGCGAAGCTCGGGGAAGGTGGAGGGTGGTGTGAAGATGCTTGGCAGCTGCTTACCTTGGTGCGGGGCTGCTTACAGGAGGAGATCGGCGAGCGGCCGGGGATGCAGGCCGTGTGCGCGGTGCAGACGGGGCTCGTTGAGAAGAGCTCCAGCGCCGCCTCCACCACCGAGGTCAAGCTCATCGACATCACGGGCATTTTCATCCTCCTCTACGGGGTCGCCGTCGCCTCCTCCGTCGCGCTGCACAAGGCGTTCTTGTAGGCGTGGCGGGGCTGCGGTGCGTGGCCGGCGGGCGTTCCCGCGCGCGGTCGGCGAGGCCCCGCGGCGGCCGGCAGCCCACGCGGCGGGGCTTCCCCAGACGTCGAGGAGGAGGCGAAGGGAGCTCCGCCCGGCAAGGGGAGAGAGAGAAGGCACTGGAGAGAGCGCGGGAGAGGGATAGCAGGCGTGCATAAGAGATCCATGCCGTCGTCGACCTTCGGCAGCCGGTCGTACAGCGCGCGCCAGCGTTCGTCGCCTCGCATCGGACCACGCGCCGATGCAGTAGACGAACGAGACGCCGACGCGGCCGTCGCCACGAGCTTCTGGGGGGCTTCCTGCAAAAACTCCCTGCATGTCTACGGGTCTCGACGACCCGTTGTACTTGCCCTTAACAGTTTTGTTAATTGTTCCATTATCTCCTATTTCCGTAGAAAAACAGAAACATTACATACATTGGAATGTGAGCAAACTCCCACATACTTATTTACATATAAAATCTTCTGTGGGTCTGGTATGTTTCTCCATGATATTAGTTTACTGCAGTTCTAGCACTAGCTGCTTGTATTCAGATCTGTTGCTGGAGTGGTGATATCCCACAGTTGATTTTTGAAGAACACTACAACAATTTGATTTGTCATAGTTATTGACTCATCTATATTTCATAACACAATGCTTAGGACACTGCAAAAACAAACTTGTTCTCAATGCTTATCAGAGTTTCCTTGGATGCTTCCTCTTAAACTTACTTAGTAACTGAAATATCAAGTATCTTAACAATTATCAGTTGACTTGAATTATGCTACATTTAGCTGTTAGTAAATGAGTAATCCTAGGTTTTGACAGAGAAACAGCCCTGGTTAAATGTGTGGTTCATCCAATTCAATAATTACTGAGTGGGGCCTGATTCTAGATGATGGAACTATGGAAGTGACAGTCTTGCTGTGCAGCTTGCTGATGAAATGCATTGGAGCGATCTTGTAATTATTATTGCAGTGGTATGTCATCTATATCCCACATGACCTGTGCATTTTCATTGTGTTCTATCAGATATCTTCAAAGAACCTCCACTGGCTTCTTAATTTTTAACACATAAAGGAAGGTCACTTTTCCTGATGAGCCAAAAATTACAAATGAAAAAAGGAAGAAGAAATAGACAGCCAGCTGTTTCATGATCTCCAACATGTGGGAGCCACAAACATGTTCTCTCACTTCGATCATTGAAGCCGGCCTAAATTATAGTGTTCGTACGTATCTGCATGTTACCACTAAAAATTAGCTTCAGAGTTCACATTGACATGGATTTGCAGTCCTATCTACTAAATTTTAATATGTGTCCAATATGATCTTGTCTTTATGCTGTGTGTGCAGGAGCACTTCAATGGAGCAAAAGGTGTTTGCAGGTGCACTTGATAGATAAGAATGGTTGGGCATCAGACAATGAAGAAAGGTACTCTGATTGCATCTAGTTGCCTCTTTAAGTTATAGTATTTCAATGTGCACCAGCTTTTGCACTCCAGTTAATTGTCTATAGTTATTATTATGTGTCCACTGATTTGTTGTATGGATAGATCCTTTGTATCTCACTATCATCAGGTTTCAGTTATTATTATATGTCCACTTGTGGCTGTAGGATATCAAGAGGAGGGAGGAGGCGCTGAAGAATGGTGTGTAGTAGTTTGGTTTCTGCCGTGAGTGATTTCAAAGTCATCACTTGTGTTTGCTGGAGTTTGATCATGTGGGTTAATTTTCCTTCTTTTGCTTGGTGCAGCTGGAGTGCCGATGGAGGAGAAGAACTGGCCGCCATTCTTCCCAATCATCCACCGTGACATTGCCGATGAGATACCAGCCAATGTGCAGAAGTTGCAGCACCTTGCATTTGCAAGCTGGCTTGGTAAGTTTGCGAGGAACATTTTGTTGCATCATTGATTTGACAATAGTAAGTTGTTTTGTTATCTAGGTTAGGTAGAGGCCAGAATTATTCTATGGTGATAGTAGATATGGCGTCTTGGAAAGACTTCATCATTGATTGCCCATGATAGCTTTTGTTTTGTGTTAATGTAAATTGCAGGAATTGTGCTTTGCCTCTCATGGAATTTCATTGCTGTCATAATTTGCTGGATCAAGGAGGGAGGGAGGTGGGTTTCATGGTTCTCTGTTAATACTTGTCTACACTTTGTACAGGCCCTACACTAAATAGTGGGTATATCTTGCTGTTGTAGATTCAAAACTGTTTTTCCTTGCAACTATCTGTGGGAAATCTCTGTGGGAGTCGGTAGCACAGGGAGTTGAAGTGACCCGGCCCTGTTCGCATAGTGGCGACATGTGCGCACAGCGCCAGGGATGGTCGCATAGCGCTCGGAATGGCCCGCCATGCCTCTGCCGTCTCTTCTTCTCCTCCTGTTGTGTGCTCGAGGGTCTCTCCCGTCCGGCGGAGGTCTTTGAGTCGTCGAAGTTGGCAGCACAGGAGCTCGGAGTGACAGGCTCTGTTCGCACAGCGCCGGCCTGTCCGCACAGAGCCTTGGTTGGCAGCATAGTGACGGGAGCTGGCGGATGCGACGGGAGGGGTCGCGGCTGTCAGGGCGGTATGGCGAGAGATCTGCCTTTTGACTTTGGACGCACGGTGGTAGTGGGCGTCATTAATTTTCCGTCAGAGCGAGGGTCTCGACCGAGGCGGAGCTCTCCCCATACCGTGGGTTTGCTCGAGGCTCGATCCTCAGGCCTCGACCGAAGTGGAGTTTTCCGATTCACTCGAGGGGCCTTCGTTTGTTGCTGGGCCGTGGGCCTTAACTTTCGTTTCTCTTTTTCTGGTTAATCGCATGAGATCAATGTTTAACGAGGGCGGTTATCCCATAGGTTTGGGTACCCCTAATGATTACCCCCAACAACCGGGGCGAACATATTCACCGTGCCAGTGGTCACGATAAAGTTCTCGAGGGCGGGGCCAAACTCGACCTCTCCATGGATGAGATGATGTACTTCTCCGACCCCAAGAACGAGTTCTCCATCGGGTGCCTCGCGTTCGCTGCCGCCGAGTAGGGTGATGGAGCGGTGATCGGCAGCCGGGTGCAGATGTCGACAGAGGTGGTGTACGACGTGCGCGGAGGGAAGGTTGGGTTTGTCGCGTTCTGCTGCTGATCCAATATTAGGAGCACGTGGCGTTCCCCAGGCCCCGGCGTCGCATGTAGCGACACGGGCGGCTCCCATCCCAGCGCGCTGCCGGGCCTCCACTGAACCCCTCCATACCCTTGCCGCTGCCAGAGCAGGTCGCCGAAAGTTCGGCAGCTATAGGGACGGCAGGGGCAGGGACACCATCCTTGTCGGAGGTACGACCCTTTGCCCTTCTCGCTAACGCGGATGTTGCGGCTCGCCCGATCGTCATGTCCGTGCTCTGCTCCGGCACTGCTGTAGCCGCCGGATCTGGCCATGGTATCACCGGATCCGTCGTCCTCATGAATGGATCTATAGTGTCCCGGTGTGGATTTGCAGTGTGGTTGTCGGGCACCGGCGTGGCTCCTGTTGGCTTCTCGCAGGAGTTGTACGGTGTAGCCACCATGCTCGAGTGGAAACGGCCTCCGATGATCCCCGTCCGCGGTGCATCCTCATGGGTTACCTAATTTTGAAAATGTGTGTGCATGGCCTACACCGATTCTCTTCTTCACGGCAAGGCATGGAGGCGTTCGACCAGACCTAGGGTGACAAATCCAAGTTGGAATGACTCGTTCTAGTCGGATTCGGTCGTCGGTAGGCCTTTGCAGACTTGGGGACCAGCAGTGAGTCATCCGCACGTGGGCTGCTCGTGAGGTGTGCAACCGTCCGGTGACTAGATTGATGTACCTTGTCGGCGGCCAGAGGCGGCGCATACGGTACGCACATGATCGGATCTATTTGTTTGTCGGCATCTTCCTTATTGGTTGTCTCATCGACAAGCTCTTGGCGTAACTATGTAAGTCATTTTGGCCAATGGGTGGTGGATTTGGAATGGTTGTGATGCTCCATTGCTTGTCACCACTGCTCGACGGCGGTGATGCCTGCGGGCGCCACTTCTTCTCGCTGGAGGCGTCGTTGCTCCCTACAGTTCCGAATGAATTTCTCCAAGGTGAAAGACCAAGATTGGTTTATCTAGTCGCGCGACGACAACATTGTTTTATGTTGTTTTCTTCTTGGAGATGTCGCATTGGGAGGATCAAAGTGCCGGCTGCGGGCTGCGGGAGGCCAGCGTCTTAAACGTTAGTTGATGCACTTCAGGGCTTGGTTACCACTCCAGTACCCGGTGTTTCCAACGACAGACGGTGTTTTATGGAATCACTTTCTCTTTTAGGAGGTGAAACCGTTACGACGGTATATTCTCGGTTTGGTGGTCAGAGTTCGTTTGGTGGTTGAAGTTATTATTTTATTTTGCTGGATTTGGCTCAGGCTCTGGTTCTACGTTCACCCGCATGTGGCGAAGCTGGTCATTTTGGAGTTGACGTCACGTAAAAAGCCGGAATGCTGCATGACGACTGCATGAAGCTGTTTGTAGTCTTTTTTATTAGTGATCATAGGATGTCTTAGCTATATATCTTCTTGGATGTGTACTTTTTTTATTATGTGGCATCTATTTGTAAGAATTGTGGACCGATGCATTTTCAATTGAGAACGACTGAAGCCGGAAATAAAATTTTCATTATCTAAATAATTCATCACACCCTAAATGCATATGTTTTTTTTAAAAGAACTACAAAGAAACAGAGACTTGGCAGATTATTTTCTGCTTCCGAATCCCTGAGATAATTATTACGACAACAAGAATAAGAAGTACAGTGGACTCATAACTTAGTCTGGCCTACTAACTTCAAGATGATCTGGCCCTCGGTATGACATCTCTACCTATATATTGTCATCTTCCACTTGAGAAGCTGGACGTCATGCCAGTGCCACTACTGCCAATTGTGGAAGGAAATGATGCATACTGGTCAAAACCTTCATTTTGCATCAGGCCCAATACACTGTAACTTGTGTTTGTTGGTATCAACTCCGGGAGAGGCATCTGGTCGTTGAGGTATTGTATGACTTCACGCATACTAGGCCTTGCATTGCCAAATGGATGTGCACACAGCAATCCTAGATTTATCGCCAGGCTGATCTCATCAGAGTTGTAGTTGCCGTGTAACCTACTGTCGATTGTGTATGTGAGTGCTCCTTTGTGCCAATGCTCAACAACCCAATCAATTAAGATCTGTGAACTATCATCTGCAGGACAATTGATAGGCCTTTGCCCGCAGGTTACCTCAAGGATGAAGATACCAAATGCATACACATCTGTTTGAGTCGTTGCCTTACCAGTGCGTGCCAATTCTGGGGCTAGATATCCCATTGTACCAACAACATGTGTTGTTTGTGGATCGGTGCCATGATCGTACAATCTTGCAAGACCAAAATCACCTAGACGTGCATTCATCTTACTATCAAGGAGCACATTGCTTGCTTTGATATCTCGATGAATTACAACTTTCTCCCACCTCTCATGGAGATAGAATAGGCCAGATGCTACACCTTTGATGATTTGAAACCTTTGACCCCAATTTAAATTGGGTTTATCCTCTCCACAATATAAATACTTATCAAGACTGCCATTTGACATATATTCATATACCAATAGGAGTTCACCTTTTCTTCTGCAATAACCAAGTAGTTGGACAAGGTTGCGATGTCGGAGGCGGCCAATACTGACAATCTCAGCAACAAATTCTTTCATTCCCTGCTTTGACTCATGGGACACTCTCTTTACTGCAACCTCCAATTTTGAGACAGGGAGCAGACCTTTGTACACCTTTCCAAATCCTCCTAGACCGAGTAGATTCTTATTCTTAAATCCATCTGTAGCATGGAACAAATCCTTGTATGAAAAGCGGTGTGGCCCAAACTCGGCTTCCCAGTCTTCTTTTATCTCAGCATACTTCATTCTTCTCCGCACCAATAGAATTACAGTTGTTCCAAAAAGGAAGATGAATATGGCTGTGGCTATCGGTAGGATGATCTCCAGCAACTTGGAACGAGGTTTTGGGCCAACATGAGGTAGCTTTGGCAACTTGGTAGTGTCAATCAATGGAGCAGGACGGTTTATGCCCAAGCTCCAGCCGGTTACACAGTATAATGAATTGATTGGGCCAGTTGATGCCGAGACGTCTTGCAAAGACTTCATCATTGATTGCCCATGATAGCTTTTGTTTTGTGTTAATGTAAATTGCAGGAATTGTGCTTTGCCTCTCATGGAATTTCATTGCTGTCATAGTCTGCTGGAGTTAATAATGGTCTGGACGGTTTGGCTACCTTGAGGGGAGCCAATGTCACATTGATCTGCGCAGTCTCTCCGTTGTAATCCACCCACACTTGCATTTCTTTCCGGCTAACAAGGGATAAGTTTTTGAACAAACCAATCTTGTCATCATAGAAGGCAGCTGATTTGGATTGATTCGATGTGAGACTATTGATGTTGATGCCGATGTGGTTGTCATCAATGTCTTCGAACTCGGAATTTTGGCTACTATCAAGCTCCACTGCAAATATATGGTTACTGTCTTTGCCATCACTTGTTTTGTTCAGGAGACCCAAGTATTAGATTCAAAACTGTTTTTCCTTGCAACTATCTATGCTTTGCTTGGAATTCCCCTGTCATATCTGATATGGTATAGGCCCCTGTATCGTGCGATGAGGTATGCTATTGCAATTCTCACCACTCATTATTATGGATTGATTTTGCAAAGCAATACATTTCATACCTGTAGTTACTTCCATTTTAGTGCTTTACACCTACATTGTTGGGTGAAAGACCATGATGCTATGGCCAGTATAGAAAATCAAATTATTAGCTATCTAATTTAGTCATCAGATTGATTGACCACCTATTATGTCTTTTTTTTGTGGCTTAGCCTTCAGATTGATTGGGAAATAGTTCTACATATATCCAGTTGTGTGGTTTCTGCTAACTTGCTGACTGTTGTAGCATCAAATATGGTTGTCTGTTGAGATTCATAGAAAATAAAGTGTTCAGTAGACATTTTTTTCAAGATTTTCACTAATGCAGTTCTAGTGCTTCTGATCTTGGTGAAATCAAAGCTTCCTGAATACCAATAGTTGATACGTCTGAAAGTGTGGAGTTGTTGATTGCTATTAGAAATGTTGCATTAGTGAAAAGTGTGTGGAGTTGTTGATACCAATAGTTCTGATTTCTGAAGTTTGATGTATATAAATATACAATCGGAAACACATGTTATCTGTGATGTATATAATGGATAAAAAAGTGTATTTATGATGTATAAAGGATGTTTTATCTTTTTTTGTTATTTTAATTTGTCATTGGAGACACTTGTTGGTAAAACGCGTCTCCTGTAACTAGTTATAGGAGACGCGGGTCTACATCCAGCGTCGCCAATGACCTTATAGGAGACGCGTTTCACCTTAGGCAGTGTCTCCAATGACCATCTTAGATGACGCGGGTAGATAGACACACGTCGCCAATGTATAAGTCATTAGTGACGTGTAAAATCAGCGTCGCCTTTAACTTTACATTAGTGACGCATCTTTAGTGACGCGCAAAAAACGCGTCGCCTATGACCTTCTCGACGCGTCGCCAATATCGGTTCCTGGCATAGTGAGATGAATATCACACCTTCCACATACGCGGCATTGAGGTTGTAGATGAATCAGGTCCAAAGCATGTGCCCAATGATTATAGTGGTCGCACCTACCTAGCGCATGAGCTGTAGGTGTTTAAGGACCGACAACCTATCGAGGGGATGCTCAAGGAAGATTTTAGGTTGGTGTTGTACCTACCATTAGGGCACAAAAGACACAAGAATTTAGACAAGTTCGGGTCAGTATAACTTAATATCCTACATCCAGTTGGAGTATTGTATATTGCACCCTACACTGGGGTGTTGTCTGTCTCTTTGGGATATGCATCCCCGGATACCCTCAAGATAGAAGATCGAGTCCTAGTAGGACTACTCGGACCATCTTAGGTGACGGGCTCCTGGTGCAGAGTCTGGATCTGGGTTCCGGCGGCCGTGGTGGCGGCCAGAGGTGGGTGTTGGGGGGCATGGGGGTTGGTCAGGATGCAGTTATGGTCTAGAGCCCAGACATGCTCAATTGGATAGATCCTTTGTATCTCACTATCATCAGGTTTCATTGATAAATGTATGCTTGATGCCTGCATACTTTTAGGTACTCTGTGATGTGATGATGTATGCTAGGTGATGGTAGTCGTAGGGCATTTTGGGCATTTCTATCAAAGGCTTGTGTGCTTTTTAATCTCGGTGCCCATGCATCCCTGCAAACCACTATGTAGTTTCAGGAAGCAATCTTTTGAGTTTTCTTACAATGCATTATTTCAGTTCAGTGCTGAATCTTGATTCAGCTCACTGTAATTTTTTATTTATGTACCATCTATGCAAGCGAGATCAATATTGGATCTTGAACACCGAGATATTTTAGATGTATACTTGGATCTTGTTGTAATTATATCATGATTACAACATGCTTGTTCTGAAATGCAGCTTTGAGTAGCACACTAGTGTTTTCATGTAAACAAAACCAGTGGCAAAATGCATTGTGAAACTCTTGTGCAGACTCCCCTGTATTTTTTTCATGTATAAATAAAACACTAGTGACCGTTTGTGCTTCTGGGGTGCTTTATATTGCTCATGGCAGGCAACCACAGGAGTGCAAATTCCCCAGAGCCCCAGAGTCTGCCAAGGCCTAGGACACAAGGAACTGGTATCCTGTACTACAGAAAGATAAACCCGTGTCTCGTGTTATCTTCTGCATCAACCA
>OAMR01000200.1:992544-1038265 GCA_900205405.1 Echinochloa crus-galli
TCTTCCGTATATCATAGGAGGGGATTTCAACATTAGATTCGATGTGAGACTATTGATGTTGATGCCGATGTGGTTGTCATCAATGTCTTCGAACTCGGAATTTTGGCTACTATCAAGCTCCACTGCAAATATATGGTTACTGTCTTTGCCATCACTTGTTTTGTTCAGGAGACCCAAGTATTGTGAGGTCTGTGCACTTGAGAAATCCTTGGTCGGAGAGATCAGGAATGTCATGCCATCGGTACACTCATCAGAGTAGATGGGGACCATGCCAAACACAAAGGTGACTGAGAAAGACTGCACCACCTCACCAGGGGACTTGCGGAATCGCCATGGAGTTGGATAGAATGCATGGCCCTTAATGTGAACTGTGTGATTGGTCAGCTCAAGTACGCCTTCTTGTGTAATAGTGGCTGCTCCGTCGAGGTTGAGGTTACTCCCGGAGAAGCCCGAGTAGACGAACTGATCCTCTCCGGTGGTAGTGATGGCGAATACAAGGCTTATTGGGGATAGGAAGAAGAGCAGCTGTAAAAGGAAGGATAGACACACCATGAAAGGCATGCCTGAAACTGTGAACTCCACAAGATGCAGGAATGAGTGCTTCCATGGACAGTGGGAGGTGCTTGTTGTGTTTATGTAGTCATTCTGTTCTGTGGTCTGTAATTTATTATTTGCAGTAATAGGGCAGCTTTTTGCCACCAATGAATATAATCAGTCGCCAGTTGAGCTTTTCATATTAGTCTGTTATTTTATTTGTATATGAATACGATTGCTTAGTCGTACTGTGTCGTCCTATCTGATGGCGTAACATGAATTAGTCTTTTTTTTGAGCGAAACAGAATTAGTCTTATATGTTGAAAAGGTGTTAATCAATCGTCTGAATGAAACTATACTTTTTGATGCAACTATTGAACATGTAAAGGAACAAATGTATTCTATACCATTCAACTCTTCTGCAGATAAAAATAAACACCGCAAGCTATGGTTGGTGTGCCATTTTAAAATCTTCTCCCTCTTTTTTTTCTACTGATTAAGATGCTTTGGTCAAGCTAAATGTCATAGTCGACGGTGATTTATATACTAAGTCTACACTTCCAAAATATCTAGACTTGTGGTCTTAGACTCTTAGCCAGCGGTGGAGATGCTGCCCACTGAACTGCCAGCGGCGGCGGCACTGCATATTGAGCAGCCTGCTGCGCTGAATTTCTGAAGTTTG
The DNA here is from genome assembly GCA_900205405.1 of Echinochloa crus-galli. NCBI lineage: Eukaryota > Viridiplantae > Streptophyta > Magnoliopsida > Poales > Poaceae > Echinochloa > Echinochloa crus-galli. Next base: position 993,761 of record OAMR01000200.1, read on the forward strand.
ATGTATATAAATATACAATCGGAAACACATGTTATCTGTGATGTATATAATGGATAAAAAAGTGTATTTATGATGTATAAAGGATGTTTTATCTTTTTTTGTTATTTTAATTTGTCATTGGAGACACTTGTTGGTAAAACGCGTCTCCTGTAACTAGTTATAGGAGACGCGGGTCTACATCCAGCGTCGCCAATGACCTTATAGGAGACGCGTTTCACCTTAGGCAGTGTCTCCAATGACCATCTTAGATGACGCGGGTAGATAGACACACGTCGCCAATGTATAAGTCATTAGTGACGTGTAAAATCAGCGTCGCCTTTAACTTTACATTAGTGACGCATCTTTAGTGACGCGCAAAAAACGCGTCGCCTATGACCTTCTCGACGCGTCGCCAATATCGGTTCCTGGCATAGTGAGATGAATATCACACCTTCCACATACGCGGCATTGAGGTTGTAGATGAATCAGGTCCAAAGCATGTGCCCAATGATTATAGTGGTCGCACCTACCTAGCGCATGAGCTGTAGGTGTTTAAGGACCGACAACCTATCGAGGGGATGCTCAAGGAAGATTTTAGGTTGGTGTTGTACCTACCATTAGGGCACAAAAGACACAAGAATTTAGACAAGTTCGGGTCAGTATAACTTAATATCCTACATCCAGTTGGAGTATTGTATATTGCACCCTACACTGGGGTGTTGTCTGTCTCTTTGGGATATGCATCCCCGGATACCCTCAAGATAGAAGATCGAGTCCTAGTAGGACTACTCGGACCATCTTAGGTGACGGGCTCCTGGTGCAGAGTCTGGATCTGGGTTCCGGCGGCCGTGGTGGCGGCCAGAGGTGGGTGTTGGGGGGCATGGGGGTTGGTCAGGATGCAGTTATGGTCTAGAGCCCAGACATGCTCAATTGCAAAAATGTGGTTGCCCTAACTGCCATTGTTTGTTGAATTGCGAAGGCCCAAGTATTGGATAGGGTAGGCACCACTGAAATCAAGCAGTGATTGGGGCAACGAAGAATGAAAAGCCTTGGCCCCTTATATGTCACTAAATGATGTGAGGAGACCAAACACAAAGGAGAGCGAAGGATTGCACCGTGCCATTGGGGGACTGGCGAAAGTGAAGCGGCGAGTGGTAAGACTTGTCATTGATCAGCTTGATGAGGCCGGTCACAATGATTCTGGTTGCGCCATCTAGGGTGAGGTTGCTGCCGGTGAAGCCAATGTAGAAGAATTGTTCATGTCTGCTACCGGTACTGAATTCTTTTATAAACACTACAATTTGGGAGAGGGGGATTGCCGATAAAAGTTTCATGCTGGTATTGGTCATGGAGTTGTTCTGCGTTCTTCTGCAGATTACCCAGTGCTGAAATTTATAGCTAAGCCAGGTGGTACGCCTATTTCCTGCAAAAAGAGATACGACGCCCTTGTCTGCTGGAGGCTCACCCATGAAAATTTGCGGATTTTCAGGGCAAGACTTGAACAAGCAGTTGCCGGTCTTCATGGTTGCAATCAGTGGCACCTGCAAGAGAATAACAAAGTCCCCCGTCATTTGTAGTCGGCATGTATTTGATTGTATTAAACCTATAATAATAGGTTCGCACTTGTACTACATAAACTGGAAACACGTCTTGTACATGCTTTTGCATTCAACGTAACTACTGCTTAACCTGTGTGTTTTTTCTTCAACAGAATCAGTACTCTCAGGAGCCGCGTGTCATTCTCAAGCCAGCCTAAGCTACGAGTTCGTTGCTGAAAAATGAGGAATTTGCTTTCCAACATTGAGTCATACCGAGCATCATATAGAATGTGCGCGGTTGAAAGGTCAAAACGATAATCAATCAGACTGCCGGCCGACAATCATCCACCAGTTCTAATTGATTTGATTAGACAAATTAATTAACATGAGAAGTGTTATTTGGTGGTGCCGCTATTAATTAACTAACGGTGTACACTGCCGTTAATTAGTTATCTTACTAGACGTTTCAGATCGGCTCAACAAAGAGCTTTTGACCAATACAGTACACTATATAGACTATAGAGTATCGCCTAAGCGCCCACACCACTGGCTTGCCGTTTTCTACGAAGAATCATTCATTTGTAAAAAGACCACAAGCCCAGAACTGTGCTTGGCCGTGGCTTCACTTCTTGGTGGGCTTGTGGGCTGATCAATTCTAACCTCATCATTGAGCAAGCCGTCTAGTGGAACATGCTAAGTATTCCTTGGTTGGAGCATAGGAAAAATCGAAGTGTTAACTTCTGTCTTCAAGGCCAGACTATCCTTTCTGCACTGTACCATTTTCTGACAATATTTACAGTTGTTTACATGTACGTATGAACTCTACAAGCATTTACAAGATCTGACTGCATAAACCATTCATTGAAGTATATACTTAAAAAAAAGAAGTAGGAAGAAACAGAGACCTGGCAGATTATTTTCTGCTTCAGAATCCCTGAGATAAATATTATGACAATAAGAATAAGATGTACAGTGGACTCCATAACTTAGTCTGGTCTACTAACTTCAAGATGATCTGGCAGTGGGCATGACATCTACTATGTATTGTCATCTTCCACTTGTGAAGCTGGACGTCATGCCAACTATGGAAGGAAATGATGCATACTGGTCAAAACCTTCATTTTGCATCAGGCCCAATACACTGTAACTTGTATTTGTTGGTATCAATTCGGGGAGTGGCATCTCGCCGTTGAGGTATTGTATAACTTGACGCATACTAGGCCTTGCATTGCAAAATGGATGTGCACACAGCAATCCAAGATTTAACCCCAGACTAACCTCATCAGAGTTGTAGTTGCCTTGTAACCTACTGTCAATTGTGTATGTGAGTGATCCTTTGTGCCAATGCTCAGCAACCCAATCAATTAAGATCTGCGAACTATCATCTGCTGGACTACTGATAGGCCTTTGCCCGCAGGTTACCTCAAGGATGAAAATGCCAAATGCATAGACATCTGTTTGAATCGTTGCCTTACCTGTACGCGCCAATTCTGGGGCTAGATATCCCATTGTACCAACAACATGTGTTGTTTGTGGATCGGTGCCATGATCGTACAATCTTGCAAGACCAAAATCACCTAGACGTGCATTCATCTTACTATCAAGGAGCACATTGCTTGCTTTGATATCTCGATGAATTACAACTTTCTCCCACCTCTCATGGAGATAGAATAGGCCAGATGCTACACCTTTGATGATTTGAAACCTTTGACCCCAATTTAAATTGGGTTTATCCTCTCCACAATATAAATACTTATCAAGACTGCCATTTGACATATATTCATATACCAATAGGAGTTCACCTTTTCTTCTGCAATAACCAAGTAGTTGGACAAGGTTGCGATGTCGGAGGCGGCCAATACTGACAATCTCAGCAACAAATTCTTTCATTCCCTGCTTTGACTCATGGGACACTCTCTTTACTGCAACCTCCAGTTTTGAGACAGGGAGCAGACCTTTGTACACCTTTCCAAATCCTCCTAGACCGAGTAGATTCTTATTCTTAAATCCATCTGTAGCATGGAACAAATCCTTGTATGAAAAGCGGTGTGGCCCAAACTCGGCTTCCCAATCTTCTTTTATCTCAGCATACTTCATTCTCCTCCGCACCAATAGAATTACAGTTGTTCCAACAAGGAAGATGAATATGGCTGTGGCTATGGGTAGGATGATCTCCAGCAATTTGGAACGAGGTTTTGGGCCAACATGAGGTAGCTTTGGCAACTTGGTTGTGTCAATCAGTGGAGCAGGACGGTTTATGCCCAAGCTCCAGCCGGTTACACAGTATAATGAATTGATTGGGCCAGTTGATGCCGAGAAGCCAATGTACGATGGATCGTCCTGCAGCACTGTGGACAGGTTGTAGGTACCTGATAATAGTGGGCTGGATGGTTTGGCTACCTTGAGGGGAGCCAATGTCACATTGATCTGCGCAGTCTCTCCGTTGTAATCCACCCACACTTGCATTTCTTTCCGGCTAACAAGGGATAAGTTTTTGAACAAACCAATCTTGTCATCATAGAAGGCAGCTGATTTGGATTGATTCGATGTGAGACTATTGATGTTGATGCCGATGTGGTTGTCATCAATGTCGTTGAACTCGGTATTTTTGCTACTATCAAGCTCCACTGCAAATATATGGTTACTGTCTTTGCCACTCTTAGCCACGAAAAAATCATAGTCGGCAGAATATTTCCACGAAAGGACCACAGACCTCCGAAAAAAAGAAGGAAATGACCACAGACAGTTATTGGATCTCTCAATTTTTGTTCTCAAGATAATATTGCCAGTCATTTATTACAAGATTTTCAAATGAATCTAACTAACACTAGAGTTCTATCTAATAATTACATGTGCAATATGTAGAATAGATCATTAATTTCATAGAGCTCGATAAGAAACTTCATTTACGTTGTGAATTATTTAGAAAGAGAGACATCGAAAGGTCAACCGGAAAATGAGGGATATAGAGATTGGTTTCATCTTAATTAGAATAGTCTTAGAGCATGTAACTAGTGTGTAAAGCAGGCGTTTCATCTGCATAATGAAATTAACAAAGTTATATTTTAGTTTTTGGTATTATTTTTTCAAATTTAGAGCTTTATTTTGTATTGAACACAGGGAAACATCCGTTAAGCTTACGTTGATTCTAGCAGAACAAGCCATTCAATGCTTCTACAAGAACGTAAATCAGAAACTATGATTGGTGTGCCACGCTGAACATGTATAGTGTTGTCACTCAAATTTGATCAGGCACAAATTTTATGCGAGCACCGGATGGTACGGCGATTGAACAGCAGAATATCCAGTGTGTTCATAGAAGATGACAAGTGCAGAAGATGCCGCATTGGACAATGCGCTCATGCATCAAGCTATAGTGGAAGCGTCGCAACATCCAGTGAATACAAAAAATCTTCTGGTAAGCAATGATTGAAGTTTGCTAAGATCAATAATGTTCTGACACATGCAAATTAATGGAAGATCATCGGGGTCATCCGAGATGAGATAAAAAAAGCGAGTGCAATATATATGAACCCACGTACTAGTCAAAACTCTAACGCATACTCCGTACTTCTGTTGCGTATTGAATTTCAGTTTGTAGAAAGAGCCCAAGGCTAAGAAAAAGTTGCTCTCTGGACTGAGAAAATCTGATGATATAATTCTGATGATGCGCACAAAAAAATGGAGAAGATGACGAAAAGGATGCTCTATGGACCGGGCAGAGAAAACTCTAGTGGATGCAGCCGGTGATGAGTATACAAGGTTTGGTGTAGGGTTTGAAGAATTGTATTGATTGGATGGTCCGGTGCTAACATCAGCATTTGATTTATTTTTCCTCCGTTGGTACACTTTGTCTTGGACTAGTTTATGCTCTCTCTCTCTCTATTAGGACTATTGACATTTTTTATCATTTATTAAATGCCTGAACATGGTCTAGAGACCCAGTTGGTCCATCGAATTTTTGGGAATTAATATCTCATTGAATTGGTCTCCGCTTGTCTATGTCAATATTCGAAAATTGTGTTGCCAGGATGAGATGGGGTATCCATCCATAACTTCCGGTCTGATTGGAGTTGTTCTACAGTCCTTTGTATTTAATAAAACTGGGTGGTTTTCACCTCCTGTCTATTCTGGCTTGACTGGTAAGAGGGAAATGACTTAGCAGTCCCTTTTGTTTGATTCCCTGGTGGCTGAGATTGTTGTGGAAAACTTCCCCTTCTGTTTCTATACTACTATATCTGGTGGTTCAGAGGGCACCCACTTTCCCAAGGTGTTGGTAAATTCTGATCAGCATATACCCTGGATTATTAGTCAAGTATTAAGGATGTGGATGGAGAAGAATTTTCCATAAAAAGTCCATATGACTGATAGAAAAGCCAGCTGGAAAATTGTGGCAAGTAGCGCCAAGGATATTGAGCTCAAGATTCAAACTTGGGTGTCGCATGAGCGCAAGAATATAATATTCAGGAGAGACTCAATAATAGACTGGCCGAGCGAAGCCATAGAGTGCTCCTCGTCCATATAACGTACTCGCGCCCTGTTCGTTTGGCTGGTGGCTGATGGCTGACGCTGATTTTTGCTGAGAGAAAAACACTGCTGGCTGGTTGATGGCTGGTGGCTGGCGCTGGTTTTCGCTGAGAGAAAAAACAATGTTGGCTCGCTGGAAACAATCCAAACGTTGCTGCATGCAGTCGGTACATACCTTCTGTCAATGCTGAAAACATTTAGTCAGCTATTATGAGCAGATTGGTTCTGAAGGCCTTTCACAAATCTTATTACTTGAAATAGTTGTTTTTTGTCCCATGATGCTTCCCACACCAAAGAATCTTTTTGTATCATGATTAATTTGTGATCCTTAAGAGCAACTCCAATAACCTCGCTAAGTGTATTCTTTTTGGTAAAAAAAAGAAAACACTGGTAAAAACCCGATCCAACTCCTTCTTCCTCACTACTCTATACCGCTCGCCATCCCCAGTTATTCACTCGGCATTTTTGCCGAGCGCGTCGGACTCGGCATCTCCCTCCTTCCGCCCCCACACGGATTTGTCCTCTCACAACCAATTTGAGTTAATGTGGACAGTATTATAATGAGTCTGTTGGTTACTCCATAGTTTAGGAGGTTTTCCATTTTTTAGAGTCCTCTAAAAACTCTAGATTTAGCTAAAATTGTACCTAAACTGTTGGAATTGCTCTAATATTTCCACTTCATATGCATCCAAGCCTTTTTTTTAACGGACCATGTAGTGACCTTTTTTTGCGAGTAGTGACCTTTATATTTTATTTTTTGTAAAGAGTGCGTAGGTTATTTGGTTAGTTGGTTGTTTCACGCCAATATTAATTTTCCATTTGAAATATGATAAGAAGAGGCCTTCGATCTGGCCTTGTTTTTATTAATATCGCAGATGCTCGCAAAAATAGTATCACTACTCCAGATATGCACATCACAAACGGTTCCCAAAGGCCATCACAAACGGTTTTGGGAACCGTTTGTGATGTTCCATTTGTGATGCTCCCATCACAAACGGTTGGTAGTCCCAACCGTTTGTGATTTCCTGCGTCCGAAATAAACCCCAAAAAATACGAAAATATTAGGGAAAAAATTTATTTTCATTTGGGGAGGCCCCCAGCCTCCAAGCCGGCCGGGTTCGAACTCGCGACCTCTCCCTCGCGCGTAGCCTCCTCTACCACTGCACCTGTCCATCACCTGTGCTCTGAACCATTTGTGATGGCCTCACATCACAAACGGTTTTTGAAGAACCGTTTGGGATGAGGGTATCACAAACGGTTTTTCAAAACCGTTTGTGATGGTGCCGTTTGTGATGATGGTTTCTCTAGTAGTGTATATCGCAGATTACCAGATTATAAACCTTAAAAAATAACTTTGCCTATGGTTCCAGATAAAACTTACTCACGAACCATTATGATTTCAAATGATATTTTAGGGCACTGCAACCCTGTGCTGATGCACGGAAAAAGAAATAGTCACCTTTGGTCACGCCTTTAGTTGGCGATTCTAGAACATGTGACTTGGATCACTTCTTTCAATGGAACAGAAGAAACTATGAAATTAAAAAGGTGCGTCCCTTGGTTATTATATTGCTCAAGGAGTAACAGCTTCAAATGGTTGCAGGATCGATAGCTTTGTCAAATGCGTGTTCTGACTATTCTCATTGCAGAATTGTTGTGATTTTTGAGTCATTCGGAAGCACACAAGAGCTTTGTTTGTTAAGCAAAGTGCTGTACATGAGCTTTGGAAAAGTGAAATACGACGACTAGAACATGGTGAAGTGTGTTGGCTTCTATACTATATAAAGCCTATATCAATTTGGCGTGGATTCAAATGGAATATTACTATTTTTTGCAAGATGCTGGTAAACCTGATTGACATGATTACCACGTTCAATGCGATTTCTTTTATGGGAGAAAGGTGGCAAATAGGCACAAATCATAAATTTTATGAGGTGTCAATAACTCTGTATGATCTCTTTTTTCTTTATGAGGTGGCAATTGTCCTGTATGGTTGCAAGTCTTTGGTCTCCTCTATCTAGTCTTGATATGGTTGGGTCCTTTCTCAACAGAATTCTTTGTCTCTAGTCCTTTCTTCCATCTGCATGGTTGGGTTTCTCAAAAAAGACTCAGAAGTGAATAAACTGAATTCTTGTTAACTGTTTTGATAGTCAAAATTGGCAGCAGCCGAAGAAAACCGGTCTGACCAGTTTGCCTAACCGGTGAGACCGGTTTTGATCTATAATTCGAGTAGGTTTAGGATTCCGAGTTTTACCTCATATTGTAACCAACTTGAGTAGGGGTACAACTTCCCCGGCCTATATATATATAAAGGCAAAGGCCGATTGAGAGGTATTCTAATCGAATCAACCATTATTTGTCCTTTACTTTTATCTCTCAAACCCTACACTTTTCCAAACCCTAATTCCTGTTCTTTGCTCGTCTCGACGGCGTTCAAGGACGTTCTAGGTGGCCTGCCGACTCTACAGCAACCCTAGCTCCCTTAAGCTCCAACGGGGTCCCTCCCGAGCTCGAGGTTCTAGGCCTTCATGTTTTCCTGCCAGAAAGCGGTCTGACCGGTTCTGGAAACCGGTTTGCTCGAGCGTTCGTGGGTGTTGGTCGTTTTGACGATTGTGCTGCGCATTCTAGCGCATTCGAGTGTGTTGGCGCAGATTCATGTCAACAAACTGGATAAGCTAAATCTCTAGTACCGGGTAGCCCGGTACTATAGATTCTTTTAGTACCGGTTCAAGACACCGACCGGTACTAGAGGGGAAAAGCTAAAAAATGAACATTTTAAATCCAGGAGAGACTTACATGGTAAAGCATCACAGGTCACATGATATTCGCGCATGTGGTGCTCCCTGGGATTTGAACCTAGGACCTGGCCATCTCACATACACAGCAGATCTAACTTATGTAAGATATGTTTTTCTTTTGACCTTTTAGTACTGGTATTAAAGGTCTCCAAGGGTGATCCCCATTAGATTAGTACATACATGGTGTAAGTTTGTCCGGTATATATGTGGGGGATGGAAGGTTATTTTTCTAGTAGTGATAATGAAGCTGAAAAGATAAATCCCGAGTTAACTGGGCAGAAGGTTGGTCAGACATCTTTATTTGATACTCTCTCTGAATCAATTTATAAGGCATGGTTTGATCTAACATGGTTTCTCAAGTTATACTTTGATCATTCATTAGTCTCTAGTGTTGGTGTCTAGTGGTCTAAGTACTGCAGTTTATTATCTCAGCAGTTGCAGATGTTCACTTGTGAATGTTGAGGCTAGAATGTTTTTCCTTAATCTAAAAAGACATTTCTAATGGAAAATCTTCAACATTGAACGCACATATTTCTATAAATTAAATAAATATTGTGATGGAACATATTTTCTGTTATGATTAATAAGGAGAGAGTTTATTGTAGGTTTGGCAAATTGTGAATGTCTTTGCATGACCTTTCCCACACACATGTAATGGAGGTGTAAGTACAGGTTTGTTCATGTACTTACAAATGCTGAAAAAAAATCAGAAATCTAAAAGATAAACATATCTTTGTATATCAATCCAATTTTCTCGCGCATCTCCGCAGACTAACAATTTCCAGTACAATCCTATACTGCCAAATATTGTTACAAAAGAGGTGACTCGTAGGAGTTATATATCACTATGGACTCTGGCTACGAGGAGTATTTGTGGCATATAGATTCTTAGGGCATCTCATATATAAACCCCAAACTCTATATAGTGAACAAGATAAGCCAGCACTGAATCCAGCAATAGACTTCATCACCTTCCATCAAAAGAGAAGGATATTGAACCAAAGTCCATCATCATCGGTGATGGGTACAATGGTACTATGGATGAGCCAAGACGTCCTTCATTCTGCATTGAGGCAAACATATGAAAACTGAAGTGCCCTGGTAGTAGCTCTGGCAGTGGCACATCACCATCAAGATATTGCAAAACTTGCCGCATGTTTGGCCTTGAATCTGCAAATGGATGTGAGCACAGCAACCCTAACTTCAATGCAAGGAATGCCTCATCGATATTATAGTTACCTTCAAGTTTGATATCCATTGCATTGAGGACTGAGTCTTTATTCCAATTCTGAATCACCCAATCGACCAACATGACTTGGTGGCTTTGAGTGTCGTCAGTCACTGGCTTCCTTCCACAGGTGACCTCAAGAATGAAAATGCCAAAGGCAAACACATCAGTAAGAGTGGTTGCCTTGCCTCTGTGTACCAGCTCTGGGGCTAAGTATCCTATTGTGCCAACTATATGTGTGGTTTGTGGGTCAGTGCCATGATCATACAACCTTGCGAGGCCGAAATCTCCTAGTTGTCCATTCATGTCTTTATCAAGAAGCACATTATTTGGCTTGACATCACGATGGATGACAACTTTGTCCCATTCCTCATGGAGGTAGAGCAAGCCTGATGCAATACCTTTTATAATTTTAAACCTTTGTCCCCAATCTAAAGTGGCCCTGCCCTCTTCACTATACAAGTACTTGTCAAGACTTCCATTTTCCATGTAGTCATACACAAGAAAAAGTTCACCTTTTCGCCTGCAATACCCAAATAATTTCACAACATTATTGTGTTGGAGATGCCCCATGCTTACAACTTCAGCAATGAATTGTTTTATTCCTTGCTTCGAGTTGTATGATATCCTCTTTACTGCTACATCTGATTTTGATTTGGGAAGAACTCCTTTGTACACCCTTCCAAAACCACCAACTCCTATCAAATTCTTTGAACTAAATCCTTTTGTGGCATGATATAAATCTTTGTAAGCAAATCGGTGTGGACCATACTCAACCTCCCAGTCTTCGTGTACCTCCTTATACCTAAAATGTGTTCTCACAAGTATAACAGCTATAGTTCCAATAGCTAATACAAAAACTGCAGATGCAATTGGTAGAATGATCTCTAACAGTTTGGATGGAGATCTTGGGCCAAGATAAGGAAGTTTGGGTAGTTTGGTGGAATCAATTACTGGGGCAGGACTATTCATGCCAAAACTCCAGCCAAGCACACAGTGATGCCCTGTGGATAAGCCTGTTGAAGATGAGAAGCCAATGTATGATTTCTCTTTTAGAACGGATGAGAGGTTGGAAGTTAAAGAGAGTAATGGCCTCACAGGTTTTTCCATACCAAGAGGAGATATGGTCACATTGATCTGTGTTGTGTTTCCATCATACTCTACCCAAGTTTGGATTGGTGTACTACTAATTAGTGGTAGGTTTGTGAACGTGCCATTCTTACTGTTATCATAGAAGCCAGCTGTGTGGAATTTCAAAGAGTTAAGGCTGTTGATGTCGATACCAACATGGTTGTTGTCGATGTCCCCAAACTCAGTATTTTGGATGGTGTCGAGCTCAATTGCAAACATGTGGTTGCTCAAACTTCCATTGTTTGTGGAGTTGAGAAGCCCCAAAAATTGGAGTGAAAAAGCATCGGTAAAATCATTGCTTGGGCCAATGAAGAAGGCAAAGCCATGGCCCCTTATGTCGCCAAAGGAAGAGAGGATACCAAACACAAAGGAGAGAGAAAAGGATTGCACCAGACCATCGGGGGACAGACGGAAGCGCAGGGGAGACGGGTAAACTGCATGGCCCTTGATCCGGACCGAATCATTCGTCAACTCGATGAGGCCGGTCGACGTGATTCTGGCTGCACCATCTAGGGTAAGGTTGCTGCCACTGAAGCCAGTGTAGACGAATTGTTCATGGTCACTAGCGGTGCTGAATTGAGGTATAAACACTACAGTCAGAAAGAGGAGTGACGAAACGAGATTCATGCTAGTACTGGTCATGGCTGAGTCGTTTTGTGTTCTGCAGAACAACAAATGTGGAATTTTATAGCCTGGGAGGATACCTCACCACTTCCTGCAAGAGATACAACGACCTAGTCTGCCGGAGCATCTCTAGCACACCAACAAAAAAAATCATAGAAATTCAAGCACGACGTAGAAGACGGGGTTGGCGGTCATCATGGGTTGGCATCGATGACACATGCGTGCAAAAAAAATCAACAGCCGTTCGTATCATTTGTCTGCACAACACTGACTAATTAGTAGGATTAGTCTCACAGACATTACAACGAGCGAGCATCCGATCATCTGAAACCCCGTTGAGTGGCGCATGTTGAAATATGATTATACTTTCTATGAAAAGGAGAACAGGTGATGTATAAATATATATATCTTGTCGTATATGATGGTCAGTAGACTTCTGAACTACACTTTGCCTACAGTTTTGCACTTACAAATACGCCCATGGAAACAATTGACTAGCACATATAATCGCAACCACATCTTGAACATGCCTCTTCAACAGACAAGACGACATGTCTTGTGCTTTTTATAAATTAATTTCTTCCACATAATCAGGTGCCATGTCCATATCATTTTGGTACCAAACTTAATTACGTGTCCGATCTTGAAAATGAGAGCCGCTTTCCAACGGTGGTCGTCGTCGTACCAGGAAGAGAACCATAGAATATGCACGGGTGAAAAAGTCAAAAAGATAATCAATCAGCGGATTGCCGGCCGAGGGCCACACAATAGTATAATACTACTACGTACGTTGAATTTTACTAGATGGTGAGTGGAGACATAAATTAACCAACTTTTAAATCTCGAAGGAATTTGCTCGGAACACATATTTCTTGAGACACTACTACGAACATTTCAGAGGCGGTCAAGACATATTTCTAGGACCAGGGCATCCAACCGGTGCTACCTAATCGATTTTAGAGATAGACCATTTCTAGCACCGGTTGACTGACCTGCGCATATAAGGGCAGTCCCAACAACCCTCCATGTAGGATAGTTTTCATAGCGCTGATTGAGCTGCCACATAGGACTAGTTGCTTATGTGTGGCACTATATTAAATATGAGAGAGAAGAGAAAGATGGAGAAACTTGGTCTTTTCAACCCGAGAAGCTATGTACTAGACACTACCAAGTTTTACATTAGGGGATGGTGGTGTCTTTATAACATATAGAACAAATATGATTGGTAGAGAATAGAGAGGATGCGCATATATGATGACCCACTCTAAGAAATTATGGATTGGAAAGTATACTTTCTAATGTAGTGTCTTATTGACATGGCATTGTAGACACTACTTATGGACACTATGGGTTGAGACTGCCCTAACACAGCCGGACATGGAATTAAATTTTATCGGTCCGTCTTGTTTAATGGAGCTAGCCATGGAAATAAATTTCTAGGGCTATAGCCTTCTTATGTCAGTGGGCCCTAGGAATAACTGCTAGGATTTTGATGTTTTTGCTTCCCGCCAAAATTGTAGTTATGTGCATCCTCTGAGCAGCAGTATGTTAGCAAGGATAAGTACACTTATGGTTGGAACTCAGCAAGACCACAAGAAATAATCAGAGCAACTTAATTATCAACTTTAAGTAATTACTCATACGAGTGTCCAGGCCACTCTTGACCGTGAGCACGGCTATTATAACAGTTTTTAGACACTCTGCAGAGGTTGTACACTTTCACCATAAGCCGTGTTTTCAATTACCTTGAGGTAGCTAGCCTCAAACTTAAGATCTACTATGAGGCCTTTACAAACATTTCCTAATAAGCAATAGCCCGCTAAGGATTCAGGTCGAAGCAGAACATAACCCTCCCTAATGGGTCATGTATCTTAGCAAAGCATACAACCCAAGAGGACCGGGCTATACCCCATCAATGCCTCCCCTCTTGCCCTTTCGGTAAGACTATTCCAATCTAGAGTCTCTAGCTAATTAGCCAAGGCCAAAGCCCATTAGCACTCATGGTTGTATTGTTTTCCTGTGTGTTCATTCCATGTTTCAATTAAAATCATCATGTTGCTGCAAATAAAGCAGAGGTAGAAAGGTGGTTAGAGACACTTGCATTCATGCAACATAAATACCACTGCTTAAAGTTCTCAGCTCTTGTCCTTGCACTTTTTATCTTCAAAGCACATGAATTGCATTGCCTTCTTCTCGTTGCAATCATCAAACAATCACGCAAGCATACAACTATACAAGCAAACAAACAAGTACAAAAACTAAGAACATTACATCAATCTAAATAAAATCTTTAAAATAGCACATTAAAGGATAGGGCTTGATTCTGTGGTCACCCAAAAAAAAGAAGGAAAAGAAAAACCCCCGCGCGGACCCCACACGTCGGTCTCGGCCTCGCTCGCTTCGGCTCCTGTGTGCTCGCACATTTGGCGTCACGGATGGCAACACCACGTCGCCGCCGCCGACGGGCCGATGCCCCACCTCGGCTTCGCCCGCTTCGCCTCCCTCTCCTCCATCGCCGCCGTCGTTCGTCACCTCCGGTGAGCCCCGCCGCCTCTCGTTGTGCACCTCGCTCGTTTCCGCATCTCCTCCACCATCGCCGGCCCTCACTCCTGTCTATCTCGTCATGTGTAGCGCCGCCGCCGTCGCCTCCCTCCACCGGCAGCCGCCGCTCGTCGTCGACCACCTTGCTGCCGTCAAACCTCGGTGACCCTCGCCGGTGAGTTCGCCATACCTTGGGACACACCCCGCTCGCCTTCCCTCTGCGTAGCTCTTCGGGCTCGCCGTCGCCACCGCCGCTTCTCTGGTGCCATGCGTTGCGCGGCCGTCGTGCCACGACCGCGGCGTGCGCACTCCGCGTTGTGCCCTGCATGTCGTCTTCAGCCATGGGTCGGTTTGGGCCTTGCCCGCGCTGCTGCTGCCTTGGGTTGCTGCTGGGCCGGATCTGGTGTTTGAGCCCGCTGCTTGTTGTGCTGTGCATGTGTTGATATGTATATATGTGTGTGCTGATTCTTGCGTGATTTCTATTAAAATGTGCAGATCTCCAAATATTATGATTCTTATTTTGTTAGGTTCCTGTCAGGATGCTCTTTTATCTAAAAATAAGAAACTGCTATGCCACTGTTTTACTTTTTGAGTTATAGATTTATTTGCTCTAGGGATGAAAAATGCTTAATAAATTGTATGTTGCTCCAGAAATTGCAATCCAACTTTTTTAGATTCCTTGACTTGTGTTCTATTCATATCTGTAGATCAAGATCACTGTTTATACCTTTATACCACTGTTTTAGATTAATCTACCTTTCTAGGGCTGGAACTTTGTTTATTTTTCATAAATTTCCTAAAATTGATAAAATGGTAAATAAAACTCTGTAAATGTGACCTCACTGTCTAGTTTATGAGAAATAATGGCTTCGGCATTTTTCTGCTCCGTTTAGATGTGTTTCCTTAATTATATGTTTTAGGAGTGGTTGTTTTAATGTATTTTCTGCTATTAAATGGAAATAGATGTTAAGATAAGTCCAACTCCATCAAATACTTCTGAGTATCTTCTGTTGGAATAAAGTTTTCTTTGATTATTTCTAGTAAGTTTAATTTTTATATGAGCATTATCTTATTAGCTAGTTTTGTATACCGGGTAATTGTTTCATTTTAATGCTTGCAAGTTATGGCGCTTATGTGTGAATCATTGTAGTGCTTTGTGTAATGCTTTACTCGTAAAGTTCATGCCCTGCTTTATATGTATTGTGTTTCTTTACTTGATGCATTTCATAAGAATTTTCATTATTGCATCATTCCTAATGCATGCATACATTCATACATTTTAGAGAGTGAGACGCCGGAGAACGCTATCGTTGAGCCCGAGGCCATTGAGGAAGCTTTCGTTGACCCCAAATACAGCTAAGGCAAGCCGCTAAGCATCTTCCAAACCCTTGTTTTTAAATAATTGTTTACTATATTTTTATTGGTTGCATTGGGCTATCTTATGTACTATGCATCTTTAGAACCTATGATCTTTATTGCCTACCTGGTTTTCAATACCTTTTTCCTTGTTGCTCTCTAGTTGGAGGTTAATGTTTATTCAACGTGTTAATTTCTTAGCCATGCTTAGAGTTAGATAAAGGTCACTTGGGTCAAGGGAAGGTAGTTATAGGTTTTAACGTCACTACTAGGTTGGGTCCTTTTGTTAATGTTGGAGAAATAGAACGTATTGTTAAAGTTGTTGCGAGGCTTAGTCGGATTGTTGGGTCACGAGAAAGGAGTCTTGGTGACATAGGCCGTTTGAGTCGATTAAGGCCCGTCCGTGGATGACGTAGGCTTGAGCACCCCCTTTTTCGTGCTAACGCTTGCCCGACCTTGTTGGGTAAGCCCTTATCTTGATCATTGGGGCACAGTCCAAGATGTGTGGCCATGGGCTATGTAGAGTGGCCTAGGGATGTCCCTGGTGGACCTAGTGTTGCCTCCGCACAAGCTAGGTGTGGATCCCAACGGTTGGGGCTTATTGGAGAAGGGTTGATGTGAGTAAATCTTGTGTCGAGCAGATAAAAAGAGTACACCCGTGCCAGGTTAAATCAATTCGAATTGCCGCACTCTCGGTTATGATCAAGTTCAAGTCAATTAATTCTTCACTATGTTCCATTTGTTTATGTTATATGTTCTTGTGTTTGTGCTCTATGTTTATATGATATTGTTCGTGTTAAATAACTAAACCTTGTGGTGGGTTTGGGCGAGATTAATAAAACTTGCTAGCTATCCATAGGGTGTTGTTTCACTTGCTAATGGTCAAAAACTATGGCTAGGATAAGATATGCTTTTGCAAATTTTACTTAACCCTAAAGCCTCTTTCCTTGATACATTCATATGCATAACCCTTGATTATATATTATTGCGTAAGTCTTGAGAGTACCTTTTTGTATTCGTGGTGCTACGGTTACAAAATTTGTAGGTGAGCCGAAAATGGTGTTTGTCCACTTTTATCTTGTCGACCCTAGCGTTGGCAATGAGTAATGGATGTGGTCGTGCTTGCATCGATGGTGTTCTTGGGCAACAACACCATATATGACCTCTATTCCGCTGTATTTAATGTTATTTTTGAGATAGCGATGTTAGGAAACTTACACCTAAACTCATGATACTCTTGTTGTCTTTGAAGGGTCCAAGACTTGTATTTTGGAGCAATTTTATTTAAATTTCAGATTTGAACTTCTTTACGTGGAACTTGTAAACTTTAAGTGTTGAACTCTTGTATTGTCTAAAGATTGCCCTTTATGGTTCATGTGGTGATGAGAAATTTGTAAATGGTATGCGTGCTTGATCTTAGGCATGTTGTGAGCACATAATGGAACTACAAGGTTTGCTTTCGCTTTAAGTGAATTGGGCTTCATTACGTGTCCTCTAGATGTGGGTTAACACATGGCACATTGAAAGACGAGGACGTGTTAGCTCTCATCTTATTGAAACGTTTGGCGATTCATTTAAATTGAGTGCAAATTGGGCGGTTCTTTACATCAGCCATGAGGGACCTTTGCTCAAATAGGCGAGAAGGTAGAGAGAAGCGATCCCCGGCCTCGTTCCGACGATCGGCGAGGAGGTGGAGAGAAGCACGATGTGTATTGGGGGTGTGGGCTTCGCGTCCATGCTTTCTCGTGATTTGTGGAGGAGGTTGCGATGGGGAGGCGTAGTCTGTGTGAAACGAACCGGATTCCCAATTACGACAATCCGACTCCGTGTACCCTTGTGATAGTCCCAGAATCAACAGCTACCACGTATAGAACTCATTTCAGCAGAATATCACATCCATACATTGATTAGGGCCATCAAACATGATTTAATTACATAGCGATATGATACAAGCCCTCTGGACTAAACGACAAAAGGGAAACAACTACGCAGCGGATAGCTACAAGCTCCTGGAGCTTCAGGCCTCCTCTTCCACAAGCATCCTTGAGCGTAGCGCACAGCCCTCAATTACGTCACCCGTCGAAGTCAATCTTGAGCTTGGAATCTTCCGCTATAAACCCAGAGTCTGTCCCCAAGGAAATGGGGCAGATCCACGTCACCAACCATAATATGCAGCAAAGCTTTACAGTGGCCTAATCTAGTAGTAAAATATTCAAGGAACATAAGCTGGGATTTTCCTATGCGTGCAGCAGCAATAACCCAAGTTCATCTCATCACCAACTCCTGTCCTCACCAGAGAGATCACACCCCCCAAAACCATCCATCAATCTCACAACCACATCGGGCTCATCCTGCCTCAACAGGTTCCCGCAATAAACATCCGCTAACTCCTTTCACTCACTAGTCGACTCGGTGAGCTCCCTCCCCACCTTGTCTCAACAGCCTCAGCTGGTCCAACCTCTCATAACCCAAAACAAGGATGAGGTAAGAAAGCAGAATCCCATGCTAATCTCCATCGATCCAGATGCGGTCGTCCATATAACCGTGGACACGGCTATACGTATAGTTTTCACTCTGCAGAGGTTTCGCTCCAGGAACCACCCGGGCTGCAGACGGTAGCTAGCCGCCTTGAGACACAGCCCACAGAAAAGACCCTAAAGAGTAATGGTATCATCCTACTTCCCTGGGCTCGGGAAACATCTGCACGCTAACATCTGCCCCAGGGATGTGAAACCTTCCCACCGGGGCCAGGGGGCTGTGGTAAATCAGGGAGAGTACACCACAACGAGTCCCCCTTACACATATCATACTCGAATCTCCAACAGTCCTGGTACCGCACTTAGTAGGCTTGCTGGAACCCTCCCCATTCTGGGTAGATGGTGAGCACTGTAATCCACGTCTGAAAGGTGACTTCGAACCGGGTCCTTAATTATCGGCAAGGCGAGTATCCGCGTCAAAGCGATCCGCCGCAACGGTCCGCAATCGGCACCCATTACAGGTATTGCCGCCCAAACTCCTCAAATCCATCAATCTCAAGTAATCCATAAATGTACCCGCAACATGTACTCCGTAGGAACTGTCCGAGTGCAGTTCCAAAGCACCCCGATCAAGCGACAGGGTTGTTATCACTCGCCTCCACCGCCTAGCTTCACTATCTCCACCCATGCCACCCAACTCACGCCAAGAAGATCAATCACAACCATCCCAACACATGCAAGCATAGTATTCTTGTAAAGTGGATAATAGGTAGCAAGGAAACAGGGTAGATAAATGGCAGTGCAGGCATATCATCATCATGCGAGTAAATAAAGCGCTAGCATACTACTTTGCATGTCTAATAGGTATTTCAGAAAATGGTTGGGCCTGAACCTGAGACTTGCTCTTCCAATTTGTAGAGGTAGTTGGGGTAGTAGATGTCCTCCTCTGGACTCTCCGGACCTCCTAAGATCGCAAAATAAAATAAAGGCGGGAACTACTAGCAAAAGAACACAAAAACAACAAAGCAAGAAGACCCAAACAACACCAAACTCTACACTAACGCGTAGTTCATGATTTTAGAAAAATATAGAAACTGGTTTCATATTTTTCTGAGCTACGGTTGATTTATTATTAGTTTTTGAAGTTTAAATCATTTTTCTGAAAATATTAAATAATTCCCGAAAAAGAAAAACAGCAATAAATCAGCCCGCTGACGTCAGCATGACACACAGCTCAGGGCTTAATAGGATTGATAAGAATACTCATACCAACAAGTTGCAACTTTTTTCCGGAAGCTCATCTAGAAAGAACTCCGAGGTTAAGCGTGCTTGGTCCGGAGCAATTTTAGGATGGGTGACTGAACCGGAAGTCCTTCCCGGGTGCGCATGAGTGAGGATAAAGTGCGCAGAAAAGACGGGTGTTGGTCTGTGAGGGCAGTCTTGCGGTCCTATATAGCAACCAGCCGTAGGCGTGCCCGGCCTCAGGGAGGCGGGACGTTACAATTGGTATCAGAGCCGACTCTCACGATTTCACGGGGTGTTGGTCTATGAGGGCAGTCTTGCGGTCCTATATAGCAGCCAGACGTAGGCGGTATCAAAGCCGACTCTCACGATTTCACGGGCGCATGGGTCGCAGTTGCGTAGGCATGGTGCGCATGGATGGTGTGGGCCCGGAGTGGTCACACGGCATGGCACATGCGCTGGCACTGGGCTCATGGACGTGGCCGGAGGGAACGTTCCTGGCCTGGGGTTGACCGACGAGGGCGTCGGTCTTCTTAGGGGGTGAGATTGTCACAGCCCAGGGCTTAATAGGATTGACAAGAATACTCATACCAACAAGTTGCAACTTCTTTTCCGGAAGCTCATCTCGAAAGCTCTCCGGGGTTAAGCGGGCTTGCTTGGTCCGGAGCAATTTCAGGATGGGTGACTGACCGGAAAGTCCTTTTCGGGTGCGCATGAGTGAGGACAAAGTGCGTAGAAAAGACGGGTGTTGGTCTGTGAGGGCAGTCCTGCGGTCCTATATAGCAGCCAGGCGTAGGCGTGCTCGGCCTCGGGGAGGCGGGACGTTACATTGTGGACCCGGTTATAAGCAGGGATCATCCCTGGCAGACTGATCATATTGGACATCTAAAATACCTGGATGGCAGAGCGACGGTTTTGATGATCAGGAAAGGCTTCAAGAATTTTCTTTTTCTTCGTTTGCAATTTTTAGGAGCAGAGATGTTAACTTTGTTTCACACCAGATTTTAATTTCCGTTCCTATCATATTTTAATTTTCATTTCCTGCCTAATTTATGATAAGGGAAAAGAATGTAGAAAATAAAGAAAGGAATAAGAAAAAAAGAAGTGAAGAAAAAACGAAGCAAATGATTAGAA
This sequence comes from Echinochloa crus-galli, assembly GCA_900205405.1. Taxonomy (NCBI): domain Eukaryota; kingdom Viridiplantae; phylum Streptophyta; class Magnoliopsida; order Poales; family Poaceae; genus Echinochloa; species Echinochloa crus-galli. Next base: position 1,014,336 of record OAMR01000200.1, read on the forward strand.
AAAGAAATAAAATAAGACGCGGCTACTAGCAAAAGAACACAAAAACAACAAAGCAAGAAGACCCAAACAACACCAAACTCTACACTAACGCGTAGTTCATGATTTTAGAAAAATATAGAAACTGGTTTCATATTTTTCTGAGCTACGGTTGATTTATTATTAGTTTTTGAAGTTTAAATCATTTTTCTGAAAATATTAAATAATTCCCGAAAAAGAAAAACAGCAATAAATCAGCCCGCTGACGTCAGCATGACACACAGCTCAGGGCTTAATAGGATTGATAAGAATACTCATACCAACAAGTTGCAACTTTTTTCCGGAAGCTCATCTAGAAAGAACTCCGAGGTTAAGCGTGCTTGGTCCGGAGCAATTTAGGATGGGTGACTGAACCGGAAGTCCTTCCCGGGTGCGCATGAGTGAGGATAAAGTGCGCAGAAAAGACGGGTGTTGGTCTGTGAGGGCAGTCTTGCGGTCCTATATAGCAACCAGCCGTAGGCGTGCCCGGCCTCAGGGAGGCGGGACGTTACAATTGGTATCAGAGCCGACTCTCACGATTTCACGGGGTGTTGGTCTATGAGGCAGTCTTGCGGTCCTATATAGCAGCCAGACGTAGGCGGTATCAAAGCCGACTCTCACGATTTCACGGGCGCATGGGTCGCAGTTGCGTAGGCATGGTGCGCATGGCTGGTGTGGGCCCGGAGTGGTCACACAGCATGGCACATGCGCTGGCACTGGGCTCATGGACATGGCCGGAGGGGACGTTCCTGGCCTGGGGTTGACCGACGAGAGCGTCAGTCTTCTAAGGGGGTGAGATTGTCACAGCCCATGGCTTAATAGAATTGACAAGAATACTCATACCAACAAGTTGCAACTTCTTTTCCGGAAGCTCATCTCAAAAGAACTCCGAGGTTAAGCGTGCTTGGTCCGGAGCAATTTCAGGATGGGTGACTGACCGGAAAGTCCTTTTCGGGTGCGCATGAGTGAGGACAAAGTGCGTAGAAAAGACGGGTGTTGGTCTGTGAGGGCAGTCCTGCGGTCCTATATAGCAGCCAGGCGTAGGCGTGCTCGGCCTCGGGGAGGCGGGACGTTACATTGTGGACCCGGTTATAAGCAGGGATCATCCCTGGCAGACTGATCATATTGGACATCTAAAATACCTGGATGGCAGAGCGACGGTTTTGATGATCAGGAAAGGCTTCAAGAATTTTCTTTTTCTTCGTTTGCAATTTTTAGGAGCAGAGATGTTAACTTTGTTTCACACCAGATTTTAATTTCCGTTCCTATCATATTTTAATTTTCATTTCCTGCCTAATTTATGATAAGGGAAAAGAATGTAGAAAATAAAGAAAGGAATAAGAAAAAAAAGAAGTGAAGAAAAAACGAAGCAAATGATTAGAAAAAGAATCAAAATAAAACATAGGCTCCAACTGGATCACTTTCTAGTCCCATGTAGGCTGTCCTATCGGCTCAGAAGGCTAAAACTCTTTTTAGGCCAAATTATTAGGAGCAAGCCAAAATAATAGTCAGACGCAACAGACACATTTTTTCTTGGACCAAATTCTTATGGCAGCTTTGTGAAGGCAGAAAAAAGGCCCATGGTGGATGAAGCCAAAGGAGAAGACACAAGAGGTTGGAGAAGAAGAGCCTCGTTCGGGAAACTCTGCTGCCACAAATGCCATATGGTGGGGATTCTCGCTGTTTTGCTTTCTGTTTTGGTTCTTTGGCAGAATGTTTTCTATGCTATCTAGGAAGTCTCAATGTTTGGAGCTGTGTTCCTAGACTCAAGTATAACTGGTATTATCGAACAACATATGTTGTAAAACCATTCAACGGCCCTATGTTTCTGAATTTTTTTTGAAATAATATTATTTTAATAAATTATTGTAAAAATGGGTGCCGAAATGCTGGAATTGCAGAAATGTTGGTCGGTCGGCTGCTAGAAAGCCGAAAGGTAACCTATCGGCTGTGGAAGGGCCGACTGGGACTAATCGGCCGGCCAGGGGCCGAATAGCTTGTCCACGCTGGCCGACTGCCTTGTACACGCTGGCCCAGGGAAACGCCTGGCAGTGGCCGACAGGGCCTATCGGCCGGTAGGAGGCCGATAAGCTACACCCACGAGTATTTTTTCCCACACCGACGGTCAGCTTCACACCCGACGCTAACGGGTCAATATCCTGACCCGCGACAGCCGGCAAGCACAGGTATCGTACGTATTGGGCTCCCTGAATACCTACGACAGTTTATATTTAGGTAAACGCGTGGATACGCTGCGTTAAAATCGGATCGGCGTGTGCCAAGTTTGTTTTGTTATATATGCAGCCTCTCCCGTTGGACGGCGACTGGTGGCCGGTGTGGTCATTGACTTCCACGTATGGAGTATTGTTATAAACGCGCAGCCGGATTCGGCCTAGGTCCGGATACCTACGGGCCAGCGCGACATGAAGCCCAGGTGCAACGGAGCTACAACCAACAATGCTTAGGCCTAACTCAACCCAAAAGACTAGCCTTATAGTTGAGGACTGCCTTCGCCTTATATGTTGTGCTCCCCCATCATCAATTTCCAATGTGGGACTAAACCTAACAATCTCCTCCGTCACACATCGGACCCAACTCTTCCATTAGAAGAGGCTATCAACAGGTCCAGAGTATAAATTCTCCAGTGGAGGCACCTGGAGACTTTCACGGGCTCCCCCGTCATCAAATGTGACCACTGAGATTTTACAGGTTTCTCGACCTTCGGCTCTAATACCACTTGTTATAAACGCGCAGCCGGATTCGGCCTAGGCCCGGGTACCTATGGGCCAGCGCGACATTAAGCCCAGGTCCAACGGAGCTACAACCAACAATGCTCAGGCCTAACTCAACCCAAAAGACTAGCCCTCGCCTTATATGTTGTGCTCCCCATCATCAATTTCGCAGTCACTTGAAAAGAATAGCACATGGAAAGTTGTACCATTGCCTAAGGATAAGAAGACCATCCGATGCAAATGGATCTTCAAAAGAAAGGAGGGTTTATCTCCAAGTGAGCCTCCAGAGTTTAAGGCAAGGTTAGTTGCAAAAGGTTACAGTCAAATTACGGGTGTTGATTATAATGATGTATTCTCTCCAGTTGTAAAACACAGTTCAATCCGCACTTTCTTTAGTATTGTTGTTAGTCAACAAAATTATATCAAGAAAGTTCTTCAGCGTTTCAACATGACAGATGCTAAAGCTGTTAGTACCCCCATTGCATCTCACTTTAAGTTGTCAGCTGCATAGTGTCCTAGTACAGATCAGGAGATTAAATACATGACAAAGGTTCCTTATTCTAGTGCTGTTGGGTCTTTGATGTATACCATGGTTTGCTCTCGTCCAGATTTATCATATGCTATGAGTTTGGTTAGTAGATATATGTCTAATCCTGGTAAAAAATATTGGAGGGCAATTGTTAGGTTTAGTCCCACATCGGAAATTGATGATGGGGGAGCACAACATATAAGGCGAGGGCAGTCCTCACCTATAAGGCTAGTCTTTTGGATTGAGTTAGGCCTGAGCATTGTTGGTTGTAGCTCCGTTGAACCTGGGCTTCATATCGCGCTGGCCCGTAGGTACCCGGGCCTAGGCCGAATACGGCTGCGTGTTTATAACAAGTGGTATCAGAGCCAAAAGTCGAGGAACCTGTAAAATCTCATTGGTCACATTTGATGACGGGGGCCCGTGAAAGTCTCCAGGTGCCTCCACTGGAGAATTTAAACACTGGACCTGTTGATAGCCTCTTCTAATGCAAGAGTTGGGTCCGATGTGTGACGGGGGAGTTTGTTAGGTTTAGTCCCACATCGGAAATTGATGATGGGGGAGCACAACATATAAGGCGAGGGCTAGTCTTTTGGGTTGAGTTAGGCCTGAGCATTGTTGGTTGTAGCTCCGTTGGACCTGGGCTGAATGTCGCGCTGGCCCGAAGGTACCCGGGCCTAGGCCGAATCCGGCTGCGCGCTTATAACATGTGGTATCAGAGCCGAATGTCGTGAAACCTAAGAAAAATCTCACCTATCAACATTTGATGACGGGGGAGCCCGTGAAAGTCTCCAGGTGCCTCCACTGGAGAATTTAAACTCTGGACCTGTGATAACCTCTTCTAAAGGAGGAGTTGGGACCGATGTGTGACAGGGGAGATTATTAGGTTTAATCCCACATCGGAAATTGATGATAGGGGAGCACAACATATAAGGCGAGGGCAGTCCTCACCTATCAGACTAGTCTTTTGGGTTGAGTTAGGCCTGAACGTTGTTGGTTGTAGCTCCGTTGAACCTGGGCTTCATATCGCGCTGGCCCGTAGATACCCGGGCCTAGCCCGAATCCGGTTGTGTGTTTATAACAAGTATCTCTCATGTAACAAGACACGTATGTAGGATTTTGTTCTGCTCGTCCTCTCTGACTCAGAGGATCGAGAGAAGGGAAATATAAAACACATGCATGCACGGGCACGCTAGCTGCTACCGCTAGTACTTTGCTACCCGAACTAACGTGTGTACTCCCTACGTGGTCCTTGCTATGATCCGCACACATGTGGTAGTTCATTACAGCATCTTGTGTACTCCCTACGCGGTCCTTGCTATGATCCGCACACATGTGGTAGTTCATTACAGCATGGAGACAACGCTAATTAGGGTGCACGCCTGGCTAGCTTATATATAGTTCATATATGCATGCACGTACGGTTCGGGTGGCTCAGGTGCCGGCGACCTATTGGCTGTTCGTTGGCCGATAGGCCAGTCAGCCACCAGAAAGCCGGCGAGCCTATATATCGGTGCCGACACCTCCCGCAGCCGGTAGATCATTTTGCCACATCAGTTTTACGTGGGCTATCGGTTCTCCAACAGCCGATAGGTCAGCTTTCGGCTTTTCGCAGGCCGACTGATCAATATTTCTGCAATTCCCGTATTTCGGTATTTATTCTTGCAATTAATTATTAAAATAATATTATTTTTTAAAAAATTCTATGTTTCTCAGGCTCTCTCCTCAGCGACAATGGCCTTCTTGGAGGTCATTTTTGCTGTTAACTCCAGATCCATATCGTGTGTCTCCCACTCTCCCATCATCTTACTCTGTGATTCCTGAGGAGCTTAGACGACTTGGAGTGGTATCGAACTCTAGCATCGCCTGGAGTTTCGAGTAGGTTCTTTCTGTGCAAAAAATCCAATCCAACCTAAATCCAAATCCAATCTAATGCTCATCAACATTTTTCACCCAATCAAACGAATCTGCGTTGTGTCTCGTTGGGGGGACGCTCATGGCCTAGTGGAGGGGATCTGTAGTGGGGGAGATAGTAGACTTGCTGGGTGAGTTGAAGCTGTTGGAAGTGGAATGCAAGGTCCTGAAGGCTTCGTGTAAGAAGAAGGCAACTGGATCTAAAGAAGAATTGTAGGCAGTAGGGAAGCTGTTCTCTGAGAAACCAGGTAATGCGAAGGGGATTGTAAATACTGTGGGGAACATATAGTGTCCTCGTCGGGGGATTCTCTGTAAGGATTTGGGGGACAACTTGTTCCTCTTCACTTTCCTACAACCAGCTGGGAAAACAGAAAACAATATGTTCACACAAATGGAGGCCACCACGTGAAGACGTTAATAAAATTAATTATGATGCATCCTGTGGGGTTTTGTCATAAGAAATCACTCAGGTGAGGCTGTAGCTGCATGAGCCGGCTCGGCTGTGTTCTTGCTGTCTACACAACATGCTGAAGCCATTGTGTGCTTGAAAGGCCTGGAGATTGCTGCGTCTTTAGGGATGAGATGGGTCATTGTAGAAATTGATGTTGCATTAGTAGCAAAATCACTTTCTAACCCAAACTTTGACCGATAACCTCTAGGCTCTCTATTAGGAGCAATTAAAAGCTTAATGTATATGATGAGTTCTCTGAGTGTTCTGTCTCCCATGTGTCCAGAGTTTGTAATGTAGTTGCTGATACTCTGGCGGCCATTGGCCTTGTTGGCACTTCTTATTGTCCAATACCAGGATTGTGAATCCCGGTACTGGGGTAGGGAGTGTTTTAATGGTTTTCCTTATGGCTAGTAAAATATATGAATATTCTGCAAGCGCACAGAATTACGGCCCGGGTTTCTGGCCCCGGGCCGCCCCCCTGCACCGCCTTAAGTCTTGGGCCATCCTGTGTTGCTTGTACGTGATAGTCCTCAGCTGATTTGGCCCAAGGGTGATGTGGAAGTGATGTACGTGGCTTGCCCGGTCACTGCTTGGTCATTGCTGATGTGGATGGCCTTCAATTTGAGTTTCCTCCACGTGTTCTCAAGTGTTCATCATAGAGACAAAAATAGTCACGGATAATTATAAGGATGGCATCCTTCCAAATGGGATAAGCGATTCTTACTACTCTCTTTCTCTCAATTGAAGAAGAGAGTAAAAATTTGAATATTCGTAGAAGAAGAATAACTAACCCAGTCTTCCTATTATGTCTTGTGATAGAAGAAAAAAGGACAAGAACTTTATTTTTCCAAAGTCCCTAAAAAAGAAAGGAAAAGTCTATTTTACTACCCCAAGTATGAAGGAGGTCCAAATAATCCCCTAAAGAATAAAAGAGTTTATTTAACCCCTTCATTTGACTAAACCGGATCAAATCACACCTTTTACCACATATATAAAACCAGTTTGCTGATTTGGAGGGTTGAAAACCGGTTTTGATGACTAGGATTGACACGTCGGCAGCATTACGTGGCAGGCTTGTTTAGGAACAGATCGCCCCCTGTTCATGGGTTTACATGTCTCAGTATTCCAATGTATTGTACCTGTTCATGGGTTTACATGTCTCAGTATTGGACTCCCATGCTGCACGCACGATAGGCAATGGTCAACCGATTGCCGTGAGGGGCCATGGGCTGCCGGGAGCAAGCGTCGAGTGCCAGGAAGCAGCAGGGCAGGGCAAGTGCCACTAGTGGGGGTGGGATCCACGAGCATGGCATCACACGGAGACGGCGGCCGGCGGCGGATGCGTGCAGCAGCAAAAGCAGAGACGAGCGAGCTGCTGGATCTTAGAAGGGGGTGTTCTGGACCTGAACTTCTTATGCCACATAGGCAGCTGACGTGTCATGCGTAGTTAGCAATACCGGTCTGTAAACCTGCCCTGATTAGCAAGTCTAGTTTTAACTGTGTTAAAGGTGTGATTTGATCTGGTTTAGTCAAATCAAGGGGTTAAATAAACTCTTTTATTCTTTAGGGGGTTATTTAGACCTCCTTCATACTTAGAGGTAGTAAAATAGACTTTTTCTAAAAAGAAATTATACCTCTTTCTATAAGATCTAAAGGGATTTGATAAACCTTTTAATATAATTGCTATGCTTAATGTGTGACTCGTTAGTTTTTTCTTTAGGGTTAAAAATGGAGATTGAGAAAAACTCAAATTTGATCGCCTTCCATACTTCACAAGGTGCGGTTAGTTCAGGACTCTATTTGCAAGGTGCGGAGATGCGCGATGGCCAGACTTTTTTCCATTGCCGCTCCGTTAAACCTGCGCAGGTGGCGGAAAGTATCCTTGTGCCTTTTTTCTTTCTTTATTTTTCAATTATCACTACTAAGTATGCAGTTATAGGAGGTACGCTGTTTCAGTCGGCATTCCAAAAATTAACAGTTCAACATTCCGATTATACCATTTTAACATTTTTCACATAAAAGTTAAACTAGCATGCTCAATGTGTTAAACTAATACAGTCAACATTTTCATATACTAGGTTCAACATTTTTCTCAAACTTAATTCAACAATTTAGATAAACTAGATCAATATTTTATGTGAAAATGTTGAAACGGTAAGTCCAAGATATTGAGATAGTTATTGAAAATGTTGAAAAATAGCATATTGAAAGTGTTGGTTCTAAAAGATACAAATATAAAATAAAAATATACTCCTATTGGATCTTATTTTGTTGCATTAATTGCAAATAACATGGTAGTTCAAATGGATTTGAAAAATGATTGACGATTTAGGAAAAAATCACATTTAAAGGTTGAAACTCAAATTAGATTTCCATCACTAGCTCTCGCCCGCCCGCCCGCTGCAAACACACTTCGGAACCAAATAAATATGCAATCATATCCTAGCCATTGCACGAATCTCAAACATTAAAATATAAGTTGGTAAAAAAATTTCCGGAAGCCGTATAGGTTTTCACGGATGAAGAATATATCTTACAGAAATGTATGTCCACGTGCTCCAGCGGTCGCTGTGCTTATTTCCTTCTTCTTATAGGTCGCATGCAGCAACATGGCCCCACACGCATGCAACATCCCGGCTTCTGATTGGTCGCATGTTTGCACGTGCAGTAACTTGCGCTCGGCCCACACCCATGCAGCAGCAGCTTTCCCGTATCAAAAAAATAGATATGTCCACGTGCCATTGAATAAACACGTATACTCCGTATTTGTTTTTTTCCCTCCGAGCTATCTTAGCAATTTCAGTCCCTCCCAGCAAATTCAGCCTAGTCCAACATAACCCATATTGATCATATCCTGACAGTTGCTATGGGCCTTAATGTTGGCTCGATTTTGGGCCCAGTTTCCCCATCTTCAGTAACCGAGTCAGCCCGTGCAGACCTTCAATTGGGTTGAGGTTGTTCATGAAAACAGGCTCGACCCACGCAATCTAGTTAGACGTAATATGCGGTCAGATATATGTCCATGATGCTGAGTGAGCAGGTTTGGAAATGGGCCATAGCCCGGCTGACTGTCCGGCGAGTGGGGCACGACGGCCAGGCGCACTACCCAGGCGATGAGAATCGATCAGGCGGCGGAGGCGCGGAGGAAAGGACGGCGAGGGCGCGAGGCTACTCGGTACGGGGTTCGGGACGCAAGCACCGCACGAGGGGGGCGTAGCGCGTGCTGCTCAGGCAGGGCTGCTTGGCCGGGTGGATGTGCGAGCATGTCGTGGATGGCGGAATCCACGTCCCGCTCAATTGTTCAGAACACATTCGATTGGTTTGGGGTAGCATCTGTCAAAGCAAGAAACAAATAGAAAAGGAAAACGAGATGGATACAAGAAGAACAAACTAATTGTAGGAGGATCCTGATTCCTGAGGAGCAAAGTTGCATCCGCATGATTAGCCTCATGCGATGGTAGCCATAGCCAGTAAAGGAAGTCAAGCAAAATACATTTAGGGTCACTGACGGCCACTGGAAGATGACAAACGACAGATGCAGATTTATAAAACCAAATGACAGAATAGAATTACAAAGATAGAACAGGAGGGAAGAAAGGAAGAAGATAGTCAAGAGAAGATGAAATAGATCTTGAAGCAGCACCGCAGCACTGAATCGAGGTTCACGTAGCATGATCAACTGGTTTTTGCGAGGCCGCCGTTCAGTACTCCAATGAACAGCGGCAACCATGAAATTTCTGCCTCCCGTGTAGGCAGGAGAGCAAGCTGCAAGCTCGAACAGATATATATGGAGATCCCCTAACGTGGGACATGGCGCGGCAGGGGCTTACAGTCACAGAGTCTATGTAAAGAACCGCCCATTTCGCATTTGATTTAAATGAAACATTGAACATTCCGGGAAAATGAGCTAATACGTGTTCGTCTTTTAACTCACCAAGTGTTAACCCATATCTAGAGGACATGTAACCGATCTAATTCACTTAAAACAAAGGCAAACCCGGTAGTCCCAGTATGTGCTTCACAACATGACCAAGATCAAGCGCACATACCGTATATAAATTTCTCATCACCACATGAACCATAAAGGACAAATTTTAAACACTACAAGACTTCAACACTTAAGTTTACAAGTTCAATATAAAGGAGTTCAAATCTGAAATTTAAATGAAAGGGCTTCAAAATACAAGTTTTGAGCCCTCCAACAAAGACAAAAGTATCATGAATTTAGTGAATGTTTCCTCACTTCTATCTCTCAAAAAGAAACATAAAACGCGCAGCAGAAAAGAAGATAATCAATGGTGTTGTTGTCTAGGAACACCATCGATGCAAGCATGACCACATCCACTACTCATCGCCAACAATATGGTCAGCGGGATAAAAGTGGCCAAACACCAACTCCGGCTCACCAGCAACTTTGATAACCGTACCACCATGAGTACAAAAGGTACTAGCAAGATTTACGCAATAATATATAATCAAGGATTATATACGCATATGAATGTAGCAAGGAATGAGGCTTTAAGGTTAAGTAAAGTTTGTAAAAGCATATCTCTGGCTTGATCGCTTGGCTTATTAGCCACCAGACAACAGTATTTTTCTCTCAGCAGAAACAAGCCACCAGCAGCCAGCCAGCAGTATTTTTTTCTTAGCAGAAATCAGCACCAGCCACCGGCCAAACGAACAGGCCGATCGTCCGAGGCTTAATTTTTGACCATTAACATGTGAAATAACAGTCTATGAATAGCTAGTATGTTTTATTAATCTTGTCCAAACCCACCACAAGTTTTAATGATTTAACATTAACAATATCATATTAACAAGATAATGCTCCAATAGAATCATACATAACAGAAATATTACAAGGTAAAATTATTCCAACAGAAGATTAACCTAACCATTTGATGGAGTTGTATTTAACATAAAATCTATTTCCATTCAATAGCAGTAATTAAATTAAAACATGCACACCTAAAGCATATAATTCAGGAAACACATCTAAACAGAACACAAAAATGTCAAATACATTTTTCTCATAATCTAGACAGTGAGAATAGATTATAAGAATTGGATTTACCATTTTATCTTATTTTCTGAAATATAATAAAAATACAACAATTTCCAGCTCTAGAAAAATAGATTAAGCTAAAAGAGTAGTAAAATGATACAAACAGTGAATTTGAGCTATAGATCTGGATAGAGCACAAGTCAAGGAATCTAACAAACTCTGATTTGCAATTTTTGAAGCAACATACAATCTATTAAGCATTTTTCATCCTAGAGAAAAATAAATCTATAACTAAGAAAGTACAACAATAGCATAGAAGTTTCATTTTTTCAGATCAAAGAGGATACTTACATGAACCTAACAAGACAGGAATTATAATTTTTGGAGCTCTACACAATTTACTAAAAATCTCACAAGAACAGCATACACATATATACATCTACATATGCACAGCAAAACAAAACATTGGCCCCAGGGACCAAATCCGGCCCATCAGTGGCTAGAGGCAGCAGCACATGGGCCCATGTCGGAGGAAAAGACCCAGCCAGCCCATGCCCACGCGTGCGCGTATGGGGCGCGACTGACAGCGACGAGCGCGGCATGTCTCAAGGTATGTCGAGCTCACCGAGGGTGTCCGGCGAAGAGAAGGAGCAGCGGCGGCGAGGCTCCGCGAGCTCCGGCTCGTCGCGGTTTAAAACGAGGAGGGGAAGGCGAAGCAGGCGAGGGAGACGCACGACCAGGGCGAGATGCCGGGGAATTGGCCAGTCGGCGTGGTGATGTGGTGCTGCCGCCCGCGACGGCCAATGCGCGAGCGCGCGGGAGCCAAAGCGTGTGAGGGCGAGACTGACATACGGGACCCGCGGTGGGGTTTTTCTTTTCCTTTCTCTTTTTTTTCGGTGGGGTTTTTCTTTTCCTTTCTTTTTTTTTCTGTTCGGTCCGTTACACTTTAGGACCATGGTGGCCTTGGGAATAGCAGCATCGTTAGCGGATGGGGGTGAGCGGCCACTGGGCTTCAACACGAGTGAGCTCTGCTGCTGCGGTCAAGTCGGGGAAGGAAAGGAGCTGAGGTGGAGCCGCTCCCTCTACAACTGAACCAATTACAGGCAGGGCCCGGGTGTCAGGAAGTCCATATCCGCAAATCAGTCCATCTCAGCATGCCAACTCGTCAAACCCGTTGTACAAAACCAGAAGAGGGAGTCAAGTAAATGGTTTTGCAGAGTTAAGGGTGTAAATTACCTAGTTTTATAGCTTAGAGAATTATATCATTTATCTCTAATATGTTTTTTGAAAAGGAATATATTTCAATATTTCAGTCTCTGCATCAAACAATGCATGGAGCTGTCTGGTGAGAGGGTTATCTTGACTTTTTCCTTTTTAGTCCACTGTCTGCTGTGTGTAATTCTTATAGTTCCTCTAATTGATTGAGGGGTGGTTTTTCTAAAAAAAAATATCTTTCGTAATTGAGGATTCCTTACGAGAGGGCAGAAAAGTGAGCACATATTAAGAAGCACTTGGTCAAAATAATAAAGTACGCTGCCAAAAAAAATTCAAAGTACGTGATGGTTGACAAAACCTCCTGCAGATTTTACTATCTTCCGGCTACCATCAGAAACAGCAATCTTGGAGACAGTCACCTGGCATCTGCTTAAATTCACATGACTGGAGGCAACCCTATATTTCAACAACGACCAACTGTACCAATCGATCTTAGGCCAATCTCAATGCACCATTTTACTACACAGTTACCCAGACAAAAAACTAGGTAACTATGTCAAAGAAGTATCATAGTGATGAAACTCCTCTCACATCCCATAAAACTATTGCTTCTCTCTTATATGCCACATCAGCACATTTAATATCATAAAACCCCACTAAGATTGGCCTTAGATTGGCTTATAGATTTCGCCGGCAGACGGCTGCAACAAGTGCCACGTCACCGCGCAGTGGTGGTGGGCCCCGCACATTTTAATGCACAGCAGTAAGAGCGGCCAGTAGAAGGTCTTGTAGCGCCCATGCGCCCGCTGCAGCCGGCGTTTCGGGAGCCGCTCGCTTCCTTCTCTTTCCTACTTTCTCTTTCCTCCACGTGAGATCCCGCCTGCTCTACGCCCACCATAATACCTGCTCTTAGTTGAAGATCAAACACCCTTCTCAAGGCAAGACTTAACTTTTCATAGGGCTCTGTGTTGGCATTGGCTATAACAGAGGCAAAATCCAGGGATTTCCTTCCTTTCAGAATATATGTGAACATGCAACCACTAGTCCAGCATGCAACGGCTTCTCATCAGTCCAGTCCACCTTGAACCACCATTTCTACCCAATCGAAATCCTGTTCATGAGGAAGATATTTTTGTAGTTGATACGAGAAAGAACTGGCCGACATATCAATATCAATAGACCTGGACCTACCAATTTGCATTCGTCCAAGACTCAGACCAGACGGCAAGCCAGCAAAGGGCAATGGAGGTGTTTGACTGAGTAAATGATTCTGTATTTGAAAAATAGGCCCATGTACAACTATGCGCATACTAATAAATAGCAAAATAGAAAGTGAATTCATGGACTACAACACCTTCAAGTGCCATACAAAGGCACCAGCTTTAGAAATTTAATTGCCACCCACTCAAGGTTACAACCTCCAAGTTCAGCAGATTATTGGTTTTGGTCTGAACATTCATACTACTACAGTTTAAGAACCCATACATTAGTTACACTGAACCTGGATAGCCTATTTTTTTTTCCTGCAAGAGTGTACAAGGACAGTTTGAGTATTGCTAACCAGTGATGAAGGTTTGGTAGACTGAAAAGAAAATGTTAAACAACTCAATGTCGTTATATGTGCCAGAATTTAATGCAAAGTTTGAAAAAGTCAGCCTCAAAGTTATTGCAAAATGTAATCCAATACCACTTTCAGCTCTGCAAATTTCCACCCAAGTCACCGTCAAACTTTTTGACATGTATATTTGCAATCTCACTTCCCGTATTATTTCATGGAAATAAATCATCATTCCCATTTACCATGTTTATTACCAGAGAAAAGTCTGCAGAAGTTTTCAACAAGTAGAAGCCTCAATAACTAAAGGTTGTGTAGCTCCACTGCTAATTCTGAGCTGCCAAATTGCCAAACAGAGTGCATTTAAGCTTGTCACCACAGTGCATGGTCCACCAAACGGGCATGCCGATGTTCTTCTTCCTGCTCATGGGCTTTACTATCGCTGGGTGCAGTACTGGGGAAGACCAGTTTGTCTACTCTGGCTTCACTGGAAGACACCTCAACCTCGATGGTGGAGCTAGAATCATGCCAAGCGGCCTTGTTGAGCTTACCAACGGCATGGTTCGGCAGAAAGGCCATGCATTCCACCCAAGTCCGCTTCTCTTCCACAAGTATGGTACAGTGCAGTCTTTCTCCATATCCTTTGTGTTTGCCATCCTGTCTACCTACCCTGAGAGTGGCCATGGCCTCGCCTTCTTCATTGCACCAAACCAGAATTTCTCAGCTGCATTCCCAACCCAATACTCGGGCCTCTTCAACGACCAGACCAATGGTGACCCAAACAGTTATATCTTTGCTATTGAGCTTGACACTGTCCAAAATTATGACTTAAATGACATCAACAATAACCATATTGGCATCAATATCAATAGTGTTCGATCTATGCAATCCTATGATGCAGGTTACTACGATGATAAGAGTGGTGTTTTCTTGAATTTGACACTTAATAGCCACAAGGCAATGCAAGTGTGGGTGGACTACAAAAGAGAAACCACTCAGATTAATGTGACCATGGCTCCCCTCGACATTGCAAAACCAGTTAGACCACTGCTGTCTACTACCTACAATTTATCAACAGTCATCACTAATCAGGCGTATATGGGGTTCTCATCCTCAACAGGCACAGTCACTGGACAACACTATTTGCTTGGCTGGAGTTTTGGCATCAACAGTCCAGCTCCATCAATTGAAATTACCAAGCTGCCAGAGCTGCCTAATCTTGGACAAAAGGCTCAGTCGAAGACATTAAAGATAACTTTGCCGACAGTGATTGTGGTTCTCCTCCTTGGTGCATGCATTATCATTCTTTTACTTTTGCGGAGGAATAATCTAAGGCATGCTGAGCTACGTGAAGATTGGGAGGTTGAGTATGGCCCTCACCGGTTGTCATACAAGGAGTTGTTTGATGCCACAGAAGGATTTAGAGACAAAAATCAAGGAGTTGTTTGATGCCACAGAAGGATTTAGAGACAAAAATCTGTTAGGTACAGGAGGGTTTGGAATGGTATATAAGGGGATTCTCCCTGTATCCAGATTAGATGTTGCTGTGAAGAAAGTATCACATGACTCAAAACAAGGCATAAAGGAATTTATTGCAGAGATTGTTAGTATTGGCCACCTTCAACATCGTAACCTAGTTCCATTATTGGGGTATTCCAGGCGGAAAGGTGAGCTTCTCTTAGTGTATGATTACATGCCAAATGGAAGCCTCGACAAATACCTGTACGGTAAAGAGGGCAAGACTCCTTTAGATTGGATTAAAAGGTTCCAGATAATAAAAGGAGTAGCATCCGGTTTTCTTTACCTTCACGAAGAGTGTGAGAAAGTCATCATACATCGCGACATTAAGGCAAGTAATGTGCTCCTAGACAATGAGACCAATGGGCGAATAGGTGATTTTGGCCTCGCAAGATTGTATGATCATGGCACTAACCCAGAAGCCACACATGTGGTTGGCACCATAGGATACCTAGCTCCAGAGCTAGCACGCACTGGCAAGGCAACCCCCCTGACAGATGTATTTGCCTTCGGTGTGTTCGTTCTTGAGGTTATATGCGGTCAAAGGCCTATCAAGCAGAATACAGAAGACGGGCAACTAATGTTAGTTGACTGGGTGCTTGAACATTGGCATAATGGATCACTCACAGATACAGTGGACATCAAACTTCAAGGTGAATATGATATTGACGAGGCATGCCTAGCACTAAAGCTAGGATTGTTGTGTTCCCACCCATTTACTAACGCAAGACCAAATATGAGGCAAGCCATGCAGTACCTCAACAAGGAAATGGCAATACCAGAGTTAATGCCAAATTTAAGCTTTTCTATGCTAGCCTTGATGCAGAATGATGAGCTCAACCCATACATCATGTTGCAGTGTCCATCGGAAATAGGCTTTGGCACAATATCTACCATCTCAGGAGGAAGATGACTAGATGAGACTCATGGATGCATGGCCTTCAATATTTCTAGGTGCACTTGTTAATATGTTTGGCATGCATACAAAACCAATCCTCCATGACAAAAGTGCATAATAGTCCCTTAACATTTGTTGTTAAGTGGATATTACATATGTAATGTTGATATACCTATAACTTATTTTTTCAGATATTATAAGCTTTGTAATGAAATGGGGTGCAGTAAGTACAAAGAAACAAGAGACATCAAGGAGGCACACACAGACCAAAATGGAGATCACAGATTACTGAAACTACACTTGTATGACTATTCCTCATCTATGTGAGGGTCCAAAAATATCCCTATTATAAAAAACAAAAGAAAATAGCATCAAACTTGTTTTGTTCTAAATAAGTTACTAAATTCCCATATGAAACCCAGGTATAATCATGACTTCTACATAAGCTAGATAGAAAAAGGCTATGAAATCTGTGTTACCAGATCAAAAATAAATTTAGACTACTGTTCTACCTAAATAAAAGAACTGGAACAATACATCCTGGACCAGTAATAGTGCAGAAATTACGTACC
Source organism: Echinochloa crus-galli (assembly GCA_900205405.1). Lineage (NCBI taxonomy): Eukaryota > Viridiplantae > Streptophyta > Magnoliopsida > Poales > Poaceae > Echinochloa > Echinochloa crus-galli. The sequence continues at coordinate 1,030,737 of OAMR01000200.1, forward strand.
ATGCTAACATGTTTTGCTTGCCATTAACTTTTCATGAACATAGAAGAACTCTTCAAGACATAAAAGAGTTCCTATTCTCCGTACTAGTATAATATAGTAGTTTCTTTCAGAACCGGATCATGATGTGATGCAGAAAAAAAAATCTACAAATAAAGAACATACTTCAAAATAACTATATACGTATACCCTTCACTGTAGACAGACAAAAATACAGTACTGCCACTTAACTTCTTGAACTCAGTATCAGGTAATGGAAATTTCTTGGATTCTCTATCAATTTCATATCACTGGTTTGATACTCCAGAATGATGCATTTGTGTCCAGAACATTATTGATTTTCTAAATATTCAGACTGCAAATTTTAAGAACACTGACCATTTCTTTCATTGAACCTGCATAGCCTCAATCTTTAGCGTGCAAGACTGACCAAAATAATATTTGACTATTGGTAACATCCAACGACTGAATCAAACAAAATACTTAATAAGTCAATAATGTGACATGTATTGGAATATTGTGGACGCATATATAGTCAAGGACGCCAGTTCATAGCAATATTCATTTTTTTCTCTGAATGTTTTGACCACAAGAAACCCCATTTGTTTCTTTCATTGAACCAAGATAGATTCAACCTTTAGTGTGATGAAAGGGACAGATTGACTATTGATATCCACAAATGAAAATTAATTGTTTGAATGAAATGTGTAACATATAAATGATGTGACATTTGTTAGAAACTTATGCAAACTATCAATGAGTCAGCATCAACTTTTTTGCCATCTGTACTTTGTAGACATACCTTATTTTCAGCATTATTTTGTGGTGTTATATTCAGTGTTCATCAAGGGAAAGGAAGGGGAATTCTCGGTATTAAAATCTAGGCAAATTTTGCTATAGGACACTATTCGATTTCGATATTGCTGTGGGACACTGTAAAAGAAATTATTGGCCACAACACATTAGGCGGTCTATAACACCAACATGATCCACAAAAAACAATGGAACAGTCATCCCTTGAAGTATGATTATATTCTAGTGCTAACTTATGGGCCTTAGTTACAATAGAGTCACTTAGGTTTTAGACAGATCTATTCAGAATTATCTTCTTGCTCATGTGCTCATTAGGTTCCCCTCTGTGATATTTAACTGATATGAATACTTCTTTCATTGATAAAAATTATAAATTCTAGTTTTTCACATATTAAATATGAAACCTTCAGTACATGTTTGAACCAACAAAAAGAAAAACATTAAGACAAGTTATCAAGAATCCTAACTATTACAAAGAAAAATTTGAAGGTTTCATATTGATAACTTCAGCACACTAACAAAAAGAAAAGTCTTCCTCACAATATGAAACCTTCAAAGAAAAATTAAGGAACAAAAGTCAAAGTATCCAGTACATGTTTGAACTTGTTTGACTAGTTAATTTTATTGATTTTGTCATCTACTGAAAGTAACTCTCTGATAGATGCCCTATTCGCGGAGGAAATAAAGATGTTTAAATACCTTGCTGGTTCAATTCAGTTCAATTATATATTAGTGATAAATGGACTGCTAGAGGTAGAGGGCAAACCACATATAGCTTACAGAATACTATGCTCTTGCATCTTTCTTGAGTAGTCACAAGTTACTCCCATGCCTGAAAAGAAATTTAAGTGGCTCCTTCTATGCCAACTCTTCTACTTTTCTAGCATCAACTTTGCATCATTCATTGTTGCCGATGATCAGTTCGTCTACTCCAGCTTCACTCAAGCTAATCTCAGCCTACATGGAACTGCCACAATCAAACCAGATGGACTCCTTGAGCTAACCAATGGCAGTTTTAACCTTAAAGGTCATGCTTTCTACCCAACTCCTCTGCACTTCCGCGAGTCACCTAGTGGAAACGTTAAGTCCTTCTCAGTCAGCTTCATCTTCAGTATCCTCTCTGCCTATCCAGACAAGGGTGCAGATGGCATGGCCTTCTTCATCACAAAAAGCAAGAATTTCACTGGTGCGTTTCCAGCTCAGTACTTGGGCCTCTTCAACGACCAGAACAATGGCTATGCAAGTAACAACATATTTGCAGTTGAGCTTGACACCATACAAAACAGCGAGTTCGAGGATATCAACGACAACCATGTTGGCATCAACATCAATAGTCTCCACTCTGTGCAAGCCCAAAGTGCTGCTTTCTACGACGACAAAAACGGTATGTTCAAGAACTTGACACTCGTTAGCCGTGAGGTGATGCAAGTGTGGGTGGAGTATGATGATGGGAGCACACAGATCGATGTAACCCTGGCTCCCATTAAAATGGATAAACCAGTTAAGCCACTAGTCTCAGGCCTCTACAATCTCTCAACAGTTCTGACAGATACAGCATATGTTGGCTTTTCATCTGCAACTGGAGTGATTAACTCAAGATATTGCTTATTTGGTTGGAGCTTCAGCATGGGTAATAGCGCTCCACAGATTGACATCACCAAGCTGCCAAAGCTACCACATGTTGGCCCAAGGTCAACCTCAAAGGTCTTCATGATTGTTATTCCAGTAGTCATTGCAGTATTCATCTTTGTTGTGGGAACTGTCATTATTTTACTTGCACGGAAGAAATTAGCATATAATGAGTTACAGGAAGATTGGGAAATTGAGTTTGGACCACATCGATTTGCATACAACGATGTGTTCCTGGCCACAGAAGGGTTTAAAAATAAGAATGTGCTTGGTGCAGGAGGGTTTGGAAAGGTGTATAAAGGCATACTTCCAACATCAAAATTGGATGTTGCTGTTAAGAGGCTGTCACATGAGTCGAAGCAAGGGACCAAAGAGTTCATTACTGAGATTGTTAGCATTGGCCAGCTTCGACACCGCAACCTCGTGAAATTACTTGGCTATTGCAGGAGAAAAGGTGAACTTCTTTTGGTATATGATTACATGCCAAATGGTAGTCTTGACAAGTTCATATACTGTGAACAGGATAAACCATCACTAGACTGGGCGACAAGATTTCATATCATCAAAGGAGTTGCATGTGGATTGCTATACCTCCATGAGAAATGGGATAAAGTTGTAATACACCGAGACATCAAAGCAAGCAATGTGCTTCTTGATAGCGAATTGAATGGGCGGTTAGGGGACTTTGGCCTTGCAAAGTCATATAGTCATGGTGCAGACCCACAGACCACGCGTGTGGTTGGCACCATAGGTTATCTAGCTCCAGAATTGGCACGCACTGGTAAGGCATCCCCTCTTACAGATGTCTTTGCCTTTGGTACATTCCTTCTTGAGGTCACCTGTGGGCAAAGGCCAGTCAAGCATAATGCACAAGGTGAACAGTTTATGTTGGTCGATTGGGTCCTAGACCATTGGCAGAAAGGATCATTGGTGGAGGCAATAGACAGGAGGCTAGATGGCGACTGTAACATAGATGAGGCATGCATGGTGCTGAAACTTGGGCTCTTGTGCTCACAACCATTCACTAGTGCAAGGCCTCAGATGAATGTAGTGACACAATACCTCAACGGCGACATGAAGCTGCCAGAGTTCACACCATCAGATATGAGAATCAGCATGCTAACCTTAATGGGAAACAGGGGATTTGACCCTTCTGCTATTTCATACCCACAACTGATGATGAGTGCTGGGACAATGTCAAGCCTCTCAGGAGGAAGGTAAAAAAACACTTGTGGACTTTGCTCAGAGCTGTAATGGAGTTTTCTTGTAAAATATACGGGGTGAATATCCACTTTATACTTGAGCATCAAAATTTTAATGCTGCATAGGTGTAGGCGACATGTAATGAGAGTAAACATTCAGATTCAGATCGGAATCTTCTCTGCAAGTGATAAGCGTCTAAAGACTTCCACTAGTGGAACCCCAACTGAGCAGACAGGGGCAAAGATGTATGAGTAACTGCTAGAAATAACTTCTTATACATTTTATTTGGTCGATTTCCTTTAACAATGCCATAGGAGCATCCCATATATTTGGCATCATCTAGATCTGTTGTTGAAATAAAAATCAAACATTTATCTCCCTACGGTCCTGCAGACACACGCAGAACCACAGCCAGCATGGGAACAGTTGATTTGAAACCGGAAAGATTAGATGTTGGAGGCAAGGGAAGCGTACCAATTGCGCTTGAATAGAGCAGATATATGATAACTACCAATGCCTCCTGGCTACCGAAGCGAGCGGGGCCTTCGCGTCCAGCACCGGCCTGGGCTATTAGGAGGTCAAAGGCCGCCGCGTATGCCGCACTGCAAACAAGCCACATAGAGAGACACCCTGACCCAAGGGCACGCCGCAGCCGCCGCAGCCGCCGCAGACACACAAAGGGCGGCCGCCGGCGGGCGGAATAGCCTCGCCGATGGCGGCGGAGCCACACGGAGAGGAAGATATCGTGATTCGTGACGGCCCATAAAGGCTCAGTTGAGCCCAATTTTTTTCCCGAGCCCGAATCATTCAGTACTCCGAGCGGCCCATCTCTTTCTCTACTACTAATAATTTAGTAAAGGACGTCGTTTTGATAAGATTTGAGTCAAACATTAAAATATAAATAATAAATAATATTTAAGTCATTGAATTTAGAAAAATAAAAATTATATAAATAGATTGTTTTTAAAAATTACTTTCATAAAAATATGCATATATAACTTTTCAAGAAATATTTTTATACAAAAGAGAAGTCAAAGTTGTGCTTTGGTTATACGACTTTCTTTACCAAACCGGAGGGCCTCTGTCGCTCTGCCAATCCCTCCTCTTCATAGGGGAACCGTGTTCGTACCCTCCGTCGCTCTGCCAATCCCTCGTCTACACCTACGATCCTTCATAATTATGTACTAGAGAACCACGTCCGTACCCTCCATCGCTCTGCCAATCCCTCCTCTTCACCTGCGATCCTTCATAATTACGAACTGGGGAACCGCGTCCGCACCCTCCGTCATTCTGTCAATCCCTCCTCTTCACATGCGATCCTTCTTATCAGTCGAAATTTGATGCTATGGCTGCGATCGACTCTCTTCCCCTCCGTCGCTCTGCCACTCCCTCCTCTTCACCTGCGATCCTTCTTATGTGTCGAATTTCGATCCTACGACTGCGATCTACTCTTAGTCCCTCCATCGCTCTGCCAATCCCTCCTCTTCACCTGCGATCCTTCATTATTATGTACCGAGGAAGCGCATCCGCACACTCCGTCGCTCTGTCAATCCCTCCTCTTCACTAGGGAACTGTTGACAACCAAAATTGGCAGGCTGCGCAAACCGGTCAGACCGGTTCGGATAAAGTTGTTAAAATGCAGATTGGACTTCACCATTGCATAGCTCTCGTTGAGACGATCAAGATGCATATGTGGAACGCCTAATTTGGACTCCGGATGAGAGAGTTATAGCTTCGGGAAGATTCTGCATCTCGGAAGACCGGTCAGACCGGTTTCCCAATCCGGTCAGACCGATTTGGGTCTGAATTTGAGTAGGTTTAGGACTCTGAGTTTTATACCATACTTGGTAAGTGCCCGTGCGTTGCTACTGGTACAATACATGAAGCACGAGGATAAATAAATCGTACGAAAATCACTATTTGAAGCTCGTAGTTTTAAAATAATTAAAAAAGCACGCCATGCTATCATACACAAACAACCAACAAAAGTACCCATGGATAGTGCTATCGTATACAAATAAAAGTATTCATGGACAAATCGAAATGAATGTGGCAAATCTTTCATGTTATTACAAAGTAAAATTGAGAGAACAGTACCAGCATCATCTGCATGAAAAGTTTGATTCACCTGGTAATTCGCTGTCGGCACACAGCTAATGCCCTAAGAATATTGATCATGCAAACATCGATGCGCTCTATGATTTCCCTGCTCATACAAGGCGAATTTACAACATAAAATCCGGTGGCTCTGGTGTCACATTGGTGCACTATACACACCTCGCAATTCGACAATTTGTAACTTATGATCGTAATGCGGTTTCTTTTCGACAATCACGTACCGGGCCGTGCCCATGCTACCCTTTTGGCCGTGCCGATCACCCACGACGACATGGCCTCGCGGCCGGTAGTGGTAGGAGCCTTGCCCTTGTGCAAGTGCAATGGACATGTCGCTTCGGATGCAAGGCACCGGCAAAAGGCGAGAGCCCGACGACGAGGACGACGACGACCTCCGTGCCAAGAACTGGCAGTCCTAAAATGTCTGGTTTGCTGCCATCTGCTGGTGCCTGCAGCCTGCCTGCCTACTGTGGTGGTGTGGTGCTACCACAACACAGTTACGAATTTAAGGATTTGTGTTGTGAATTCGAGGATTCATTCATTCTTTACGTCAAAAATGGGCGTCCAGCTGTCCCGTTAGGGTTCAGACAGCCTGTCTCCGTCCCATCCTTGCAATACTTTGGTCAAATACGTGCATTGAGGATTTGGTGGTGTGCTCACATTTCTTTCTTTCTCTCCCGTGTCTTGTATTTATTCCATCTTTTTTCTTTTTGTTTCTCTTCCGAAACACGCACAAGAACTACGCGTCGTTTACTCGTCTCATTGATTTTAGCCAAAGAGACTTTGTGTTCCATTTTATATTACTCATCAAATAGTCTCTTGTAAGTATAATTTTTAAACAAGAGTCAATGGTAATCACCATAAGTTTTAGGCAAATGCATGCATGCATGTGGGGTTATGGAACTCAGCGAGATCAATCATTGTGATCCAGATCCAGCTGAATGACCAGCGACAATCGAGCAAAATCTATCCATTTTTTGTATAACATTTTCAAGAACAAATTATTCCTTTCTTTTTTTTTTGCGAAAGACAAATTATTCCTTTCTATTCCTATTGGTTACAACACTTACAGCCATTCCCTCTTTGCTTGCTAATTTTACACCTCATCATGATTGGAAAAACAACCATTTTGATCATGAATCATGAAACACTAACTTACATTGAGCATAACATCAAACCAATCAGGCAAAACAAATTTACGCCATGTACAGGAACAACCGTACGTCATCCATTAGGATTTAGGATCACCGCGCCTTGGCGCCGGCGTTGCCGTTGCCGGCCCTATTGGACCCTCGGCTGCGATGCTCGCCGGCGGCGTGGGGCGACGACCGCGGGTGGTGCCCGGCGACGGTGCGGCCGTGGTGGCGGTCCCGCGACGATCCGCCGCCGCCGCCGCCTCCCCGGGCCTCCCGGGCCCGGCTCTTCATCGACTCAATGTGCTCCAGCATCTCCAGCACCTCCTTCATCGACGGCCGGCTCCGGGGCTCGCCGGCGAGGCAGTTGAGCGTCAGCTGCGCCGCCTGGAACGCCTGCTTGGAGTTGTACTGCCCCTCGAACCGCGGGTCCATGAGCCGGGCCAGCTTCCGGCGGTCGGCAAGGTAGGGCTTGGCCCAGTCGGCGAGGCTCAGCTGACCGTTGGGACGGTTGGGATCCAGCGCCCGCTGCCCGGACATCATCCACCACGCCGAGCCGTACACATCGCTCTTCACATGCAAATGGCCTGGATATGCATGTACAAAGTCAGCACAATCATCAACAGCTGAGGAAGTAGT
>OAMR01000200.1:1038977-1079640 GCA_900205405.1 Echinochloa crus-galli
TCACAATGATTGATCTCGCTGAGTTCCATAACCCCACATGCATGCATGCATTTGCCTAAAACTTATGGTGATTACCATTGACTCTTGTTTAAAAATTATACTTACAAGAGACTATTTGATGAGTAATATAAAATGGAACACAAAGTCTCTTTGGCTAAAATCAATGAGACGAGTAAACGACGCGTAGTTCTTGTGCGTGTTTCGGAAGAGAAACAAAAAGAAAAAAGATGGAATAAATACAAGACACGGGAGAGAAAGAAAGAAATGTGAGCACACCACCAAATCCTTATGCCTCCCACGAGCTACTATTTTTGATCTGATGCTCCTTCCATGCAATGAAGTGCCAACGTACATGTGTTAGTCATTGTACATATTGAAATGGAAATATACTCTGTTACTATAAGAAATGGAATTATACTTAGAATAGGTTTGGTTGTCTACCACAATCAATCTCGCAACATAGACCTTAATACCACGACCATTTTCAGTGCGTGGACCTTTCCAAATTCGATTTGAAATAGGCGTATGATTCATGTCAATTTTGGATCTTCAGAACTTTCTTAGTTGACCGCCGGGTCATTTTCAGTCACCTTTTAGATGTGCATTGACTCTTTATATTTGTCCTGCTCTTGAATTTAGAATATTAGGTACCATAAAATGGTCGTGGTATTAAGGTCTATGTTGCGAGATTGATTGTGGTAGACAACCAAACCTATTCTAAGTATAATTCCATTTCTTATAGTAACAGAGTATATTTCCCAATATGTACATACAATGACTAACACATGTACGTTGGCACTTCATTGCATGGAAGGAGCATCAGATCAAAAATAGTAGCTCGTGGGAGGCATAAGGATACATACCAGTAGCTACATACTCTGGAGCTGCATAACCATATGTGCCCATCACCCTGGTTGTGATATGTGAGTTGCTACCAGTTGGTCCCAGCTTAGCAAGGCCGAAGTCGGAGAGCTTAGCATTATAATTCTGCCGAAGAACACTGTCAGTGTTTGACTTAATAAAGAACTAACACATCACAGGTACATTGCATAGCATTAACTTACTGCATCCAAAAGGATGTTGGAAGCTTTGAAGTCACGTAGAACTTGCTTTTCTGATGCATGCAAGAATGCAAGTCCTCGAGCTGCACCAATAGATATCTTCAACCTCAGTTCCCAAGACAGCGGGGCACATCCTCTTGAAGGAAAATGCATTTGTCAGTATTTTTTAGTCATGTAGTTGCCTACAATATTGAGCTCCCAACTTGCACTATTGTCGTATCTGTCCAGAGAGTATGGCATACATCAATCAAATACTATAAGCTAATTTACGAGAACGAAACTATAAGCTGCATCTGTATAGAGAGCATAACATACAGTGGATTGTGCAGTGTTAAATAAACAAAATGAAACAAAGTAAAAAAATTAATTAAACTTACCGTTGCAGGCAACTTGCACTGCTGTATGCCCTTTTCTGATCTCCTGGACCGATCAAGAATTCAGCTCATCATCAAAAGATCATAGCAAGGGAAAATGAGAAAAAGAGCAAGTTAGGACAGTGAAAAGGCTATTAACTCCTTTCCTTTACTTAACCAGCATGAATATATAGAAAATATTTCTGCCTTTTTACAATATAAGATGATGATACTAACAAGTTTTAATTTTTTTCTAACAGAGTTATCCATCGAGGAAAACCTTACTGCTAACACATCTGATTGATGTTACAATGTATCAAGACAACTGTTATAAATGATGACGAATAAACGACGATAAGTAAAAGAATCAAACCGCAGGAGACACGAGATTTTAACGTGGAAAACCCTCCCGATGTAGAAGGGAAACACCACGGGCGTCAGCCAGCAAAACTTTACTATATCAAGTGTGTGTTTACAACGCTTGTTGGCGGCTTACAAGAGGATGATTATTCATCAAGGGCAAAGCTCTATTATATAAGCAGCTCACGTGACCGTGCTTGGTTGCGTTGCCGATGTGGGACTAAACTGTGCGCTCATGAGAGAAAAACACGGTACCCCTTCGCTCCGATGATGGGCCTCCTCTTCGCTCCATCGGTGAATTTGGATCATATCAAAACAAACTCCACCTTGGGACAAATTCTCTTGCAGCATCTTCAGCATCTTCACTTCATCTTGAATCATCACGAAGAAAAAATACGACTGGCGCCAAATAGCCTCTTGGGCTAATTAACTAAACCAACTAAGCTTGAGCATAGCTCAAACTTAGCAACAGGAACAGGTTTAGTCATCATATCAGCTGGATTATCATGAGTATTCACTGTCCGTCAATAAGGACAGATGCAGAAGAACAGAAGTACTCTAATCGGGTAATTTTCTAATTTTGTTGAGTTGATCTAATATGACAATACCTCTGATGTAGATGAAAAAACTTGATTTTCACTCCAGATATATATGATCCAGTAATTGTGATAATCTTGATAGTAAAATAAGGGACATAGTAGAGAAAAAAACATTAGAGTCATTTAAGTGTTATTGTTGTTGTTGTTATTATTATTATTATTATTATTATTATTATTATTATTATTATTATTATTATTATTATTATTATTATTATTATTATTATTATTATTATTATTATTATTATTATTATTATTATTATTATTATTATTATTATTATTATTATTATTATTATTATTATTATTATTATTATTATTATTATTATTATTATTATTATTATTATTATTATTATTATTATTATTATTATTATTATTATTATTATTATTATTATTATTATTATTATTATTATTATTATTATTATTATTATTATTATTATTATTATTATTATTATTATTATTATTATTATTATTATTATTATTATTATTATTATTATTATTATTATTATTATTATTATTATTATTATTATTATTATTATTATTATTATTATTATTATTATTATTATTATTATTATTATTATTATTATTATTATTATTATTATTATTATTATTATTATTATTATTATTATTATTATTATTATTATTATTATTATTATTATTATTATTATTATTATTATTATTATTATTATTATTATTATTATTATTATTATTATTATTATTATTATTATTATTATTATTATTATTATTATTATTATTATTATTATTATTATTATTATTATTATTATTATTATTATTATTATTATTATTATTATTATTATTATTATTATTATTATTATTATTATTATTATTATTATTATTATTATTATTATTATTATTATTATTATTATTATTATTATTATTATTATTATTATTATTATTATTATTATTATTATTATTATTATTATTATTATTATTATTATTATTATTATTATTATTATTATTATTATTATTATTATTATTATTATTATTATTATTATTATTATTATTATTATTATTATTATTATTATTATTATTATTATTATTATTATTATTATTATTATTATTATTATTATTATTATTATTATTATTATTATTATTATTATTATTATTATTATTATTATTATTATTATTATTATTATTATTATTATTATTATTATTATTATTATTATTATTATTATTATTATTATTATTATTATTATTATTATTATTATTATTATTATTATTATTATTATTATTATTATTATTATTATTATTATTATTATTATTATTATTATTATTATTATTATTATTATTATTATTATTATTATTATTATTATTATTATTATTATTATTATTATTATTATTATTATTATTATTATTATTATTATTATTATTATTATTATTATTATTATTATTATTATTATTATTATTATTATTATTATTATTATTATTATTATTATTATTATTATTATTATTATTATTATTATTATTATTATTATTATTATTATTATTATTATTATTATTATTATTATTATTATTATTATTATTATTATTATTATTATTATTATTATTATTATTATTATTATTATTATTATTATTATTATTATTATTATTATTATTATTATTATTATTATTATTATTATTATTATTATTATTATTATTATTATTATTATTATTATTATTATTATTATTATTATTATTATTATTATTATTATTATTATTATTATTATTATTATTATTATTATTATTATTATTATTATTATTATTATTATTATTATTATTATTATTATTATTATTATTATTATTATTATTATTATTATTATTATTATTATTATTATTATTATTATTATTATTATTATTATTATTATTATTATTATTATTATTATTATTATTATTATTATTATTATTATTATGCTCTATTTAATTAGGGATTAATGTTTGATAAACTAGAAATGCCTCTGATTATAATCTGGGAATGCATTTGAATTGTGAGATGGAAATGCAAATTCATGTGTGTGAAATAATAGGCAGTGTGATTCATCCTTGTTAGACTGTCAGGCTACGCGAAAGAATTATGCTATGCAGTTCATGTGTGTGAAATAATAGGTTGTGTGCTTATGTCTATAAAATTTAAAATTGTGCTATGCAGTTCATATAGTATCAGGACTGGCTGTGTGAACAACATATCTTGTTGTTTGGCAGATCATTGCTGTTTGTGTGTGAAATAATTGACTGTGTGAATCTACATGTTAATTAAGGCACTGCCTCATTTGACTATGTGTTTTATTTTCAGATACGATCCATCCATCCTTGTCTTCTTTGTCAGCTCAAGAAGGAGGCAGCACAGAAGTACAACAAGGCCTTGCAAGACCTCGATGAAGCTAGGTGTTATAAATGATGGCGAATAAACGACAAGAAGTAAAGTAATCAAACCGCAGGAGACACGAGATTTTACGTGGAAAACTCTCCCGATGTAGAAGGGAAAAACCACGGGCGCCAGCCAGCAAAACTTTACTATATCAAGTGTGTGTTTACCACGCTTACAACGCCTATTGGCGGCTTACAAGAGGATGATTATTCATCAAGGGCGAAGCTCTATTATATAGCCAGCTCACGTGACCGTGCTTGGTTGCGTTGCCGATATGGGACTAAATTGTGTGCTCATGAGAGAAAAACACAGTACCCCTTGCTCCGGCCCAAACCTCTGGTGATGGGCCTCCGCTTCGCTCCGTAGGTTAATTTGGATCATATCACAACAAATCAACGGGTGTGCCGGACCATACCTCAATAGGTGTTTTCTTATTAAGTGGAATAGAAGGCGACCTGTTTATCAAGTAGCATGCGGTGTTAGCTGCTTCAGCCCAAAAGCGCTTGCTCATCCGTGCATTGGACAACATGCAACGAGCCTTCGAGATGATGGTCCTGTTCATGCGCTCAGCCACACCGTTTTGCTGCGGAGTATACGGTATGGTGTGGTGCCTGATAATGCCTTCCTGCCTGCAATAATTATTAAATGGAATGAGCCTTTGAGATGATGGTCCTGTTCATGCGCTCAGCCACACTGTTTTGCTGCGGAGTATACGGTATGGTGTGGTGCCTGATAATGCCTTCCTGCCTGCAATAATTATTAAATGGAATGAGCCTTTGAGATGATGGTCCTGTTCATGCGCTCAGCCACACCGTTTTGTTGTGGAGTATATGGTATGGTGTGGTGCCTGACAATGCCTTCCTGCCTGCAATAATCATTAAATGCAGCAGAACAAAATTCTCCACCATTATCAGTACGAAGCACCTTCACTTTTCTATCGGTTTGCCTTTTTATCATCACTTTTCGATCTTTAACAGCAGCAAAAGTATCATCTTTATTTTTCAAAAAATAAGGCCATACTTTTCTAGAGTAGTCATCAATAATAGTAAGCATATTACTGGTTAAATCCTTCGACATGCAGATCGATTCCAGTTTCAGCCAGAGTGCTGCAGCAGTCTGTTCCTGCAGACACTCTTGCAAAATATCATTAGACAGATAAAGCTGAATTAAAGACAGAGACTTACGATCCTTGAGCTTCTCCTCATCAGACCATTCGTTGGACAACTTGCCAAACTTATCCAACGCCTCATCGAGATCATGAGTTTGCACCAGAACAGCCCGCATCTTGACTTGCCACAGCGCGAACCTCGTCTTGTAATCCAACAACGGTAGATCAAACTTCATCGTCGTCGACATCAAGGAAACCGAATCTAAAACCGGCTCTGGTACCACTTGTTATAAATGATGGCGAATAAACGACAAGAAGTAAAGGAATCAAACCGCAGGAGACACGAGATTTTAACGTGGAAACCCTCCCAATGTAGAAGGAAAAAAACCACGGGCGCCAGCCAGCAAAACTTTACTATATGAGGTGTGTGTTTACAACGCCTATTGGCGGCTTACAAGAGGATGATTTATTCATCAAGGGCAAAGCTCTATTATATAGGCAGCTCACGTGACCGAGCTTGGTTGCGTTGCCGATGTGGGACTAAACTGTGCGCTCATGAGAGAAAAACACAGTACCCCCTTGCTCAGGCCCAAATATCTGGTGATGGGCCTCCGCTTCGCTCCGTCTGTGAATTTGGATCATATCACAACAAACTCCACCTTGAGACAAATTCTCTTGCAGCATCTTCACTTCATCCTGAATCATCACGAAGAAAAATACGACTGGCGCCAAATAGCCTCCTGGGCTAATTAACTAAACCAACTAAGCTTGAGCATAGCTCAAACTTAGCAACAGGAACAGGTTTAGTCATCATATCAGCTGGATTATCATGAGTGTTGATCTTGCATACTTTCAGCTTACCTTCCTCAACCACATCTCGTACATAATGATACTTGATGTCAATATGCTTTGTCCTCTCATGGAACATCTGATCTTTGGTAAGGTAAATAGCACTTTGACTGTCACAATATAAATCAATGCAAGAAACAGCCCCAACCAGCTCAGAGTACAATCCGCTCAGCCAAATTAATTCTTTGCACGCCTCAGCAATAGCCATATATTCTGCCTCAGTAGTAGACAAAGCCACAACAGACTGCAAAGTAGCCTTCCAGCTCACAGCACAACTACCAACAGTGAACACATAACCTGTGAGCGACCTTCGCCTATCAACATCAGCAGCAAAATCTGAATCAACATAGCCAATAAGTCCCTTCTCAGTTCTGCCAAACTTCAAACAAGAATCTGCAGTGCCTCTGAGGTACCTGAAAATCCACTGAACTGCCTTCCAATGTTCTTTACCAGGATTAGTCATATATCTACTAACCAGACTCATAGCATAAGATAAATCTGGACGAGAACAGACCATGGCATACATCAAAGAACCAACAGCACTAGAATAAGGAACTCTAGACATGTACTCAATATCCTGATCTGTACCAGCACACTGAGCAGCTGACAATTTGAAATGAGCTGCAATAGGAGTACTGACAGGCTTAGCATCATCCATGTTGAAACGCTGAAGAATTTTCTGAATATAATTCTGCTGACTAAGAAATAGCACACCAGATTTTCTATCTCTAGTAATTTCCATGCCCAAAATTTTCTTAGCAGCACCAAGATCTTTCATGTCAAATTCGCTACTCAATAATTTCTTCAACTTAGCAATTTCGACTTTACTCTTGGCAGCAATCAACATATCATCAACATAAATGAGCAAATAAATAGGTGATCCATTAACATGCATGATGTAGACACAGCTATCAAATTTAGACCTCTTAAAGCCGTGCGACAACATAAATGAATCAAACCTTTTAGTCCACTGACGAGGGGACTGTTTCAAACCATACAAGGATCTCTTCAACTTGCACACAAAATTCTCCTTGCCTGGCACTATGAACCCTTCTGGCTGGTCCATGTATATATCCTCCTCAAGTTCACCATGCAGAAATGCAGTCTTCACATCTAACTGCTCGAGCTCAAGATCATGTGCAGCAACAATACTAAAGAATGTTCGAATGGAACTATGCTTTACCACAGGAGAGAAAACATCATTATAATCAACACCAGGAATTTGACTGTAGCCTTTCGCTACTAACCTTGCCTTATACCTTGGAGGCTCGCTTGGAGATAAACCCTCCTTTCTCTTAAAGATCCACTTGCAGCGGACTGTCTTCTTCTTCTTTGGCAATGGTACAACATCCCATGTGTGATTCTTCTCAAGTGACTGCATCTCCTCATGCATAGCAGAAATCCACTTCTCTTTATCAGCACAATCAATGGCCTCAACATATGTGGTCGGCTCATGTGAATTCTCCACCTGTTCAGCACAACTCAAAGCATAATGGGTTAGATTACACTCATCAATGAGACGTTTAGGAGGTCCACAATTTCTCTTTGACTTGCGCTGAGCAATAGGTAAATCCTCCTCTAGCTGCAAATCAGGTGGTAAGTGCTTAACATCATCATGAGCCTCATCATCAACAGCTTGATTTTCCTGATCATCCACAGGCGGCTCCACCTGCTCGTCTGTATCATCATCCACATGCTCCACCTGCACGCTCATATGCTGCAGCCCTTTATTAAAATTATCTGGAACATGATCTGAGGACAAACTGTCATTAAACATCACAGATTCATTGAAAACAACACTCCTGCTCATGAAAGTCTTTTCAGTTTCGGGATTCCACAACTTATATCCTTTAACTCCCGAACCATAACCAAGAAAAAGACATTTAATAGCTCTAGGCTCCAATTTTCCATTATCAACATGAGCATAAGCAGTGCAGCCAAAAACTTTCAACTGTGAATAATCAGCGGGTGTGCCAGACCATACCTCAATAGGTGTTTTCTTATTAAGTGGAATAGAAGGCGACCTGTTTATCAAGTAGCATGCGGTGTTAGCTGCTTCAGCCCAAAAGCGCTTGCTCATCCGTGCATTGGACAACATGCAACGAGCCTTCGAGATGATGGTCCTGTTCATGCGCTCAGCCACACCGTTTTGCTGCGGAGTATACGGTATGGTGTGGTGCCTGACAATGCCTTCCTGCCTGCAATAATTATTAAATGCAGCAGAACAAAATTCTCCACGAGTCCACCACATACATAGCCGTACTACTATTGGTACTTCAGCTGGTAGAGGGAATATGATGGCTGCTACTAATGCTATGATGCTGCATACGGTTGTGTATAGTGAGCCATCTACAAGTGCATATGTTTCTAATTATGCAGGTTGACACTAATCCTTTTCCTATGAATACCATTGAAATACAAAATCCTAAAGTGCTCATTCGGCCACATCAAGCCGGACAGGCCGTTGGGAAAAAAAGTAATCATTGGAGATGATAGGCTTGCTGATTCAGAGGTAATAAAGGCACAGAAAAAGGTCCCTCGAGAAACTTTAGCGCTTGGGGGGCAAGGCCAAACAAAGAAGACCGGCAGTGCGCCAACCGGTCTGACCGGTGTCCCAGACCGGTCTGACCGCTGTCTCCAGAAAAATTAGAAAAGTTTCAAGTTCGAAAAAAGGTGAAGCCGACCTTCGAGGAGCTTTTGGCCAAGTACAAGAAAATGGGAGCAAGCCAAGAGCAAGGGAGTCGGCCAAATAAAGGTAAAAAATCAAAACTTTCATCAAAACATCAAAATGAATCTTGTTCTTGCAAATCTCAAGTAAATTATGATGTTGCACCTTATTCATATGTCGGACCGATCTCACCATGGTCCTGGTCATATCCTTCCTATTATTCACCTTTAGATTATAATAATTTACATATGCGCTCATATATGATTCAATATGCTCCTACATATGTAAGTCATGGTTCAACGCAAAGACCGTTTGTTTTTGACAATAATCTGGTCAGAAGTGCACCTATTGACTCTAAGGGAGATGAGAAGGACAGTAAGAGAAATTCAAAATACTCACAACCGAGGTGGTGTCCCTCAGGCTTGTCTCATACTCAAAACAAAAGATTGCAGCGGATATGAAAGCAAGGATCAATGGAGCAACAAGCAAAGGCCATACCATCAATATCAGCAACTACTAAGCAGGTATGGAGACCAAAGCAAGTCGTTCCTTGAGTTAAGAACAAGTTTATGGCAGATAAAACAATTATCGCCCTTAGGAGTAATATATGGGCGATGTACCGTTAATCATCGTCTTTAGCCAATTTTGATCATTCTAGATGTTTTCTGACATGTAAGCTTTGCCAGAAAACAGGGGGGCATATGTTGACAACCAAAATTGGCAGGCTGTGCAAACCGGTCAGACTGGTTTGGATAAAGATCTTAAAGTGCAGATTGGACTTCACCATTGCGTAGCTCTCGTCGAGACGATCAAGATGCATATGTGGAACGCCTAATTTGGACTCCAAATGAGAGAGTTATGGCTTCGGGAAAATTCTGCATCTCGGAAGACCGGTCAGACCGGTTTCCCAATCCGGTCAGACCGGTTTGGGTCTAAATTTGAGTAGATTTAGGACTGTGAGTTTTATACCATATTGTAACCGACTCAACGGGATAAGACCATCGCACCCTATAAATATAAAGGGCCAAGGCCGATTGAGGATCATCCAATCGATCAAAAACACTTTCATTTATCTTTTTACTTTTTCTCTTTGCCCTACTTTTCCAATCTACTATTTGCTATTCCTCCTTCGTCTCTGCGTCGATTGAGGGTGTCCTAGGTGGCCTGACGACTCTAGGACAACCCTGCATGCGTTGCCCCGACGGGATCCTGCCCGGGCGACGTTCGAAGGTCCACCACCGGAAACTCCAGCGACCGGTCTGATCGGTTACCCATACCGGTCTGACCGGTTTCCCCGCAGAGGTGCTGCAGCGAGCTTCTCTGCGTGTTGTTGGCCGCAAATTTGTGCCAATAGGAACCATGTCCGTACCCTCCGTCGCTCTACCAATCCCTCGTCTTCGCCTACAATCCTTCATAGTTACGTACTGGGGGACCGCGTTCGTGCCCTCCGTCGCTCTGCCAATCCCTCCTCTTCACATGCAATCCTTCATAATTACATACTAGGGATCACGTCCGCACCCTCCGTCACTCTATCAATCCCTCCTATTCACCTGCGATCCTTCTTATCTGTCGAAATTTGATCCTATGGCTGCAATCGACTCTCAGCCCCAACGTCGCTCTACCAATCCCTCCTCTTCACTTGCGATCCTTCATAATTATGTACTGAGGAACCACGTCCGCACCCTCTGTCGCTCTGTCAATCCATCCTCTTCACCTGCGATCCTTCTTATCTGTCGAAATTCGATCCTACGACTGCGATCGACTCTCAGCTCCTCCGTCGCTCTGACAATCCCTCCTCTTCACCTGCGATCCTTCTTATGTGTCGAAATTCGATCCTACGGCTGCGGTCGACTCTCAGCCCCTCTGTCGCTCTACCAATCCCTCTTTTTCACCTGCGATCCTTCATAATTATGTACTGAGGAACCGCGTCCGCACACTCCGTCGCTCTGTCAGTCCCTCCTCTTCACCTGTGATCCTTCTTATCTGTCGAAATTTGATCCTACGAATGCGATCGACTCTCAGCCCGACGAGAAAATTGGAATTCTGCCATTGTAAAATGTGGGCTTTGCTCATTTGCCATTCTGCGAAAGGGCTTCACTGAAATGCCATTATGAAACCGTGAGCGCACTCTATAATGCCTTGTCTGACCATTATGCCCCTTCTTCTTCTTCAACCGCTCGCCTGTCTACGCGCTTATCTCTTCTGTTGCGGACGTGCTCGTCTCCGCCTCCCGCCTGTCATTGCAGACGCCCACGGACACCCTCCTGGCCCCATACCTCCCGCGCCTCGTCACCTCGCACCACCCGCGCGTGCTCGCCCTTGCCGCTGCCAACCCTTCGCTCGCCTCGCCGGACACTCTCCTCACCTACCGCCGCTTTGTTTCTCCTCCGTCCTACCTCACCTCCCTCCTTCCGCTCCTCCCGGTGCTCCCCTACCGCAACCTCTTCCCTCTCCTCCTGGTTCACACCCACTGCTCCAAGGGCACCCTCACCGACGCCCTTTCCACTCTCTCACCAATGCATGGGTTGGGCTTGGGGCTGTGGCCGGAGGAGCATCACGCAGCCATGGCGGCAGGAGAACCTCGGGGTCACGGGAGCTCGGGGCCATGGCTATTGGCGGCCGTGGAGGGGAGCTCGGGTGGTGGATGGGATGGCGAGGAAGCTCCTGCCGGCGGCCATGTGCGGACCACCTCCATGGTCAGCTAGCGCCTGGCGTTCCGCTTCCTAGCGGCTATCGCGCCACGTCGCGGACGCCATCCCGTTCGCGTCGCCAGCGCTGCCGGGCGCCCTTGTGCTCCTCGGCGTCGCCCCGGTCAGCCCGGCCGCCGCCATGGTGAGACGCTGTGCGCGTGCGAGCTTCCCCCGTTCACTGGGGAGGCCAAGTTCTGCGCGACGGCGGCGCTGGCATGAGGCGCGGCGTCACGGCGGTGGCCTCCGCGCTGCAGGGGGAGAAGGGAAGTGAAGCAGGATGGGGCTATCTGCTCCGATGACGGCGTGTGCGACTGAGGAGAGGAAGGAGCAGCAGCGGTGGCACGGCGGTGGGAGGTTGAAGAGGGAGAAGGGGCATAATGGTTAGACAAGGCATTATAACGTGTGGTCACGATTTCATGATGGCATTTCAGCGAAGCCCTTTCGTGGGATGGCAAACGAGCGAAATCCACTTTTGTCAGTGCATAATTCCAATTTTCTCTAGCCCGACCGCCCGCATATGACCGACATGGGCCCCTGCAAAACCCACGCCCTGTCAGCCCCGACGCGCCCCGTCTTCCTCCGCAAAAACCCCCACCTCTGAAAATTACAAAGAGCGCATACCCGCTGAGCGGGTATTATCGTCGCCTTCCAAACGTGCGCCAAGATTCGTGTTTCGTCCTTTCCTCTTCGGTATTCCTTGCGGTACATATTGTTTTCCACGGCGTTGTATCATCTTACTCCCTCCGGTTTGATAAAGAAAGTCGTTTTGGACAAGGTTTGAGTCAAACATTGGAAATATAAATCAAGAATAATATTTAATTTGTTGAGTTTAGAAATGTAAAAATTATAGAAATAGATTGTCTTGAATTACTTTCATAAAAATATACATATATAACTTTTAAAAAAATATTTTTATCGCTCTTCTAAACGACTTCCTTTACCAAACTGGAGGTGGTATCTCTCTTACTCTCTTTCCGGTGCGCACAAAGTATCTTTTTTTCTCTACAGTATCCCCGATTCCCCGCACACTCCGCCACCGCTCCATTCTCATCGCGCCGCCGGCTGGCGCTTCGCTCTCACCTCGCCGCCGGCGCCTCTCCTTCTTTCTCATCCCGCCGCCGCCGGCATCGCGTTCCTTTCCTGCTCAACGCCGTTCACTGATCCTCTTCGATTTCTTCTTCCGCTCAATGTCGCCGCTCCTCTCTCACCCCGTGCTGGCTGTGCGCTTCGTTTTCCGCGGAGCTTGCGCCCGTCGACGCAAAGAATGGTATCATAAAAGTAATACGATCACCACATGTCAACACGACATACAAACTTTAGCTATTGCGTTTATATGGACGCAAAAACCAAATACATCTTATATTTGCCATAATACAGTGTAACTTCAAACATTAAAAGAACCACCATTGATAATTATTTTTGAGGAAATATAATCAATAATGTGGATCCATCTAAACTGTGCTTGGGTCCCACATACACAGTAATGTTGGTCCCACTAAAAAGTCCCATGGTTTCCACGTGAACTAGAGGTGGTACCCCACGCGTTGCTGCGGAAATTTATACAAAATTTGAAGATGCAATTTGAAAGTAGAAACGCTAAACTGATTGCGTTGCAATATTTTTTGTAAACAACAATATAGAGGAAAACACATTCATTTTATTGAGAGAGAACTACTTAGAAATTTGTAGCATGGTACTGGCAAAGACTAATACAATGCATAGCCACAAAAAATCAGTAGAACACATAAATTCATAATTCTAGTGGATGGTGATGTGGACAGATTGCATGATGAGAGAAGATCTAGTGGATGGTGACATGAACATCTTGCATGTTGAGAGAAATCAGCCATGACATCTTAGTGGGTATCAATTATATAGGTTTTATAGATATGTCATGGGACCTATTGTTTACAACCACATTTTGTGAGTTTACAATTATTTGAAAGAATAAAATAAAAATGACATTAGGGCTACCATAGGTGAACATAAAAATTTTAGCTATTGCATTATAAACTGTGTTTCTTTCCCACGTACACAATAATGTGGGTCCGACTAAAAAGCCCCATGGTTTCCACATGAATGTGTTGTGGGGCCCATTGTTTACAGCCTCATTATTTTTTTTAACCGGAAAAGGTAGGGAAGTCCCCTACCTATTACAGGTTACTACTCCGACCAGACAGCCAGACAGGTGAGTTTTTTTTTTTAATCCTTGGTTTTGCTCGTGCAGCCAAGCGCAACTGCTCCATAGAGGCAGTTCTCCACCAAGCAAAGAGACCGATCTACCGTTGAAAATGATATTGTTCATGTGATTCCAAATAGCCCAACAAGCTACAATTACCAACTCTCTAAAAAAACCTAGGCAAAGGCCTATCTTGGTTGAATGACCATGTCTAGCATGGAGGGAGTGGTGTCCCATTCAATATAAATGAAGATCCAGCACGCTTGACTGAATGGACAGTCAAAGAAGAGATGCATTAGTGATTCTTCGGAGTTCTCAACACATTGCACACATGTGTAGCTATCAATCACCATATTCTTCCTTTGCAATATATTCCTGGTGTTCGGGATATCTCTGAGAAGAAGCTAGAAGAAAAATTTATGCCTTGGAAGAGCATTTACCTTCCACATCCATTTGAACAATGGGGATGCCGGTAAAGAGCTAGATAAGCTATATTATAGACCTGCTTGCATGTGAACTTATCAGATCCCCAAATATATAGCTCCATTGATCCTTTTGATTCTCATCAAGAGCCAAATTTTGCAAGTACTGAGTGAGTTCCTGGAGTTGTTCATTTGCCTGAATGGATATAGCCAAATGGAAATTTTCATCAACAGTTCTGTCCAAAAATTTCTGCACTGAAACTTTCCTCTTTCTGGCGAAGCTATGTAATTGTGGAAATCCCCATTGTAACACACCAATGTTCCATAAATCACTCCAGGAAACAAGAGTTTATAATTATTTGAAAGAACAAAATAAAAATGATATTAGGGCTACCACAGGTGAAGTACAAAAAATAGCTATTGCATTTTATAATGCAATTGAAAATAATAGAAAAATTGTCATCCATAATTTTTTCAAAAAAAAGTTGTGGGTCTCATCTAAATAGTGCATGGGTCTCACGTAAACAATATGTGGGTCTCACATAAGGTATGTGTGGGACCTATATGGGTCCCACCTAAACTATAGGTGGGTCCCACATGAACGGGTCGTGGCGTCGATCAGAATGCATGAGCCGGCTCCAAACCTTGGAGCTTTAGAAGATGTATGTAGTATATGATCACAAAGTTAGTCTACGTCTACGCCGAGGCTACAAGAAATTAAATGAGCATCATCTGTATCTGTAACGGACAAACTCGGCAGAAAATCGCTATTCTCGTCGCTCCATGTCAATGTAGGGTGTTCAGTTCCTGAAAAAAAATAAAAAGTGAAGTGAAAAAGTCACATCGAACACTGTAATACTTTTCGTTTGTTTGTGGTAAACATTGTCCTACTATGAACTAACTAGGTTTAAAAGATTCGTCTCGTCGTGTACATCAAAACCATGTAACTATTTTTTTATTTACCCAAATATTTAGTACTCCATGCATGAGGAGAGAGATTTGATGTAATAGGTGAATAATGAAATTTGGAGAGAGAATTTTTAGAAGTTTGATGATGTGACCGGGAACTAAACAGGGCCTATGTCATCATGACGTTGTTGCCGTCAGTTTAAAGCTTCTATCGATCCGTGGCCGTTGGATGTTCAATGAACGACAGCGCATCTTCTAGACTTAGCCCGCTCTTGCTGGGCTTCTCGAGAACTCCAGTCGAGGCACCGCGTCAGTGGGCGCTCATCCGCAGAAGCGGCACGGGCTCGCTCCTTGCAGTTGCATCCGTGGCCATGGACGTTGAGACCGGCGGGCAGAGTCAACGTGCAGGAGACTAGGAGATCGAGTACGATGGAAGCCTTCCCGTCTCCTGCCGGCCACCACTAAATCGACGCCACCTCCTCCACAGCGCGCGGAGTAAGCGAGCTGTTAGAGCCCGTGGGGCGTGGCCGGGGCCGGGGAGGGCGAGCAGCCGCCGATCGGAAGACGATGACGTCCATCCCAGCCCAGGGCACGGGGCCACCGTTTGCCCTCGTGCCAAAGTGCGGCCGTCGCTTCAGCTCGCTCGAGCTCGCCATTGGCCCCGCGGCTGACCTAACAGCTCCTCTCCTTGATCCATCCCCACCTCCTGCGCTCGATCTAGCTAGCAGGCCACTCGGTGATCCACGCATGAGGTGCTCGCGGCCGGCAGTG
Organism: Echinochloa crus-galli; assembly: GCA_900205405.1. NCBI lineage: Eukaryota > Viridiplantae > Streptophyta > Magnoliopsida > Poales > Poaceae > Echinochloa > Echinochloa crus-galli. The sequence continues at coordinate 1,055,306 of OAMR01000200.1, forward strand.
CTCCACCACCAGGCCAGTCTTGCGCCACGCCTCTCTCGCTCCGCTGCTGACCACCCCACGCCCTTGCGCCGCGCCTCTCTCGCTCCGCTGCTGACCACGCCACGTCTTTTTTTAGAAATATAGGCAATTTTTGGTACATTTTAATTCCAGAAATAATCAACAAATTCATGATAATTGTGAGTGATCCAGTGAGAACAAGGCATGTGGTATGTGCTAGTGTTCAAGTTAAATCTCATATGAAACAGAACAGCAAGCAAAACCAGAGAAAGTTGAGTGTGTACCCAGGGGCGGAGCCGGAACCGGAGGCACCGGAATCGCCGTTACTAGTCATCATTCTGACTAGCCTGCTTGAAGTAGTCAATCAGATTTGAAGCAGTGGCCAGGTGATGCAGTGGAGTCCCACGAACGACCTCCGGGATGTAGTCGTTCGTGTGATGAAGAGGACGTAGTCGTTCAACTTGGAGACGCGGGGACGTAGTCGTACGGGTTACTGGAGATGGCCGCCGGGAAGTAGACGAAGTAGTCGTTCACAGCAGCGAGCAGGCGCGTACGAGTACGCTCCCTAAAAACCTTATCGCCCGCCTATCCCGAGCAGGATCACCAAGCAGACGGGGTTCGGAGGCAACTACTCACGCAAGCAGAGTGCGCGCAAAGCTTGCGTTGGGAATGCGAGAGAGCAGCAAACAACAGGGAGAAGAGAGTGGTATCCTGAAAGGAGTACCAGAGAGGAGAGAGCTTTCAGGTGTGTGTTGCCTGGGAGGATAGGCCTCCTCTTATAGGCGCTCAAGGAAGAGGGGGGATGAACCTGGACACCAGCTAGCAAGCGCCATTAAACATCAGTTGCAGGATTCATGTCAGTAACGGTCATCAGTTACTCTCACCATGAAGGCTGCAACGTTTATGGTTTGATGACCGTCATGAACAGCAAAGCGAGCGCGCGCGCGTGTGGCACGCCCTTCTCCTTTTACCAACTTCACAAGCGGTCCACATTTGGTCCACTATTTAAGTTATTTAGGATTTCCGTTGACTCACAATCCGAGATTTAGACCCCTAGTATTTATTAGTGGACCTTTAATTTCTTTTGATTAATTGAGACTAAAATGGGCCAATGGCCCAATTAATCCAACAGCCTTTGCGCGCTATGCAAGAGAAGGAACATGGGGAAAGAAAGAAAATTTTTGGTACTGCATGCCTTGCCCGGATCTATGTTTTCTAAAATATTTACCCATTTCTACTATTATAAAATAGATAAATCACCTCTAAATCTATATCGAAATTATGCACTCATTGTAAAAAAAGACCCATAATCTCGATATAAATTACCCAACTATGCAATTGTGAAAAATAATTCAAAGTAATCCCCTAAATTTGTATACTAATTATTCAAATATACCATTATTAGAAATAATCTCCTAAAATCTGCATCTAAGTTACCTATATTTTTCAATATCTAAAATATCTTCAAATACACTACTGTATGACTCTATAACTAACTTTACCATTGCTAATATAGAAAATATTAAGTATAGATTCACGATGTCTGTGTCGCCATGTTAACTAATTATACATGCATGCATGAGGAGCTATAGGAAGCGATGTGTATATTGCTTTTATGTTAAACATATATATTTGAAACTAAAATTATTCAACTACAAACACGTGTAAAACACACATGGTGGTGCACGCAAAGTGAAAAAGACTATTTGGATAAAAATTTATAGAGTAATTGCTACCTATAATCTATCACATCCAGATAAAATATAATTAAGTACTTGTCTATATGAGCATTGTATTACATGAGATAGTGTGGGTGTAAAATGAATCAAAACATACTTTAGAGGGTTATCCAGACTTTATCTATACTTGAGGGTAGTAATTTAGGTTTCTTTCTTTTTCTTTTTAGTTGCACAAATACTTAAAGTTTTATCGTTTTGACGTAGTACATAATTTGCTACCGATAATCATTTGAGTACAATAATTTTCTCTATCCCGTTGTAACGTATGGACAAATTTGCTAGTTGTGATATAAAAGCATAAGCGTTGTTTGGGGGCCTTCTGCACGTAAGTACGTAACTAAAGCTAAAGCTGAGCTAAGTGTATGTGACATGCTTCGGAATGTTTGACCGTACAACTTCGTTAAAGCATTCTAACCGGCGTTCCTTCTAAATTACGCGACTAATTAAACGGCCCGTGTCATATTCATATCCGCCTTGCACTTTGCTTTCGTGGAGCATTGCTCCATGCATGGAACCTCATGACAAAGAAAAACCCGTTTTGCATCGATTGCACCGTCGTCGTGTTCTTCTGGTTGTCGCCGCGACGATCGACAGGTGTATATCTCGTTACTGGCAACATAAACGTTCTTGGTTTCCTCGGGACAATTTCTGCTGGATCGGCCGCTCCAAAGTACTAGCATTGCGAGGCGGGCTTATAATTTAAGGAGATCACGAGACCGAGCAATAATCCGTCAGCTAGCTGCAGAGACGGACTCAATGGCGTCGTCGTTCCGGTTGCTCATGCGCCTTCTCGTGCTCTGCCTTCTCTGCAGCGCTTCTCTGGCGGCGAAGCGGCGCTACCTCTCCGTCAGCATGGACGAACTGCTGAGCTCCAAGGCTCACGTCGACTGCCCTCCCTTTAAGAAGCCAGGTATATACGGATCACGAACCATATTCAGTGAAACTAGAAACTGCTATACAGAAAGAGAGCACTGTGACACAAATTTCCCGTACTTTCCACTGAACATAGTAGAACCTCGCTTTTAACAAGGAGTTTCTTGTTTTGAATATATTAGCAATGGATCTGATTTATTATTTTACATGACAAATTTAAATTTCAATAGTACCGTTTCCCAGAAAAGAACCCTAACAATAAATCACACTACACTGCCATGCTAGAATCTCAGATTCTCTATGGGTTTCAAATAACATTATATAGGGAACCAAACATTCCCTGTAACACATCATTTTTTTCCTACCGGAACAAAATAACCATAGGGAAACCATAGAATTGTAGCAGTGTCAGAATTGAAGTTTGATATATTATTGTACAGGTCCTAGAATTATTGTCTGAGGTATACTGATTTTCAAAAATATATACATCTTCTGAGGTTTGTCATGTGACTGATCGATAGTTCTCATATTTGACAATTGGACACCATCACCTGATGATTCACCCTACTGCTTTCAACTGACGCACAGTGACAACTTCCGGCAACAAGCTCACGATCCCGGCCGTTTGCGGCCTTCCAAGTCCTCCATCAAAATGCTGCGGCGCTGGCGACTCAGCCGGGCGCCGCCTTCTCAACCACGACAGGAACCGGCTGAGCATTCTCCTCCGGAGGTCCTCCGCCTCATTTCCGGTCGCAGGCCCCATCCCTGCAATTCCAATTCCGTTACCTCCCCTACCACCAATAGCAGGCCCCATTCCTGCAATTCCAATTCCGTTACCTCCCCTACCACAAATAGGAGGCCCCATTCCGTTTCCATTTCCTTCAACCCCGCGCGCACTGCCAAGACCTGGAATTCCATTTCCATTTCCTCCAGCTCCGCGGGCACAGCCCTTCCCCGGGATTCCAATTCCATTTCCTCCAGCTCCGTCGGCACGTCGTCCCTTCTCCAGGATTCCAGCTGCTCCAGCTCCGCGGGAACACTTCCCCCCAGTGATTTCGTTTCCATTTGCTCCAGCTCCGTTGGCACGCCCCATCCCCTGGTTCCCAATTCCATCCACTCCAGCCCCGTCGCCTATGCCCGGAATGGAGGTTTCATACCCTCCCGTGGCGGCGCAGGCAGAGGCGCCGGCGGCGACGATCCCGGACAGCTCCGGGGAGTACCTCGACACGCTGGAGTTCGTGGTCACCGTCGGCTTCGGCACGCCGGCCCAGGCGTACGCCGTCATGTTCGACACCGGCAGCGACGTGTCGTGGATCCAGTGCCAGCCGTGCTCCGGCGGCCACTGCTACAAGCAGCACGACCCCATCTTCGACCCGGCCAATTCCACCACCTACGCCGCCGTCCCCTGCGGCCACCCGCAGTGCAAGGCTGCCGGCGGGACCTGCGACGGCAAGGGCAACTGCTTGTACATCGTGGTCTACGGCGACGGGTCGTCCGTCTCCGGCGTCCTGTCCCGCGAGAGGCTGTCCCTCACGTCCTCGCGCTCTCTCCAGGGCTTCGTCTTCGGCTGCGGCAAGAGCCACGTCGGCTCGTTCGGCGAGGTCGACGGGCTCATCGGCCTCGGCCGCGGCAGTCTGTCCCTGCCGTCGCAAGCCGCGGCGTCGCTGGGCGCCACCTTCTCGTACTGCCTGCCGTCGCACAACAACACGAAGGGGTACCTCAACATCGGCTCGACGCCGGTGTCCGACAAGGTCACCTACACGGCGATGATCCAGAAGCACGAGTACCCGACGATGTACTTCGTCGAGCTCGTTTCCATAGAGTCGAAGTGATTTGATTCAAACCCGTTCCACTCTTCAACTACCCAAGGTGGTATGATACACTTCAGGGTTGACAAGTACAAGGTAAGGCATGTAATAACTCTTATGCTAGTTCCATATCTATGAGAGTTCACCTTAGTCATTTCTCCTTCACTAGTGTTGACGGCTGTTAAGCCCTGTCTTTATAGCGTCAAGTCCTGCATATAGGATGCAAACATCAACATCAATCTCAGTGATAGGACTTATTTCTAATGAGTTCCACTAGTGTTCATGAATATGTGTATGCAGGTCACCTAACCATGGAAATTAAATGAAGTGGGAATAAGCTAAAATGGCTCAACTAGCAAAAATCCAGCCAACCAGGGGCTGCCACATCAGCTTCCCATGGATCCAGGGGCCCACTTGAGCAAGGAAACACACCTCCGATCAATCAGAGTGAAGCACACGGATTGAGAGGGGCCCACAATAGGGGGTGAAAATGTCAAGAATCACTCGAGGCACACCAGTACCCAGACAAGGACCCACGTGTCAACCTGTCATCCAAAGGCGGTTGAGAGTGGGGCCCACAGGGAGTTGGCCGAACTCCTGGTTTGGCCGAACTAGCCCTGGCTCCTCTCGTCCATGGCTGCCACGTGCCTTGTCTTGAGGCGGTTACAAGGAATATTCCATGGAGATTCCCTCGGATACGAACCTCCAGCGGCCTATAAATACTACTGGAGGGCATGTAAATGAGGTACAACCATTCCAAGCATTCTCCAACACTTCACCTTCTCCCTTCACTTCAAGAGGAATCTTCTATGGAGGAGAATAGCTTAGGCTAACCTTAGCCTAGGGTAGAGAGTAGAGAGAGTGAGAGAGTGAGTTGGAGGAGTGTTGATGTTCATCATCAACACTCTCTCCCACCATGTAATTCCTGGAGATGCTTCGGTGTTCTTATCAAAGTAAGTACTTCGTAAGTCTCTTTGATCTTCTATGATTTAGTATTGTTAGTAGTAGTAAGTTTGAGGCTCTCACTTGTGGGTTAGTTGCTACACATCTTGTGGAGTGATGTGGCCAGTTTACATGCCGGAAAGTGTTTACGAACCACATTAGTAATATATGGTGTAGGCGTGGTACCTGAGTCGTATATTACACTTTGTTTGTGTATCTTAACCCACAGTTTGGCCGAGGTAGGCTGCGGGTGGTAACAGCCCTGTTGGACCCTTTAAAATCCCCCACGTTCGGTTAAGTCATAGAGCCGTTGGTTGGAGTCATTGTGGATGCTTCGACCCGGCCAAGTCCGCCACCTACGCCGCCGTCCCCTGCGGCCACCCGCAGTGCAGGGCCGCCGGCGGGACCTGCGACGGCAACGGCAACTGCTTGTACACCGTGATCTACGGCGACGGGTCGTCCGTCTCCGGCGTCCTGTCCCGCGAGAGGCTGTCCCTCACGTCCTCGCGCTCTCTCCAGGGCTTCGTCTTCGGCTGCGGCAAGAGCCACGTCGGCTCGTTCGGCGAGGTCGACGGGCTCATCGGCCTCGGCCGCGGCAGTCTGTCCCTGCCGTCGCAAGCCGCGGCGTCGCTGGGCGCCACCTTCTCGTACTGCCTGCCGTCGCACAACAACACGAAGGGGTACCTCAACATCGGCTCGACGCCGGTGTCCGACAAGGTCACCTACACGGCGATGATCCAGAAGCACGAGTACCCGACGATGTACTTCGTCGAGCTCGTCTCCATCGACATCGGCGGGTACATCCTGCCGGTGCCGCCGACGGTGTTCACGAGCACGGGCACGCTCCTGGACTCCGGCACGGTGCTCACCTACCTCCCGGCGGAGGCGTACGCCGCGCTGCGCGACCGATTCAAGCTCACCATGAAGCAGTACAAGCCGGCGCCGGCGCAGGAGATCCTCGACACCTGCTACGACTTCACCGGCGAGAGGGCGATCTTCATACCGGCCGTGTCGTTCAAGTTCAGCGACGGCGCCGTGTTCCAGCTCGACTTCTTCGGGGTCCTGATATTCCCGGACGAGACGGCCGTCGGGTGCCTCGCGTTCGCGGCGACGCCGTCATCGATGCCGTTTAACATTTTCGGCAACACGCAGCAGCGGTCGGCCGAGGTGATCTACGACGTTGCTGCAGAGAAGATCGGGTTCGTCCCTGGCAGTTGCTGATGGATGCTTGTTGGTTGAAGAATAAGTAAAGAGCGTCGTGTGGGATGTATTTTGTTCAGCTCTACGGTTCCCATCTAGGAATAAGATGAACATGCTCAATGCGTACACTCTTGGAAAAATTCTTATCATTACGGGTCGGAAAACCACATTTAGTAGCGGTTTTCCACCGACCAGTCCTGAACAGTGGCGGAGCCAGCACGGAAATCTAGCTATGACGAACCTACTATTACTTATATTTGTATAAAAACCATTATATGACCAAAGTTCACAATTATATAAATATATATATATAATCATTGAATATGCATAAATTCACTATTTTTCAGCTCATGAGTCACAATCATATAAAAATAATAGGCATAGATAAGTGTATGGTTAGATGAACATACTGTATAATCACTCCCATCATGATCTTGAGGAGCACGAGCTGGACGATTAGATTGTTGTGGCTCTATTTCTGGGCTACCGAGACCGAGGGCGAGGCGGCGCTGGCCCTGCTCCACGTCCCGGCCATCTGCCGCCATCACGCGCCGCGGAGGCGGAGCGGCTGCGGCCGCCGGGCGCCGGCCGGATTGCACGGCCGGACTGCACAGCGAGTCGGCACTGCGTGCGTCTATCCGTCTCACCGTCTAAGCGTCTCGATCACTCGTCACTCGATGACTCGATCTCTCGGCGGCGAACGAGGAACAGGAACGAATACGATTCGACGGCGACGAGTGCGACTACTGAGCCTCGGTGGACCGTGACGACGATTGGATTTGATGAAGGCAGCGACCGGCGACGGTTCGTATCTTCGTGGGCTTTGTTTGTGTGGGCCGACTGTCTAAATGGTAAAGGCCCAAAGAGCAAAGGCCAAAGCCTGACCGACGAACCGTTATCTTCTAGTTCTTCAACCTCCAGACACTGGCCGCCGGACTGACTGCTGCTGCTTACCGTTGCCGATGGGGGTCGCGCCATGCCGCCATGGGGGTAGGGGTAGGGAGCTTCGGCGGCGGCGAGGTTTGGCGGCTGCCATGGCTCGCTAGATTGGTGGCTCCGCCACTGGTCCTGAAGTACCGACCAACTGATAACCCCAGCCGGTACTAAATTGCGTCTCCCCATATAACACAGGACGCCCATTTTACCGGTGGATACTAAGGGTTTTTTTTCTTTTTTTCTTCTATCCTTTTAATGCGTATTTTATTCGTACGTGTATATATATATATATATATTTTATTTCTATGCATATACAGGTAATATTATGTCATAATATATTATTATCTATTACATTATAATATGTATAAACATTATCACACATATATAATATATACAAAGTATATTTCAATTATACATGTACTTCAAAATTTTACACGCATCCAATATTAAAAGTATTCGAGATATTACAAATTAAGTGTCATCTTCTATGGCATCCCTATTAGCATTTAGTCGAGTCACGCATACATATAGATTGGCACAAATTCTTCATTGGAAGTTATGACCTCATCGAATAGGAATCCACATAGTTGTTCTTAAATTGCCCTGACTCGTTCCTTTTCAATGAGATATTTTTTCATGGTCCAAAGCTGCATATTTTCAAATCAAAACAAGAGCAGAATGAAAAAAATAACTTTAAAAGAATGAGTAGAATTAATTTTGCTTACGTACCTTAAATGCGTCTGGCATCATTTTCCCTTTAGGACCTACAGAGTTGTCGATGAACTCGCATACGTAGTATCCACACAAGTTGTTTCCATCCTCCTGTCTCATACAATATGGACAACTTGGTTATGAAACAGTCTAGTGTTTGAGTAAGAAATGACACCAGAAGTGAGGACTATATTCTTACCAAAAAGCTAGTATTAATATAAACATCACTGATATGATCGGTTACTCCTACGTGTTTTTTTGAGGAAACGAGCCCATACATTGTTAAGAAGGTTTATAATGTTTTGGTAAGCTTCTTTTAGTTTCCTCTTGGAGTCATACACCATGGCCTAGCCTTTAACAACCTGGATACTAAGCATTATCCAGTGGAAGCTGTCCCTATACATATACGGAGGTAATGTTCATTATATATAGTATTTATTATTAACATGAAAGGAATAAGAAAAGGCAAAGAACTCACTCAAAGTGGTATGGCAAAGTATGAATGGACATGTATTTTGCCTATCCAAGGCTTTGAATGTATTGTTTGTAGTTCGATTTTGATATTTATTTACGTTATTCTCGTGTATAACATCGGGTCCCTGAACTGATGTTATAATAACCCTTTCTCCGGCACTTTTTAACCTTCATCCTACGAACCATAAAACAAAAGGCGTGATGAGACAACACAGAAGGAGTAGAGCTTAAATAAGAAAACACCACATGAGGACGCACTAAAAAACACTCGACCAGGGGGAGAGACATGCCCCCTGATTTTATCTTAAAGAAGATTGTGCTGCGACTCGAACCCGGGCTGGCTCAGTGAACCGCTTCTTTGGCGTGCCCAGCTGATCGACCAGTTGCACCGTGAGAGTGTTGGCAGGTCAGCGCTAGTGTCCCGTGCTGCCGGTGATGACGGAACCCAGCCTGTTGCCGATGCTGCTACGGATTCTGTGGCTGCTTGCTTCAATCTTATGTAGTGTTTCGGCCAACAAATCCAGTGGCGGGCTACTTGTAAGAGTTCTGTTTCAACGTCAGCTCCAGGTATATTGAGGGCCAAGTCTTTCCATCCTTCTTCCACTCGGTCAATGAAGACCTTAGCGTATCATTCGGGAATCGGCACGTAATGAATTGTCGCGCCTTCGACCGAAACTTCAGCGTATCCCATAGCACATACTTTGAGTTTCTTCCCGCACAAATAAAGAAGTCATAGCTGGTCCTCTCAGTGATGTCGTCCATGGGGTGTCATTAATTAGCGCCGACTGTTTCCTTAGTTCCTTCTCTCCGTGGGGGCATTCGTGCACAAGCTTATCAATTACTAGCCGGTTGTTCTTCGCATTGGCTAAGTGCTCTCTCCACTCGGCGTTGTTCTTGGCGTTGTTTGACCTCTTTGGCTTCAACCGTCGCAAGCCGTTCTTCCAGGAGACGAAACTTCTCTTCCACTAACGCCTTGCTTCTACATCGGCTTCTGTAAGTTTTGAGATCTCTACTAAAGCTATCCTTCGATGGAACTACTTGTTGCCTTTGGCTAGCTAGCCTTACCCACATAGTTAATTTATGTATGAAGTGGATGCTGACAACGGTGAGGTGGAAGAGACTAAGCCTAGATCACCTGTTACTTGGTCCATTGTCTCTAGCTTAGGTCAATCTCAATGCAAGTTTCATTGCACAATTACTTAGACTAGAAACTAGGTAACTGGGCCGATGAAACTCCTCTCTCACATGCCATGAAACTCTCACTTCTCTCTTTTGCCACATCAGCAAATTTAATACCATGGAACTCTCATAAAACCTCCACTGAGACTGGCCTTATCTACTGAGGCCTTGCACTGTGCTTGTTGTGTACTCATGGTCTAGGTCGCTTGTCAACGTAAAAGGGCAACCCATCTTAGGCCAGTATCAGTGGGAGTTTCATGAGGAGTTTTATGGCATTAAGTCTACTGATATGGCATACATTTCATAAAGAGAGAGAAGGGAGAGTTTTATAAAATGTGAGTGGAGTTTCATGACATGACTATGCACTGAGACTGGCCTTAGAGTGTTCGTGTCAATCTCATTTATAATGGAGGGATGGCCGGACAAATTGTCTATACAATACAAATGTCTAAAAAATACAATACAACTACTTCCAAATGGTTTTAGAAATACTCATGTCATGACAGCCTGTTGCCTGCAAAAAGACAATGTGGCTAGCTGTCGAGACTTCTATGTGGCGCTAGAAAACATACATATCATCGTTTTCAAGTAGAATTCAAAACCAATACACTGTAGCGTAATGCCAATGCCACCAACGATGAGTCAAGTAGAGTAGTGACTCTGTGGAAATGTTGAACAAATGGCCAATTACTTCTTGCAAAATGTTAAATGCCAAACTCTCCGGTCAACACCGGGTCTATTTCCACAAAAATTATGCCTAGTTGCCTACCATGCAGGAAAGCTAAAGGTTAGCATGCGTACGACGATCGACGACCCGTGGCAAAGACTTGGGCTATTAACGATAGGCCTCGACGACCGTGGCACTGATCGACGCCTGTATAAATCCATCAGTTTCCATGTCTCAAGCATTCGACACATCGAGCAGCAGTTTGGCCCGAAATGCGAACTGCAACTAGCATGGCCTGCACGGTATTGCTGCTCTTGGTTCTTCTGCTTGGTAGTTTCTGCTCTATTGTTCATGGCGCAGACCGACAGAGGTACATGGTCGTAACATCTAGTTCGCTGAAGCCATCACAAATCTGTTCAGGCACTAAAGGTACATCCTAGTGTGCGTTATATTCTGTATGAGAATGTATAATTTGAATCATCGATTGAAAAAATCACGGCTTGTCATATCAACGTCAAATTGTCAATTTTTTTGCTAAGAAGGCGTAATCATAGTCTGGACGTAGTACGTAAAGATATTTTCTGATTATATATTGTTCGTATCCAATTGTCCAGTTACCCCATCCGAAAACGGTGCCAGGCTACCACTGACCCACCGTTATGGCCCGTGCTCGCCGGCCGTCCCCAAAGAAAAGCCGTCGCTGGCCGAAACTCTCCACCGAGACAGACTACGTGCTGCTTACATCCACGCCAAGGTTTCCGGAAATGGCAGTCAAGAGCTCCAGCAATCTGCAGTGACTATCCCGACTAGCTCCGGCTACTCCCTTGGGACCCCAGAGTACGTGATCACCGTCAGCGTGGGCACACCAGCCATGTCTCAGGTAATGATCATCGACACCGGCAGCGACGTGTCGTGGGTGCAGTGCCTTCCCTAAGCCACAGGGTCGTGCCACTCGCAGAAGGACAAACTCTTCGATCCCACCAAGTCCACAACATACGCTGCCTTCTCCTGCGGCTCTTCGCAGTGCACGCAGCTCGACCGCAATAGCGAGAACAACGGCTGCTTCAACTCGCAGTGCCAGTACATCGTGCGCTACGGCGACGGCTCCGCCACGGCGGGGACGTACGGCTCCGACACCCTGAGGCTCACCTCGTCCGACGACGTCAAGAACTTCCAGTTCGGGTGCAGCCACAGCACTTCAGGCTTCGACCACGAGCTCGACGACGGGCTCATGGGGCTCGGCGGCGACACGGAGTCCCTCGTGTCGCAGACCGCGGCAGCCTACGGCAAGGCGTTCTCCTACTGCCTCCCGCGGCCGTCGCGCTCCACCGGGTTCCTCACCCTCGGCGCGGCCGGCGGCGCGTCGGGTTTCTCGCGCACGCCCATGGTGAGATACAGGAACTCTCCGACGTTCTACGGCGTGACCCTCCAGGCCATCACCGTCGCGGGGACGCGGCTCAACGTGCCGGCCTCTGTCTTCTCCAAGGGTTCCATCGTCGACTCCGGCACCGTCATCACTCAGCTGCCGCCGACGGCGTACCGGGCGCTACGGACGGCGTTCAGGAAAGAGATGAAGGCGTACCCGTCTGCCGCCGCCGCGGGCGAGCTAGACACCTGCTTCAACTTCGAAGGCTTCAACACGATCACGGTGCCGAAGATTACGCTGACGTTCGCCGGTGGCGCCGTCATGGACCTCGACGTCTCTGGCATACTGTACTCTAGCTGCCTCGCGTTCGCGGCCACGGCCAGAGATGGCGAAGTTGGAATCTTCGGCAACGTGCAGCAGCGCACGTTTGAGGTTCTTTACGATGTCAGCGGCGGCACCGTTGGTTTCCGCCCTGGTTCGTGCTAAATCGCTAATACAGGATGAATGGGTGATGTTTATGTTCGGTGGGAGCAAATAGTATAGATCGCTTCATTCAGTAATTTCAAGGGAACCCGCAAGCTCGGGTCCCATACTAATGTATTTCACGAAGTACTTCAGAATAAACATGAAGCAACTAGTACGTGCTGTTGGTCATCGCTGATGCTCTGAATGTTCAACCATGACAACGGATTTCTATTGACCCTCATAGTCCTGGAAGCACGAAAATGCCATTGCTGACAGTTGTTGATCTGTTTGTCTCAGTTTAATCAACGGTGGCTCATTCCATTGGGCTTGAATGAGCCACAGTTGATTAGTATCAGTGAATCTTTAATATCAATTTTGTTATTCCCTCTGCTAATGGGTCTTCAAAGGCCACCTCTTTAGATCCAGTACTAATAGTTTTAGTACCGAATCTAGTTCTCTCTGGTATATATGAGGACGGAGATGTAGAGTTTTCTAGTAGTGAATTGTGTTTATGTGCATATTTGATATCACAGTTAATTTTAGGACATTTGGCTTACCATAATATTTGTTCTTGCTCCTAATTACTATCTTGTGCATGCCATATAAAGTCAAGTAACAAGAAAGTTTATTTTGTTGCGTCGAATGGTATGGTCAAATGCATGTGCATATAACCATGTATTAGCTCTCTTGTGATTTGTTCTAGCAAATATTATTGTTTCCTCTTCGCAAGTTTTGCTTTATATGACCTTACTTCTTAAGGTACTAAGATGGGTCTAATTTTAATCAAGTAAAGATGATATGTGCATGTCAATGTGATTTCTCATCTATATGGAGGGGTCTGTTTTCGGTGACGGTTCGAGTCACAAACCAGCACTATAACTCATTTTTTAGTGCCGGCTCTAACAGCCACCAAGCGCACCAATTCCAAACCGGCCCTGAAAACCTTTCAGATGCAGTTTTTACAAACCAGCACTGAATAGTGGCATCACTGAAAAAAGGTTCTCTAGTAGTGAATGTACAAGATATGGGCACACATGACATATTTTTTGTTAGTGAGCTAGTGAGAGATAAGACATGGGAAGAGAAGAGATTTTAAATGGTAGACATAGAGATAGATGTCGAGAAGGGATAGAGATAGAGATAGATGTAGAGACAGAGATACACCTCTGGGCAAACAAGGAATGCAATTATGTCTATGTATCTAGATAAGTATTTGTCCAGGTGCATAACCAAAATTGTATTTGTTTTGTTAGAACAAAGAGAGTATGACAAAAGACAGATAATTTGTTTCACTGTTTGACTCTCATATACCCCTCGCTCTCTGTATATATATATCGACTATTCCACACAGATTATTCATGATCCAATATGTATATGAGGGGCATGTTTGGAGCCTTGATGCTTTTATTGTTCTTTTTTGCATTATCCGCGCAAGGTAAGTACCTCGTTGTTATTATAAGGTATGCTTTACATTGAATTTGTTCTATACACACATATATACTACATCCTCATGAACACGCAAACATTTCAGGTCGTCCTCATCAACAGAATGTTGGAACTGCAAGGAGCTGGGCATATAGCCTCGTCAACGCAAGACTAGATGATAGCAAATTACTAGTTAAATTTTGTGACTCATCTAGATGTGATGGCAGAAATATTGATTGCTTATGCTGCCCAACATCAACGGGGCTAGTATGTTACCACACTTGGCAAGAGTGCCAGGACTCGTGCCCTGTTTGTAATCCAAAGTGCCCACCAGTCCATTCGATGATACCATGATTTATACAGGGTGTGTTTGGTTGCCTGAATCTCTTCCATCCTGGCTGAGTGGATGCGTATAATCTGAGAATGAAGGCTGTTTGGTTGACTGCTGAGCGGATGCAGCCTGCATGGGTGCATACAAAAATGCGCCCTCATCATGGTCGGGTGGATACGCTCAAAATGAGCTTCACTGGCCAGCCTGGCTGGGTGGATGCAATGCATCCCATGTTGGCCCACATGTCAGCCTTACACCAAAAATCTCTACATCCGCTCATACATGCAACCAAACATCTTCTAGGGTTATTGGCATCTGCAGATGCAGGACTACTGCATCCACCCATGCAACCAACTAAACATTTTTCTTTACAAGTTTTTGCATCCAATCATCCAGGATATACGATGTAGCTCTACGAAACCTTATCCGAGCAACCAAACATACCCACAATGTACGATCTGGTCTTAAAATTGTCAGTACAAAAATAAATGTACTGAACATAATCGAAAATAATAAGAAGAAGAAAATGTTGTTTTATTTATCTGCACTTGCTTTTTCACCTTTTGTATGTAACTTATTTTTAATTTGGACCCTCCAATTTCTTTTGCCGCGTTTTACTTTTTCTATTTGCAGATATATTATTTAGGCAAAAAAATAGATTGTGGGAAGATAACATAATCAGCTGTTTGATAACCAATCAAAACCCTGATCGTTGCTATGGGCCGGGCCTCATCACATATAATAGTGCACGGATTAAATACCATACACGCAATCTGGTTGAAAAAACAGAGCATGCAAGCATCCTGTTTTTTTTACAATGAATAAGTAATTGCAGGAGACAAGGATTTTTCAAAACCCTGGAAATTTTAATCCCTTCTCAAGAAGATTCTGACACAACTATCCCAACAAGATTCAAACACAATTATCCCAAGAAGATTCTAACACAATCCCAGCTTGTGAAACCTTAAGCAATGAAAATTGCACCGAGTAAGCATCCCAGTTTTCAATAACTTTGTTTGACGCAAACGAAATGTATAGGTACACGCATATCATACATTTGATATCACACATTTGGCAGGACGCAAACTAGCAATGGTGTACACATCTCTCTTTCAAAGAACTAGAAAAGTGTACAAAGACATATGACTGTGCCAAATGTACGATTACAGTGCTCTCTAAACTTAACTAGAGGCTCTTGTCCATCTAATATGGATCTGGGAATCCTTTTAATCTGTTTTTAGAAGGTTTTTTATATGTTAGCGTATAGGAAGAGTACTAGTGTTTGGATTAGAGCTTACATATGTATATCATGGATGTACCATAGTTCGGAGTTCATGCCATAAAAGTTGAGTCTGTATTACAGAATAAGAATAACAGGCTGATGCTGGAGGTTCTAGTTGGGTTATGGGCCACTGTGATGGGCATCTAACGGTTGTTAATTGATGATCACCTTAAAAGAGATGAAAAAAAATCATATATACTTTTACCACAATCCATTTTCAGGATGATTTTCCAACATCTACGTGTCATGGGAATGTACGAGAAATTTTTTATTAAATAATGACTTAGCATGCTCGATTGGATATTTATGCAAGGATTTTGTGTAATTTAAAATTCTTTATGACAATACTTTGTGTTATATATTTGTATTTAAAACTTTCTTTTACCTTCACTGCCCCAACCCAATAAAACTCTCATCATCCTACAGTCCCAAATGATTTTGCGTGCATAAAAGAGAATAGCATCAGCGCCGGAAAAGAGAACGGGCAAAATAACATTGGCGAGGAAAAAGAGAACAAGAGAATGGACGGGCATGCATTAGAAATTACGCCAACCAACGCAGATTCCCAAAAGGGAATGCATGGGCAGACAGATAGATAGAGAATCTATCCTTTTTGGATGGTCGGAGAATTGACCATACAAACGGATCTGTGTGGGCGGCCCCAAACTAAAGGTGCCCACAAAAAGGTTTACACAAATAGCAAACTCGTCCATATAGAAAACAATTTTTTCTTACAGCTGAGAAATATATATAATCACGAGGAACATATTATTAGTATAAAAAATAAAATAAAATAAAATAAAATAAAAAGGGAAAAGAAAAGGAACGATAAATAACATTTAAAAGGGAAATATAAAATAAAAAAGGAAATAAAAACAAAAAGACAGTGTTACAAAAATTAAATAAAAATTGAAAAATAAAATAAAAAAAATAAAAGAACAAAAATAAATTAAAAGAGCAAATGACATGAGCTGCAATTTTGTCCATGTCCCTCCTCATTGCGCGTAAAAGGACAAAACGAAATGCACCGCAAAGTACATCACATCATAGCAGATGAGGGTATATATGTGTTGCAATGACACTGACAAAATTGTATCTAAAGCGAGGGTATGCGGTGGAAATGTGGAATGACATCAATGAAAATGTTTTAGTGCGTTGGACTAGTGGTGGTGGCAGTGCTAAAATGTAAGCACACAGGTGTGGTTACCTGCACTGTCGTGTGGTTGTTGAATTTGAACAGAAGTAGAAGAATAATAGTCTGATGCTGGAGGTTATAACTCGGTTATGGGCCACTATGATGGGGACCTAACGGTTGTTATTGATGATCACCTGAAAGGAGATGAAAAAATTCATATATATTTTTGCCACAAATTTTTTTCAAAATGGTTTTCCAACATCTAAGCGCCATGGGATGTACGAGAAGTTCTTATTAAATAATGACTTAGCATTTCGGATTGGATTTTGTGTAATTTAAAATATTTTTATGGCAGTACTTTATGTCATATATTTTTGTTTAAAACTTGCTTTTACCTTCACTACCACCCAATTGTTTCTAATGACATTGCATGAATAAAAGATAATAGTGTTAGCGCGGGAAAAGAGAACAAGAGAATGAACAAGCGGGCATTAGAATTTACGCCAACCAGGGCAGATTCCCAAAAGGGAATCGATGGGCAGACAAACAGAGAATATATCCTTTTTGGATGGTTGGAGAATCGACCGTACGAACGGATTTGTGCGGGTGGCCGTAAACTAAAGGTCCCCACAAATAACAAACTTATCCATATCACAAACAAATTTTTCTTACAACTATACAAACATACATATTCACGGCGAACATATTATTTGTATCAAAAATAAAATAAAAGGAAAATGAAAAGAAAAGGAACAATAATTAAAAATTTAAAAGGGAAATGTAAAATAAAAATAAAAAGATATTGTTACAATATTAAATAAAAATTGAAAAAATAAAATAAAAAAGAAAAGAAAAAAATAAATTAACAGAGCAAAAGACATAGGCTGCAACTTTGGCCTTGTCGTCTCCTCATCGCACATAAAACAGAAAAAATGAAACACATCGTAAAGTATATACATCTCATCGTAGTATACCAGGGTACGTGCTGCAAGTACATCTCATCATAGCAGATCATGGTATGCGGTGCAATAACACTGACAAAATTGTGTCCATAGCGAGGGTACGTGCTGCAATGACACCAGCGAAACTGTTTTAGCGCGTTGGACTGGTGGTGGCGGTGCTAAAATGTGAGCACACAGGCGTGGCTACCTTTACTGTCGTGAGGTTGTTGAATTTGAAGAGAAGTAGAAGAATAACGGACTGATGCTGGAGGTTCTAGTTTGGTTATGGGCCAATATGATGAGCATCTAACCGTTACCGATGATCACCTGAAAAGTGATGAAAAAAATCATATATATGACTCTGTTAGCATCTCCTTTTTTATTTGAATATTGGAGCTGTCATTACTTTTGATGCTTTCCGCGCTCGTCAAAAATTGATGGCTCACTTTTTAGCATCTCCATTCCCTGGTCATATATGAACGCACAGCATTGGTCTTATGGTATTAACATGCGCAACATGTGTGGGCTGCATTTGCACATGTTAACTAGTAATTCCTTTTAAGATCTCCCTCATCAACAATGAAGCATCTATCTGTTCTTATTGAAAGATGGAGTATGGTTTAGTAATGTGCTAACCGCACATGTTCACACGTACTGTATTCACTTGTTTCTGTTGGCTTAATAAAAGACAATGAAACTTATGGTACTAGGTGATACCCCACGCGTTGCTGCGGGAATTTATAACTAATATTTTAAGATGAACTTTGAAAGTAGAAAATTAAGATGATTGCAAGATAATATTATTTAAAAATGACATTGCTAATAAAGTTAGAGCAGAGGATGCTAATGTTCTGTTAAGGCGACAGAGTGATATATGTAGAAGAGATACGGCTTGGTTCTGATGAATTTTATTTTACTTAATAGATAACAAAGGTCATAATTTTCTGAATCATGTCAGATGGTGAACAATTTTGCTTCCTGTGTAGGTTGTGTCGTCGATTTATACCTTTCAAAATTACTTATTGGCAAACATAAAAAATAAACAGAGGGGGGCTTGATAACTTCAGTACTATCTGGCATGCCAATTAGCATTTAGCATCCATGAAAAGAGTTTCAGAGGACACAAACATAACATTCCTGTGCGTTGGCAGCAATTCTTTGCCATTTCATTTTATTCCATGACACCAATTTTGACCATCTGCGAAAATACAATTCTCTTACTTCCTGTATTTTCATTTTCCAGAAATAGTCTCGTCGGCTGTGACTGTGACGGATGCGGAAACCGCCTCGCCATCCTGTAGGCGCACCACTGGTTTTCGACAGCTGCATGCTGGACAATAATTTAAGCTGCAATTTGCACTTCTCTAGTAGTATTACCTTTGCCCGCCTCGATGTGGTTGCAAGCCCCGCAGGGTGCTCTCCAGACTCCACCCGAAGCGCCGCCCTCGCGGCAGGCCTCGCCCACCTCCATCCCCGGCTCACTCGTCGAGGTCACAAACATCGCGCGCGCTCCGCCGCGAAGCTTTCACCCGCGCCAGCGTCGATGCCCACGCGTGCCGCAGCAGATTCCTCCACCGCAGCAGCGACGCCACCGGCGAACCCCGTATTTGCCACGCCAGCATCTGGCGTCGGGGCCGCGATGCTGCGGCCGGAACGCGGCGGCGTGGGTAAGCCCGGGGCGGTGCCAGAAGCCGTCGGCCGACGCGTCATAGAGTGGATCTGCTCCACCTCCGTGCGGTCCTGCAGGACGGGGCAACGCGCGTGCATCTCGACGATGACGCAGCCGGCGCTCCAGAGGTTAACGAAGGGCTCGTACGCGGTGGCGCCGAGCAGGAGCTCCGGCGGGCGGTACCAGAGCGCCGACGCTGAGTACTTCGCGGCCACCGCCGGCCGATGCCGCGGGCGCCATCAGCTCCGGAGAGTTTCAGAGGACACAAACATAACATTCCTGTGCGTTGGCAGCAGTTCTTTGCCATTTCATTTTATTCCATGACACCAATTTTGACCATCTGCGAAAATACAATTCTCTTACTTCCTGTATCGCCGTCGGCCTATGGAATCTCGGCGCGGGCCTCTTCCCCCGCATATTCGCCGCTCTTGCCGGCGCGGCCCACGAGCTCCCGCAGAAGCTGGAGGAGCCATGGCGGCACCGCCGCCGTCGCGCTCCCGTTCGTGCTCGGCGTCGCAGTGGTCCTCCTCGTCGTGGTGCTCGTGGATGTGTCCCGTGCCGATTTATGGAGGCAGGCAAGGCAAGCGAGGGGGTGGCGCGGTGGGGGGAGGCGGCCGGTGGCCGGCTGGTGGGTGGGAGTCGAGGGGGTGGCGTGGTGGGGAGGCCGGCGGGTGGAGAAGGCGAGGGGGTCGCTCAGTGGGGAGGCGAGGTGCGGTGGTGGGCAGGCGGGAGGCAGGGGCGCGGTGGGCGGCGTGGAGGCGAGGGGGCGGTGTCGGGAGGCCGCGGGATGAGTGGTGGGGCCGGAGCTGACGTGGATAGTCTGGGGTTCAAAGAAATCTTTAGTGGGGCGTGGGTGGGGGAGGCGAGCGGGCTGGATGACGTGGAATCGCTGAGAGTCTAGAGAACTAACCACCTAATCTGCAATACTGCAGCCACAGAGCTGGTGCTTGCTGTGTTGGCCTGCACAAAAGATAATATTATCTAATCCAAAGTCATAAAAGACTCAGTACCCCATGATTATCATTTGTCAACAACCAAAATGGCGTATACACACACAAGAGAACGAATTAACCTATTATTGTATATATAATATACGAAGTACCCACGATAACGGGATTATATTGTACGGTGCTATATATACATATAGTCCGATCGATGGATGCGTCGTCATTCCCATTACCTACAGCGCGCAGAAGCAAATTCAGCAGTCTGAAATGGCTGCGCAGCAGCAGCGACAGATGCCCCTTGTTCTCGTGCTTGCCACGCTCTTCTTCCTCGGCGCGCCGTCGGTGGCGCACGAGGAATCCTCCTCCTCCGGCCTCCACCCTGTCATACTGCTTCCGGGTTACTCGTGCAGCCAGTTCGACGCGCGGCTCACCGACGAGTACAGGCCTCCGACTCCGGGCTGCGGCGTGCCGAGGCAGGGGCGCGGCTGGTTCCGGCTGTGGGAGAACTTCACGGCGCTGCGGGAGGACCCCGCGCTCCTGCCGTGCTACGCCGACCAGCTCCGGCTCGTGTACGACCCCGTCGCCGGCGACTACCGAAACCAGCCCGGCCTCGAGACCCGCGTCGCGGCCTTCGGCAGCACCCGCGGCTTCCACTTCGACGACCCCGCCCAAAAGTAAATAAGCTAAGCGACTAATCATTGCCTGTGGATCATGTCGAGTTTCCAGCAGGTCAAACATTTTGTCTTTTTTTTATAACATTTTGTCTCGTTATGCTCGCAGGAACAGATGCATGGAGAGACTCGTGGAGGCACTGGAACGCGTCGGGTACAGGGAGGGAGCCAACCTGTTCGGCGCCCCCTACGACTTCCGGTACGCGCCGGCGGCGCCCGGCGTGCCGTCCGCGGGGTTCTCCGGCTTCAGCTCGAGCCTGACGCGGCTCGTGGAGCGCGCGCGCGAGATGAACGGGGGCAAGCCGGTGATCCTCGTGACGCACAGCTTCGGCGGCCTCTTCGCCACGGAGTTCCTCAACCAGAGCCCGCTGCCGTGGCGCAGGAGCCACGTCAAGCACCTCGTCATGCTCTGCAGCGGCGCCGGCGGCTCGGCGCTCATCATGCAGATCCTCGCCTCCGGCGCGGGCGGTTCGTCCCCGCCGCCGACGACGCTGCTGGGCAGCGTGCTGTCGTTTGGCGGCCGGAGCTTCGCGAGCACGCTCGCGAATCTGCCGTCGCCAAAGGTCTACGGCGACGCGCCGCTGGTGGTCACGCGAGCGAAGAACTACTCGGCCGAGGACATGCCGGAGTTCCTCGCGGCGGTGGGTTTCTCCAACGAGGAGGTGGCGCGCTACCGCGCGAGGGCGCTGCCGGTGACGCTGAATTTCAGGGCGCCGCTGGTGCCGATGACGTCTATCAATGGCGTTGGAACGCCGACGGTAGACAAGGTGGTGTACTGGGATCGTAACTTCACTGCGAAGCCTGAAGTGGTGAACGGCGACGGCGATGGGATAGTCAGCTTGAAGACCGTATTGGCCTTGCAAAGGTTAGTCGGGGATGACCCGGATCAAGGCTACTTCAAGTCTGTGTTGATCCCGAACACGACGCACAATGGTATGATCTCAGATGATGTTGCGCTCAAGACCGTGGTGAACGAAATTCTTGAAGCAAACAAAGCCAATTATTAGCCCTTGGTAGGAGACAATAATAATGTTATCTAAAATTATGTGCTCCTTTAGCTTGGACTTCTATTTTGTGAAATAATTTTGATAATTAACTAATGAGCATATGATCCAGACATCCAGTGCGCTATATAATTGACTTCTTTAGGTGCTTTGAACTAATTTTTTGGAACCACTCGATGAGGATTTTGTTTTTTAGCTATGTACTTTTCTCTTTTTCGTAATGTGTCCATGGCTCCATTACGCCACTGCCGCAACAGAATGGGCTATACGCAGCCACCTGTTGAGACCAAAAACAAGTTGTCCCTTGGCAACACCGCGACCGTGAGGGCGTCGAGAAGCATGAGCCCGGCTGCAGAATAACGACGCGGTGAGCATCCCGGCACAGCTGGGCTGCATCCTACATTCCTACGACTCACAGCACTACGCTGTCACGGTGGGCTTGGACGCGCCTGCCGTCCCGCAAACCCTTTCATCTTCGACACCGGCAGCCAAGTGCCGTGGACGCAAGTGCTATCCCCGGAGGGTTCCTCTGTTTGGGCGAATTGGGCTAACAATCAGTCGAGTGGAATTGGGCCACACCGATTTTTGGGAGTTCGGCTCCACTGGAACCTGAATAGACAATTGAGCCCAATTATTGCTTTTTTTAGAATCGAGCCCAATTATTGCTGGATTTGAGTGAATGATAAAGGAAAAAGTCCTATTTACCTCCCTGGATACAAGACCGAGTTCGCGAAACCACCCTAGACACAAAAACCTGGTAAACTACCTCCCTCAACTTTCAAAACCATTCACCTTGCTTCCTTACCGTGGTTTTAAGCGGTTTTCAAGGTGGTTTACTGGCTCTAGGCGTGCAAGGAAGGCAAGGGAAACCAGCAGCCCTCAAGGGAGAGGGTCAAGGGGTATAAATACCCCAAACTCCCAAACTAGCCGTTATAGCCGTTGGAAACCGGTCAGACCGGTTTCCCAAACCGATCAGACCGGTTTGGGTCCTGACTGCCCACTAAGTCCCAAACACCCCATTCTCAAGGCTATCTCACAAGGGTTGATCTATTGAGCACTTTTTGGTGTTGTCAATCAACTAATGTTGCATCCCTCTTGATAGTACGGCATTCCTATACTCAAGAAAATAAATAACAAATGAATCTTGCACTTGAGCTTCAACTTCTTCCTCTTGATAGTACGGTATTCCTATACTCAAGAAATTAAATAGCAAATAAATCTTCCTCTTGAGCTTCTAAGTCTTTGATGATGCCATACATGATCATTCTCACTTTGAGGGCTTCAACATTCTTTTCTTGCTTGAGCAAATCCAATCTTGAGCTAGGCTTAGAATTTCCACGTGTATGGACCAATCCTTAAGCCCTTCAAATATATGATCAATGAAGAATTAGATGCATTGCATAGCTTCACTTGTAAGGCTTGATTAGTGCATAGAGATTAAACCATGATGCTAGTCTTCACCCTAGCAAAGTCCCTCGGCAACAAGACCAACTTGCCCTTCTCTTTACTTGGTACCTGAGACTACAAGTTCACTAAAAGAAGCGTTAGTCTCAAGGACACGAATGTTGAAATAATCTCCCCCTAAATACGTGCATCATGAGTGGATGACATGTAACATGCACATGAGTAGATCTTTCTAGCTTTGCATGCCTCAATAATTTGATCAAAGATCACATTTTCAGCTTTCTCCATGTACTCCCAATCAACCCACTGCTGCTCATATGTGATCTTCCCTATGGTGACAGCCGACTGATAATAATCCTGCTGAAAAGCTGTGTGAAACACCAAAACACTTAAGTGCCTAGAATGCACTTTCAATCCCCCCTTTTTGGTGATTGATGACAACATGATTAAAGCTTACAAATAGATATGAAATATAAGCTCTAGATGATTGAGATATATGGTGAGCTCCCCCTCAATATGTGCTTTGAATAAAATTTCAAAAATTTGACCTCAAATGCCAAATGCACAAATAATCAATAAAAATGAGAGCTCCCCCTATATCTCAGCATCCAACATGTGCAACAAGTGTGTGTGACAAAAATAAAACAATGTGTGATGCATATGACATGTATAGCACTCAATAAAACAAGAGAATCACATGCTTGCTGTCACGGGCCAAACCGGTCAGACCGGTTTGGCAAACCGGTCAGACCGGTTTTGCCCACTATTAGGTAGTAAACAATTCTTATGAGTTGCATGTTCATAATCAACAAGGAATGAGTTCACCTCATGTCGAAGTTGTTGTGCTCTTGCCCGAGTCAATGGCTGCTCGTAGGGGTAGCGGTGTCCTTGATGATCTTGGTCGTTATGAGAGAGGTCCTCATCATCCTCCCCTTCTTCAAAAAGAGTCGACCTCGACTCTGATTGTTCATGACCATGGAATGGAGTCAAGTCAGCAACGTTAAATGTGTTGCTCGTTGCATATTCATCTCCCGGAAGCTCAATTTTGTAGGCATTGTCATTTATTCTTGCAAGGACTTTGAATAGGCCATCTCCTCTAGGCAGCAGCTTGGACTTTCGCTTCTCAGGAAATCTGTCCTTCCGAAGGTGAACCCAAACCAAGTCTCCGG
>OAMR01000200.1:1110091-1133143 GCA_900205405.1 Echinochloa crus-galli
TGTGAAAGAAGGGGAGGAATAGAAATGGGTGAGAGGGGAGAAATGAGGCTTGACTGTTTCTAGGTTTCTTTATGACGAAGACAGCTGGTACAAAAACAACTACTGTAGATGTCATGAGGAAATGAGGGCCAATGGTTGATGGCATACAGCATACTGATGGCGTCAATCACGACAGGGGCTGCGCATGGCAGCAGAACTTTGCTTCTGCAGAGCCATGGGAAAGAGTAGAGGAAAAAAGAGAACCAACAAGGGAGCCAATTGTTCGTCTTGTAGAAAACACGACCACAAGGATTTCTGAATTGTAACCATTTTTTACAGATTTCTGAATTCATAATTACCTAGTTACATTGCTTTTGTTCCCATATCTATTGCAGAGATTAAGTTCAGTTTTTTTTATACATGAGTTTTCCTAACTGATTCGACCTTGAATAAAATAATAATGGAAAATTCACTGAATGTTGTTTGTAATTTCTTAAATTCCACTTCCATTCCAATTTTTTTGTTGTTTTAATTTAATCCTAAGTTATTTGTTTTCTAATTTACCAAAAAAAATTCACTGACATCTACAATGAAACCAGTTCCGTTAAATCCACCTTAAAATAGGTTTTATAAATTTGATCCAAGTAAGGGAAAATTGATATAAGAAAAACTAAAATAATTTACAATGTATTCGGAATTAGATTGAATGTTGCGGCTCCACCATCTTTTATTTATGGTGTTGTATAAGTATGTACGTGTACTTATGTGGTTTGCTCTTTTAAAGAATCCTATAAGTATATGACTGCTTATATCGCCGTTGTATATGCATATAATATGCACTCTAGTTTATTCACCAGTAATGTTACGAGCAAAACCATTGACACTATTCATATCAAGAAGAATGAATAATTTACAACAATAATTAACGCAATACAGTGATGAACGCACAGAAAGGCATGCATGCGCCCTATCATCTCATGCAGTTACAATTAAAAATCGAAGCTTTAGCAAGCTATCTGAAACTCTAGTTCACGATGTAGCACTTCTTCCTGATCTCCCCCTCAGCACCGGTGAGCACGCCGACATTGCCCATCTTGATCATGGACTCACCGAAGTCCTTGAAGAACACGTCATCGAACTTGCCGGTGGCGATGCGCTGGACGTACTCCCTGGTGTTGGCGTCGGTGAGCAGCGCGGCGTCGGACTGGAAGAGCCCCCGCCGCTTGGCGACGTGCCGGTAGTAGCTGGTGTCGAAGGTCTTGTAGCTGCCGGGGTCCATCTCGGAGAGCATGGCCTTGTCGTCGACGCTCTTGCAGCGGGTCCTCAGCCTGTCGGCGTACTCGCTGTCGAGGGACGGGTCGGCCCCGTTGTGGGCGCTGCTGAAGTTGTAGAGCCGGTCGGCGTAGGACGGGCAGTGCGCCGTGCCGAGGGTGTGCGCGCCGGAGAGGACGACGAGGTCCTTGACGTCGAGGTTCTTGGAGGCGAAGATCTTGGTGAGCAGAGGGATGTCTCCGTAGGCCGGTGGCAGCTGCTCGGCTGCCTCCGTGGCGCTGGACACCTTGCCGTCTTTCCTACCGAGTGCGACGGGCCAGGAGGGACCCTTGGCCAGCACGACGGCGTCGCGGGCCATGAGGGTGAGGACGTCGGCGCAGGAGACGGTGTTGGGGCAGGCGGCCTCGAGCTTGGCCTTCACCCTCTCCACGGAACCGAAGCCGCGCAGGCTCTTGTTCGGGTTGGCGTCCTTCTCTGCCAGGTTGCCCGCGGTGGAGTCGAGCAGGACGGAGGCATCACAGCCCTGCAATTTTGTGATTCATGCACACGTTAATTTGTGTAAGCACTACATGACGATGATGATGATCAATGAAAGCATCATGAGTATATATATATATATACAGAAAACAGCGATACTTACCATGACGAAGCAGTCGTGGAAATGGAGCCTGAGGAGCGTGGGCCAGCGAGGCTTGGCGCAGCGGAGATGATCTTCTCCATCTCCTCGCGGACGATGGCCTCGACGTTCGGGCATGTCCTGCTGTAGTAGCCGAGCACCAGCTGAGCAAGCGCCGGCGAGCTGCCTGCGAGTAGCAGGAGGGCCACAACAGGTAACAACAACATTACACAAGACTTGATCGCCATAAACAATTGATGGTATGACTCAGATTGTTTATGGTGGATCAAGCTAGGATGTTTTGCAAGTGATCAAGGGTACAATGTCGATTTATACAGGTGCTCCTAGCCTGGTTACTAGGACTTGCGTATGCTGTTGTGGCGTGACAACCTGTTCCTGCCAACAGAAGCCATGTGCTAACTGCCATCCCAAGATAATCGCCTCCATAGAAAAAAGGAAAACAAAATGGATGTATGAATTGCGGTGTTGACGCTTGGCTCCAAGTAATAAGCATGTCAATACGTACAAGATAAGAAGCAGAGATAGACGGCGGTGATGAAGGCCAGTTCATGGCCGCGTCGACCGTAACATGGCTCGTATCTACACTGGGAGAAGCCAGCAGGCAATTATCCGCCGCCAGTTATTATGCATATATAAATACTATATAATAGCGGGATTATATGTATATTAATGCATCAAGGGGAATAACACCCCATGTGACTCGCCAATGATTTGGGCTAGCTGTATATGATAGTGTATATTTGCCTGTGGCGCGGAGGAATTCTTGGATGGCGGCATCTGGTCGTGGCGTAACGTACGTGAACGTTACGAAACATGCATGTTCTCCGCAGCATCGGCCGGTACAGGTTGACCATGGCTCCTTTCTTGGCTTTTTTTCGCGTCATCGGCGGGGAATGTTAGTTTGGAACATCCGAATGATTGCTTACTAAAGAAAGCTGAGTTTCGGGTGAGGACGGTGCAAGTGCCAATATAGGAGCAAGCCCTGGCTAAATTTGCTCACAAACTTCCGGTACCAATGGGGTATTTCTTGCTCGACACCACAGCAAAAGCCTAGATCTCTCCTTAACCACGTATACAGTAGAGAGTAGAGACAACCTCACCAGCATCGGCCCAGAGATAAGACCTTGCATGGCCCCATGGAACAGCAACACGACATCTAAGTTTACTGCGGCAGCCGCTTATTTTCAACATTAAACACGTGTGAAATAAATTCAACCAAAAAAATAAATTCAGCGCAAGCATAAAAGATGTTTAGGTTATAGTTACAAATTAAACTTTTAACTTTGATTTTTCAGAAACGAGAGATTTAAAATATAACTGTTGAATTTTAAACACACAAATCTCACTATGTATCAACATAAGAAGAATTCAATATGAATTGCAAAATTTTTTAACATAAAACTTAAATTTACATGTATTTTAATCTCTTTCCATGCATTAGAATTCCAAGATGCAAGAATTAGCCATGCAAGATAACTAGGGGCACACTGTAGCTCATACACCGTAGATGGTGGGCAACATGGATCAAAATGGAAAAAAAACAATGCTATACTCCCTCCATACCCATAAATCAAGTCGTTTTGGACAAGATTTCAGTCAAACATTGGGAAAATAAATCATGAATAACTTTTAAATTGTTGAGTTTGAAAATATGAAAAATACGTGAATAGATTTATCTTGCACAATACTTTCATACAAGTATACACATGTCAATTTTTAACAAATATTTTTATAAAAATATGAAGTCAAAGTTATACTTTGGAGACCGTGTCGCTGCCCTAAACGACTTGATTTATGGGTATGGAGGGAGTATATTTTTGACCGAAGTCGGGAGGGGAAGCTCATACCTATTTTTTTATATTTTTTATTCCAAAGCCAATCATTCGCTCCCACAGGGAGTCGAACTTGGGTCTGTTGGGTGTTACTCAGGGAAGGTACTAAGACAGGAGCTGCGCTTATTCATACTACATTGTAGAAAGAGGTCTTATTTTGGGACCTGCTAATTAGCAAGCGAGCATTGCCTCCATCCAACAAGATTCTTTTGAAATCAATCAACGGTCCTTATTTTTATATTCTTTAAGCCTTTTCTTTTTAAAGTAAAACATCATCTATTCTTCTGCATCTAGTAAATACATTTTCGAAAAGAAATATTTTCAAAAAGTTTATTGAAGAACTATTAACAAAAAATTCTATAATATAATTTCAAAAACTTATTTGGGAAAAAATTGCAGCAAGTTAATTAAAAAACATGCAGCAAATCTTGCAAAAATAAATTTCATGAATCTTTTTTGAAAAACTTTATAGAGAAAGTTTCAAGAAAATTTAGAAGAAATTTTGCGAAAAGACTACAAAAACTTTTCGAGAAAAATGTTTCAAGAATTCGATGAAAAGGTCAAAAGTCATGACAAATGACAAAAATGAAATAGAGATGGAGAATTGTGCCGGCCAGCCATAGCGAATGTACCTAGCAAGCTTCGCTCTGTTTGTTTGCGATCAACACGCTGAAACTATCATCCTTTAGATCTGATAAGGAGAGATGGAAGTGAAATGGATGGATGAACCCCATAGATGGTTGGATATAGCTTTCTAAGCTTTCAGCATCCTAGAAAATGAGTTGGGTTTCACTCTGTTTTTATGATATTTGTATTTTTGGAGAGTGAAGTCATGTCCTAGATGGGAGAGGGAAGCAATAGGCCGGAGGTATAGATAAAGGAAATAAGGGGTCATGCCCAAGTGGACAACATGCAAAGCAAGCATATGTAATATGAGAAAGGCTAGTGTAAGAGTAGAGGGATAACAAAAGTCGCATGCAGTTCAAATAAGAGCATGTTTGAACTTATCAAAAATCATGTCTTACATCAAGGAGTGGCTGGAGAGTAATGCAATTGATGTTTCATTTCTGATGGAAGAAAAATAATTCCATCTCTTAGAACTTGGGGTTTGCATTCGTATTCCATATTTTTAGCAGAGGTGAAAATTTAGTAATCCACCAACCTGCTTCTGCATGGGCTAATAATTTCCAGAATCATAAGCACTAGAACGTAATTTAAAAAATAATAACCATACCTAATTGTTATAATTCTTTAAATTGTGCTCTTTCTATCATTTTAAAAAATATGAGAACACAATTACCCATAAAGAAATGTAATTATCTTTATCTGGTTGTGACGGACTTTAGTTAGTAATCACGCTATACATTTTTTCATCTATACTTACAGTTTTTCTCACTTTGCATCGCACCTCCATATGTGTTTTTATTCATTTAAATTTAATTGTATCCTTCATTTAATATATGCATTCATCATGAAAATTGATATTTATTGCTTTGTCCATGCATTTATACAAGGTATATATGATGAAACATCATGCATAGGCCTAGGTACCTACGGGCCAGCGCGACATGAAGCCCAGGTCCAACGGAGCTACAACCAACAATGCTCAGGCCTAACTCAACCCAGAAGACCAGCCTGATAGGTGAGGACTGTCCTCGGCTTATATGTTGTGCTCCCCATCATCAATTTCCGATGTGGGACTAAACCTAACATACTTTAGCTTAGCATTTTCTCTATTAACAATGAAATAAATAGCTTATTTAGAATAATATATTAGTGTTCTTTAGTACTTTTTATAGTGACTTATATAATTTACATTTCGATTTAGGGATCACTTTAGGTTATTTTGGATAATAGCATATGCGAGTAACTGAGATGCAGATTTAGGTAACTTAATTATATGAAGATTAGGGATTACATAACATTATATTTCATACTGCCAGAATTGAATAGTTCATATATTTGTTTAGGGGGTTATGTTAACCTACTTCTATAATAATAGCAGAGGCAATAAATCTAATTTCTACAATGATTATACTCTACTGGATTTATGGCTAAATATTTCTGTTTTTTTATGAGAATTTCTGGGGTTTAATATTTTCCATAGCATATCTCACGGAGACTAACATGAAGGCTCCAAAAGGAGCGTCTAATTGATAATTTAGTTGTTACTTTTGATAGATTATTATTCTTATATGTGTGTGTACTCATGGCTGTATATTTTTTACGTGCTCTACCATTGGATAGAGACAAAGTGATTATGCTTCTTTTGTACTATATGAGTTTTGAAATGAATAATTTTTGTATGAATAAAAGCTGCTAAGTTTAAAGTGTTCGATAATATTCTCTCTCTCTCTCTCTCTCTCTCTCTCACTGACTGATTGATGTAGTGTTATTTTTTAAAGCCACGTCTTGTTAAATCAATATGAACCTCCATTTTTCTACTTATGTATCATGAGTAGCTTATATGACAATTTTATGATTTCTTTATCTATAAGAAACACCGCAATGCCTTATATTGGTATTTACACAAAGGGCACCAGAAACTTAAATGGCTCAATCTTACCATCAAGTAGCAATGAAAATAAATAACTGGCCACATCATATGAGAGAGGAAATAATGGGAGGTTTTAAGATATTTTTACAATGCTATGTGTGGGTATTTTTGGTAAAGACTAGGTGATAATTTAAATTATTTTAATAATGGCATGGCAGAAAATTATATATATTTAGATCCAGTAGTTACTTTAGCCTAATTTCATCATGATAGATGTGGGTAATTTCTTTTAGAAAACATAATAGATTATGTGGCTATTTTGTGAGAATTTCTAGAATTTGCCTTTTTTCTTAATGTTTCTTGCAAGGTTTAACACGGAGGCTGAAAAGGAACGTACAATTGCTAATACTAAGATACCAAACCATTATAAAATTAAAATTTCAAAATTGTTTTTAAATTTTAAATGTTATCATATCGCTTATTTAACAAATAAAGCTTGGGAAAAATAAATTTGAATAATAGGATTCTTGAGTATCAAGAAAATTCCAACATAAAAATAGACATTTAATTTTGAACAACTAAACATATGAAAACTTAGGCATTTGATTTATTATATGAAACTTTGAAATTTGAATGTTAATTCAAACATTGACAATTTCAATAAACTGATAATAATTGTGTTTCCTTGCGTGTAGCCAGCAAGTGGATATCAGATATTATTAAGCACCTAGATACATGCCATGTTACGTCTCAGTGCACATGAACAGGCCTTGTTCAGCTCCGTTTATGTTAACGTTCGTCTTCTATCTGAAGCATTGACCTGTTCCTTTGTAGCTGCGCGTCAATTCCACACATCATAATGTGCATTTGTTTATGGAGGCCATTATGTTGAGACGGAAGTTAGCACATGCAGGTACGCAGGAACAGGTTGTCACACAAGCTGAAACGAGCAAGTCAGCGCAGCAGAACCTCTATAAATACATGGAGATACCATAACATCCATATCCATTCACTCCATCCTAGATTGCAGCAAGACATTCTTGCAGTAATCCTCTAGTCAGTATTGATCGATCACATGGCGGTCAAGTCTTGTGTAGCGATGCTGATACCTTTAGCACTGTTGCTTCTCGCGGGCAGCTCGTCAGTAGTGGCTCAGCTGGATGTCGGCTACTATGGCAAGACATGCCCAAACGTCGAGGCTATCGTCCGCGAGGAGATGGAGAAGATCATCTCCGCCGCACCCAGCCTCACCGGTCCTCTCCTTAGGCTTCATTTCCACGACTGCTTTGTCAGGGTAATTGTTTCTGCCTTCTTGCATACGGAGGCTTTCATCGATCGCCATCATATAATTCTTACAAAAACACGGTACCAAAATTGCAGGGTTGTGACGCCTCTGTCCTGCTCAACTCCACCGCGGGCAACCTGGCCGAGAAAGACGCCAACCCGAACAAGAGCCTGCGCGGCTTCGGTTCCGTGGAGAGGGTGAAGGCCAAGCTCGAGGCGGCCTGCCCCAACACCGTCTCCTGTGCCGACGTCCTCACCCTCATGGCCCGCGACGCCGTCGTGCTTGCCAAGGGCCCCTCCTGGCCCGTCGCACTCGGAAGGAGAGACGGCAAGGTGTCCAGCGCCACGGAGGCGGCGGAGCAGCTGCCTCCGGCCTACGGAGACATCCCTCTGCTCACGAAGATCTTCGCTTCCAAGAACCTCGATGTTAAGGACGTCGTCGTCCTCTCCGGCGCGCACACCCTCGGCACGGCACACTGCCCGTCTTACGCCCAGAGGCTCTACAACTTCAGCAGTGCCTATAACGCTGATCCATCCCTTGACAGTGAGTACGCCGACCGGCTGAGGACGCGCTGCAAGAGCGTCGATGATAAGGCCATGCTGTCTGAGATGGACCCCGGCAGCTACAAGACCTTCGACACCAGCTACTACCGCCATGTCGCGAAGCGGAGGGGGCTCTTCCAGTCTGATGCCGCGCTCCTCACTGATGCCACAACCAGAGAGTATGTCCAGCGCATCGCCACCGGCAAGTTCGATGATGTGTTCTTCAAGGACTTCAGTGAGTCCATGATAAAGATGGGCAACGTCGGCGTGCTCACCGGGAAGGACGGGGAGATCAGGAAGAAATGCTACATCGTGAACTAGACTAGCTTGATTGTAACCTCAGGAGTACAATTCATGTGTATGTCTGTATGAACTCTATTTTTTGCTAATTTGAATTTTCATCAAGTAATCCAGTTCTTTATGTTCCACTTTGTCCAACAGGAAATATAACCATTTTTAGACCTACCATACACCCTTTGACCCCGCTTTATTAGAAAGCATTTTTTTAGAGCATTTAATTAGCTGGGTATACCATCTAAGAACAAAAGAAAATTACAGTCCCAAAAGATGTAATTCCGTGACCTCACTCTAAAAGTTCATCTAAACATGATATAGCAACATACAAAGATCCTCTTCAAAACACTAGGTATTTGTTTTTGTGAATATTCGTGGGAGCATATAGAGAACACCCTCATCACCCTCTCTATTGCAGCCGCCCACTAACTCAATCATGCAGACGCGACACAGATAACCGGCTTGTCAACGATTCTATTGCACCTTGGATTTTGTGTTGGTCCTCCTCCTTTCTCGACACCATACATTTATGCATAAAAGCCAGAGAACACCATATAATGCAATTACAGGTGAAGATAATTAATACAGCATTACTACAAGCAAATCAATCATCATTAAGGGCATGTACATTGCTATACGTCAGCGGTCTGATAGGTCGTCTCATGCAGAGCCACGTAGGATTTTTGCTGATGTAGAAGAGAGAGGGAGGTGAGAGAAGGTCGTTATTTCGCGAAACAACTGCCTCATGAGCTTAATTTTAGGACTATGAAACAACTTATCCGCCATTGTATGAATTTCGTTGCCATGCTACCAATTATATTTCTTTATTTCTCCATAAATTAAGAGATGTTGCATTACTACAAGAACCGCCTACGTGTCACTGCATGAGACCGCCTATTAGACGATACTAATGTACTTGCCCTAATGAGCGAGCCATATATAGACTCCAAACTATAGATCCTAGCAAGAAGATGAATGAGAGAAAGACGGATAGGACCAGGACCAGTAGATAAAATGTATTGTGCTATTTCTCTTACCTCCATGTCATCCATCTATTTGATTGTACTGTTTAGGGTGCTTGCTTCCACGGCGCCATGTCATCCATCTGTTTAGGGTGCTTGTACTGTCTAGAGTGCTTGCTTCCACACCTGCTTCCACGGCGCCGAGTACCTTACCCCGACGAGATCGTCGACGGGCTGAATCGCATCAACGACATACTCGCTGAGTGCATCGCCATGTCTGAGCGGGTCTTAGATTGCTCAGGGAACACGTTCCCCCACGGGCTGAAGAACGCGGCGGCCGACTACTCCAGCCGGCTCCCGCGCCACGAAAACCAGATACAATCTGAAAACCCGCCCAAACCCACCCAGGTTCCAGATTGCGGGGAATTCCAGGTCGCAACGACCGTGCTATGGGCCCTTGAGAACTCAGAGGACGCTTCCAAGAGCCACACTCCGCGACCAGATCGCGAAATACTCGTCTCCGACGACCAGCCTACTCAAGACAACGAGACTGCGTCTGAGCGACAGCGTCGCATCAATGCAAACACCCTCCGAGCCCAGCGCCGGCAGGCTGAGAGAGTAGGTGCAGATGCCGATGGCAACGAACGCCACGAAGAACCGGACCCGCTCGACCCGCGTAACTTGGCACGCGAATTCGAACGGGCTCAGGCCGACTACCGCACCCCCTCAGTGGCGATGGCTGCATGCATCGCCGAGCTGGCTCACATGGAGGCCACCCCAGAGGCAGCCTGGCTCCGAGCTCGGCTGGCCGTCGCGCAAGATGTACATCAGAAGGATAGAGAGGCTAGATCAAGATCTAGCCGATCAGGCGCGAGCAGATCGAGTTCCCGTAGGACCGGGTACAGCAGATCTACCGAGGCAGACGCGGGCCTGGATCCCCAACTCTTTACGCCATCCCAGAGGAGGTCGATTAGGAACGCATGGCCGACCACCAGCCGGACGAGTCCGAAGGCAAGCACCCTCGGAACCGCTGCGACAACAGCAACAGGCGACGCGACCGCCGCCGCAACGATCGCGACCTCCGTGACCGGTTACGCAGCCGCGACCGCGATGTACGCGACGACCTCGACAGGAGACATCATGCGCGAGATGCCACAGAGATGGGGCCGGAACGATACGATCGGGATTTCGGCCACCCCGAACGCCGAAACTGCGGCTCCGAGTACTCCGAGGCCGACGACCATCGCGCACGACGCGAGCTCGACGAGCGCGACCGGTACGACCGCCGCTATGGCTCACCCCTGGCCCACGATCGCCGTCACAACAATGGCAGTGACAGCTTCGGCGAGAACGACTCCGAGATCGAAGGCTTCCAGGCTTTCACCAAGAGGCTACGCCAGGTCCCTTGGCCGGGCACCTTCAAGCCGGCCATGGTCGAGAAGTTCAATGGCCGCTCCGACCCCAAACTCTGGATCCAAACCTACATCACGGTTGTTAAGGCCGCCCGCGGTAGCACCGATCAGGCAGCAGCTTACTTTCCGGTAATGCTAGGGAAGGAAGCACTCCTATGGCTCTCAGGGCTGCCGGGGCAATCCATCGACAGCTGGGCACAGCTCTGCAAGGTTTTTACCAAAAACTACCAGGCCACCTACACTCGACCAGGTACCAGATTCGATCTGGATCTTGTATGCCAAAGCAGGGGTGAAAGTCTCCGAGACTACACCAACCGCTTTTTCGATAACCGTAACAAGCTTACGGACGTCGAGGAAAGGGACGTCATAGACGCCTTCCGACGCGGATTGTACGACAAGGACGTCTTCCACAACCTGTTCAAGAAAGACCCCAAAACGGTTGGGGAGATGATGAAGGTGGTCGAGGAGGAGGCCAAGGCCGACGCGGCCGAGCTGGCTCAGTTCAGGACCAGAGACCGAAGAGACAAAGACCACGACCGCCCGCCGACCAAGCAGAAGAAGGCGGAACTAGCACGCAACAGATGCAGCAGGCCTGACGTCGCAACGGTTGCAGAAGGCGAAGGCCGCGTGGAGTCACGACTCCAACCCGAGCAGCTCGCCCGCCAAAATGAGCCGTGTCCTCTCCACAAGGACGCGAAGCACTCGTTCAGGGACTGCTGGACCCTGAAGAAAGAACTCGGCGTTCCCCCAGCGCCGAAGAAGCCACGCTACAACAACAATCGTGGTGACAGGAGAGACGGTGACCGCCGCAATGATCGCAGCCCCGACCGTCGCCATGACCGTCGCCGCAACGATAGAGCACCGGATGGCGATGCTCGCCGTCCGGGCCTAGAAGCAGCCGCCGCCGAGGAGCAGCGCGACAACTTCCAGCACGCCGACCGCCAGGTTAACGTAATCCTGGGAGGACCTGATGTGTTCCGTGACAAAGGGAAGAAGAAGCTCCACAGCCGCGAGATAAATCTTGTCGGCACCAAAAGCATCGAGTACCTCAGGTGGTCGAAAACCCCGATCATCTTCGGCAGGAGGGACCACTGGGTCCACTTGCCTGAACCAGGCTCATACCCACTGATCGTCAGCCCGGTTGTTGACAAAGTCCTCCTGACCAAGGTACTAATCGACGGAGGCAGCGTGCTCAACATCATCTTCACCAGGACCCTGAACGATATGGGGTTCGACTACAACAGACTCCGAGGCTCTGAGCACCCGTTCTACGGCGTCATCCCGGGCAAGGCAGCCTACCCTGTGGGAAGAGTTACCCCGCCGGTCACCTTCGGCACGCCCAAAGTACGAAAAAACGGACCGGTCATTGAACCGGTGAGGCCATCGGTTCGATGGTTCAATGGTCCAACCGGTGAACCGGCCGGTTGAACCGCGGTTCGATTATTCAATATATTGTGTATATACTCCACTACTTCACATATGAAACATTCCTAAGTTGGTTAGCGGAGGCGGCGGGCGCGCCAGTTCCCTAGCAGACCAGGGTTCGAATCTCCCTTCCGCCCTGTTTTCTTTTCTTTTTCATCAAAACTGAAGTACCAGGCCCCTCACTTGGGCCGAATTCAGCCCAGTAACAGCCGATTGTAGCTCAGTAACCGCCGATTTCGGCCCAACAAGCGTTGATTGCAGCCCAATTATCGGGGAATATGCTCTTAGATGCCAGTTTTTTACCCTGGCCGATCTTTTAACCGGACCGGACTGGTAGGGTCACTGGTTCCCGGTTTTTCCGGTTGAACCGGCGGTCCGGTCCGGTTTTTTGTACTAGGGGCACGCCCGACAACTACCGCACCGAGTTCCTGCACTTCGAGGTTGCTGACTTTAGCAGCTCCTACCACACCATCTTCGGGCGGCCCATGCTGGCTCGCTTCATGGCAATCCCCAATCACACCTACTTGGTGATGAAGATACCGGCCCCAAACGGGGTCATCAGTATCAGGGGCGACGTCAAGACGTCGTACGAATGTGATGGAGAAGCCGTACGCCTTGCCGAGCTCTCACGTCAACTCGGCAACAGCATGCTCCTCGCAAGCGAGGCTAAAGCCAACCTACCCGCCGACTCCAAGGTGCCGGAGCAAGACGCGACGATGACAGCGCTCGAGCCAGATGCGGAGACCAAGGCGATCTCCCTGTTCGGCAACAATCCCAACAAGACGGCGCTGATAGGCCAAGGCATGTCCCCCAAATAGGAAAGCGCGCTCACCTCCTTCCTGCGGGACAACTGGGACATATTCGCGTGGAAACCCTCGGATATGCCAGGAGTTCCAGGGGAGAAGGCTGAGCACTCCTTGCATTTGGTGAAGACCGCCAAGCCGGTCAAGCAGAAGCTTCGATGATTCGCACAAGATTGCAAGGAGGCCATTAGGGTAGAACTGAATAAACTCTTAGCAGTTGGTTTCATCCGGGAGTGCATACACCCCGAATGGCTTGCAAATCTTGTACTTGTCAAGAAAAAAAACGGTGAATGGAGAATGTGCATTGATTATACCGATCTCAACAAACACTGCCCTAAGGACTCCTTCCCTCTTCCCCGCATCGACCAGGTTGTCGACTCTACGGCTGGGTGCCTATTACTTTCCTTCCTCAATTGCTACTCAGGATACCACCAGATAGCCCTAAACCCGGCCGACCAAGACAAAACAACGTTCATCACTCCCCATGGCATATATTGCTACAAGACGATGACCTTTGGCCTCAAGAATGCCGAAGCGACGTACCAGAAGGCAATTCAAGATTGCCTAGACACCCAGATCGGCCGTAACGCCGAAGACTACGTCGACGACGTCGTGGTCAAGACCTACGACCCGGACACTTTGATCGCCGACCTCCAGGAGACATTCAATAACCTCCGCCGCTACAGATGGAAGCTGAACCCGACCAAGTGCGTCTTTGGGGTACCCTCAGGCAAGCTCCTGGGGTTCTTGGTAAGCCAGCGCGGCATAGAAGCTAACCCCACAAAGATCGCGTCAATCCAGAATCTGCCGCCTCCCAAAAATAAAAAAGAGGTGATGAAGCTGACAGGTATGATGGCAGCTCTAAGCCGATTCATTAGCAAGCTAGGTGAACGGGGAGCTCCCTTCTTCAAGCTCTTGAAGAAGGCCGACAAGTTCGAATGGACGCCAGAAGCCGACCAAGCGTTGGCTGACCTGAAAGCATTCCTTGCCACTCCGCCAATGCTTACCGGACCAAAGAGAGACGAACCCCTGCTGCTATATATAGCAGCAACCACTAATGTGGTCAGCACCACCCTGGTCGTGGAGCGCCAAGAAGACGGACACTCCTACCTGGTCCAAAGACCGGTATATTACGTCAGCGAAGTGTTGGCCGAGTCAAAAGTCTGGTACCAGCACCCCCAAAAGCTACTCTACGCACTCTTGATCTGCTCAAGAAAGCTGCACCACTCCTTCCAGGCTCACCCCATACATGTGGTATCCAATTTTCCGCTCGGCGAAATCCTCCACAACCGCGATATCAACGGCCGAGTCGTCAAATGGGTGGTAGAGCTCGGAAGCTTCGACATCACGTTCAGGTCAAGGCAATCTATCAAATCACAAGTGCTGGTCGACTTCCTGGCCGAGTGGACGGAACTACAAGCGCCTACACCCTCCAAACCACCCGAGCACTGGACCCTGTACTTTGATGGTGCCCTTAACCTCGAAGGAGCTGGGGCAGGGGTACTATTCATATCACCTGAAGGCAAGCACCTCAAATATGTGTTACAAATCCACTACAAGGCGACAAACAACGGCGCTGAATACGAAGCACTGATCCATGGGTTAAAGATAGCCATTACCCTTGGCATCAAGCGCCTCTTATGCTACGGAGACTCAAAGGTGGTAGTTGAACAAGTCAACAAGAATTGGGAGTGCTCCAAAAAGACGATG
This sequence comes from Echinochloa crus-galli, assembly GCA_900205405.1. Lineage (NCBI taxonomy): Eukaryota > Viridiplantae > Streptophyta > Magnoliopsida > Poales > Poaceae > Echinochloa > Echinochloa crus-galli. Next base: position 1,124,742 of record OAMR01000200.1, read on the forward strand.
GATGCCTACTGCGCGAAAGTTCGCAAGCTGGAAGCCCACTTCTACGGGCTCGAATGCCGCCATGTGCCTCGTGAAGAAAATGTCACCGCGGACGTCCTGTCCAAACTCGGATCCAAGCAATCCAGGTACCCGCTGGCGTGTTCGTACAAGATCTTTGGAAGCCGTCCATTAAACTAGTGGACGAAGGTGAACCTACAGCCCCTGCCGACCAGGTTGTCGCAGCAGTCGCGGCTCCCCCGGAGACAGAAGAAGACTGGCGCGAACCATTCATCGCGTTCATCAAGAACGGCCGCCTGACCACCAGTGACGACCTCGAGCAGGACAAGGTCGCTCTCGAGCAACTCAGCCGGCGAAGCACCAATTATGTGGTCATCGGCTCGGAACTCTACGGAAAAGCAGCATCGACAGGAGTACTCATGAAGTGCATCCTACGCAGCGAAGGCCCGGCGCTACTGCACGAAGTACACGCGGGAGCATGCAACAATCATGTAGCGGCCAAAACCCTTGTTGGCATGATCTACAGAACCGGGTTCTTTTGGCCCACCTCGGTCTCCGATGCAAAGGAATTCGTCCAACGATGTGCTGGATGCCAATACTTTCAGAAGCAAAAGCACCTGCCGGCTCAAACATTACGCACAATCCCACCGTCCTGGCCCTTTGCCGTATGGGGGCTAGACAATGTGGGACCGTTCAAGCCAGCCCAGGGTGGATTCAAGCACCTACTGATTGCGGTGGACAAGTTCACCAAATGGATCGAGTATAAGGTCGTTACCGACACCAAGTCGGCCACAGCGGCGGCCTTCATAGAAGAAATTACGCACCGCTTCGGAGTCCCAAACCGGATAATCACCGACCTCGGCTCCCAATTTACAGGGCACGAATTCTGGGATTTCTGCCAAGACAACCAGATCGACGTCTACTACTCGTCTTCAGCCCATCCACGATGCAACGAGCAGGTCGAACGGGCAAACGGCATGGTCCTGGACGCCCTCAAAAAAGAAATCTATGACTCCCTAAACCCACGCGCAGGCCGCTGGGCTAAGGAAGTACCACATGTGGTATGGGGCCTTCGCACCCAACGAAGCCGAGCAACCGGGTATTCACCTTTCTTCATGGTCTATGGTTCGGAAGCTGTGTTACCAGCCGACCTCGCGTTCAGCGCACCACGTATGATACCCGGCTCTATCAAGATCCACACAAAATCAACGAGTTTGAACCCGCAACACGTGTCAATCTAGATTGGCTCGAATTCGGCTATGTAAGCTGTGTTACCAGCCGACCTCACGTTCAGCGCACCACGAGTCAAGAACTACGAGGAAGGAGAAGCCGAGTCCAGTCGACAGGTCGACGTCGACGGTTTGGAAGAACACAGGCTCTGTGCCTTAACTCGGCACGCGCGCCATGAGCAGCAGATACGCCGGTACCACGACAGAAATGTCAAGGAGCGCTCTCTAAACGTGGGCAACCTCGCGCTGCGCCGAGTCATGAGCTCGGCAGGGCAGCACAAGTTATCTGCGCCATGGGAAGGCCCCTTCATCGTCAAGGAAGTGATATCTCCAGGAACCTACCGCCTAGAGTGGGCTGGTGGCAACCCAGTCCCAAATGTCTGGAACATCCAGCATCTCACTAAGTTATATCCTTAGTCCAAAACACAGCTATGTATTTTTACCCTGCTATCTTCATCATTCAATAAAGTTTTATAAAGTTTTTGCTCTCAAATTTTATGATCTCCGACCAATATGTCTACATTAACTCTCCCACGATAGCCACGTGCTTGTCCTACATATGAGTTACCTCTAAAGTAACACAACTAACGCGGCAAGTCCGATTCACTATATCCAAAATCTAAACATGCGTGAAAGTACTCGGTCAGGACCCTGCCTACGACTAAGCCTCCATGCAGAGCATCGTAGCATGTAGGAGTGCTGCCTCCATGAGAGCTCCAGCCAGTTCTTCGCCCGAGTCCCTAGCGCTTGTCATGATCGCGGTGAAATGATAGGGGTTGATAAAATTAACTCAAAAATAAAAGCTATCAGCTCGGAACATAATAGTTATTACATAAAAAAATGCCAAGTACTACATGTTTTGTCCATCCATGTCTACAGGCAGATTAATCATTGGTTACATCTACAATGTTACGGACTATGTCAAGCGCCAGGCTTGCGAAGGATGTGGCCAGGTCCTCAAACTGCTGCTCTGACACATCCGGGTGGAACCCATCACGAATGTCTTCAAGGTCTGTTGACGCAAAATCGGCTTCTCACGCCAAGCACACAGCAAGCCGAATCAGCTGGCTTCACACGTGCCCGATCGTCTGAATCATGTAAGCGTGCCAGTCAATTTTCTCTGAAACTGACAAAGGAAGAAAAATGTTTAGATATAAAACCCGGAACATGCCGGATGATACCAGACAGTTCCATCTCTACGGCTTGCAAGGCCAATCTTGATCGGCATATAGCTATGAACAAGCTATCTGTCGGCAATACAGGCACTCACAGCATATTCGGCAGAGCGCGTAAGAAAGCATACTGCCGACCGCATGACGTCATCATGATGAAAGATCGGTATTTAATTAGATGATCGTTACAATACTTAAATACAACCGATTAACGGGCATAAAGCATGATAAATGTGAAAGCACGATCGTAAATCTCTAATAAACAAGAATGCATAGGTCTAAAAGCACTAGTCTACCGCATGTCTAGATACCCTCGAACCCGTCAGGCGTAGAATCAAACAAGTTAATCCACCGCATGATACGACTTGTTTAAAATCACGCCACCAACCAAGAATAGATCAATCCACCGCATGATATACTCTAAACGTGGAAGGCTAGAAGCATTCATTATTTAAAACAAAGTTACGAACACGTTTTCACTCATTGAGGGACTGCCGAATACGGCTAGATAGCCGATTCGGGTTCCATGAAGAAGGAACAAGCTTCGTCGATGTTGATAGACCTATCAGATCGATTTCGAGCTCTAATCCACCGGATGATTAGTTCTAAAACGACCCAAAAACCTGCATCTACCGCATGATACCCGGCTCTGTCAAGATCCACACAAAATCAACGAGTTTGAACCCGCAACACGTGGCAATCTAGATTGGTTTGAATTCGGCTATGTAAGGTAACATGGTCATGTCTTGCGATGAATCAAAACCGAACCTAACCAATCTAGACTGGGCAAAAAGAGTGTTATATGAATTAAACATAAAGTAAAACCCAAATAACACAAGGTAACTTAATGAATCTATTAGATCTTTGCCAAAATCTAATAGAGCCGATAACTCGCTTCAAGCTAAACCTTAGCCTACCGCATGACTCATGATTTAACAAAGAAGCCTTCTCATACCAAGCTTAAATCCACCGCATGATACTAAGCATGATACAAGGTTGTCGATACTTACGGAGGTCGACGGATCGATGATTCCCCTCGAAGATTTCGACGACACGACTAAAGGACTCGAAAAGGTGGCGCAAGGCCGGTTTGTTGTATGATTGTTCGATCCCTATTACAATCACCATGGGTTCATATTTATACCCTGGTTTTGACACGATTCCTACTCGATTACGATTACAAAACGTTTGTTTCCAAAGAAATACGTCTAAAATGCCGTATTCATCTTGTATTCTTCATCAGATCGGCATTTCTTTTAAATTGCTTCTCTAAATCTTCCTCTTGCCTCTTTCTGTTCTTGACAGGCTTTCGATGTCGAACTCCTGATTCCCATTGAGGAGAGAGCTACATCTTATTTCCTTGGGCCCGTAGGAATTTCAGATCCTTCTGAGCTCATTGCAGCCGAATCCCAGAGAATCCCCTTTAAAACTTCTTTGACAAAGCCTCACGAATGGCAAGATGCCTTCAAGAACTGGCCTTTGCCCCCAATTGCTGGCTGGAGAAATTGGTACAAAAGAATTTTTGATGACAAAAGCCCTCAAACCAAAAACTGGGACAATCTCTGCATCTCACACTGTCTAGAGCTATCCTTAGCCGAGACACCCAAGAATGAGGGTCTTCTTATTGCAGCCTGCCATTTCTGGTCCAATGGTACAAATGCTTTTCTTTTCGGCCATGGACCAATGTCTCCCACTTTGGCCGATGTTTACATGATGACCGGCCTGAACATTACAGAGTCTGTGCGCCCATACAAGTATAAGGGCTCCTCCAAGCAAACAGGAGTGAAGACAGGAGTTGGATATAAGAAATATATCCAAAATTATATGTCTGATGGCCCTCTGTCTGAAGTTGAATACAGGGCCTTTCTGAACATGTGGTTGTGCAGATTTATCTTTTGTGGTAAAGCCAATGAACCAACCTTGAATCACATCGTGATGGCTGAAGATCTGGCTGCTGGTACACTTATCCCTCTTGGAAAATATTTGCTGGGAAGTGTCTACCATATGCTCCATCAGACCACTCGCTTGATGCATTTGAACAAGAAAATCCCCTGTGTCAATGGTCCTTGGTGGTTTATCCAGATGTGGTTGCAGCTGTATATGCACCAGATTGTTGCTATTGACATCAACAATCTGCATTTTCCTTCAATCAACTACAAGGAAGGGGAACCTCAAAGCACTAAAGGCTCCTGTTCTTAGCAAAAGACAGCAAACACTTCTTGAAGCGGGCATCCCCGCAACGCCTACATACCCGGGATTCGGGAGAGCGTTAATAGCATTGTAGTCCAGGAACTCCGAGTATCCATTCCCATATATATCCCTCTGCAATCTATTGTTCAAGGGAGATATCTTGTAAGCAGAAGCAGGCGGATTCCCTGTGGTGCCGAATGCCATATCACCGTATGTGCGAGTTTTCGGCAGTGCAGGCTGAGGATCTTGCCGAATCGGTTGACCATTTGCATCTTTAGTACCAGAAGCTCCAGTTTCATCAGAATATCTCTTCCTGTACAATTTGGTTAGCTGGAGCCATGAATTCATTCGGCAGAAAACATACCATACACGTAGGAGCCGAATGACCATGTTCGTCAGGCCTGTCTTTTGGGAGCCATATTGATTTCACCTTGACTTTTGCTTGCTTCAATTCCCGATTCCTCAGGCGCTGTACTCTTCTCTTCTGGCTCTTCCTCAAACCAGGTGGACACCATTGTCCTTCTTGCCAAACACAAGCATGATCTTCTTCTTCTTCTTGATCAACCCACTTGTAATCAGCATGCCTCTTTCTTGGTTGATCATTAAAACGCCGATCATCACTAGGATGCATCCTGCCAATTCTTTCATGGACAGATCGGCGATTGACAGTTTCCTGCCTATATTCATCATACCTATCATTGCATTCAGGACAATTATTCCATGAAGGGCAACACCTTCTGTGACAAGTTTGATATGAATCTTCTCACAAAATTTATCTTGCCAAGTAATGATTGCAACTCTTTAAGATTAGTTGGAGGAACAATTTCATCAATTGCCTTCATGCTTTTCTTGCCAACTCCTATTCCTCCTTCATGTATCAAAAATTCTAGAAACTCTCCAGCTGAAACTCCAAAAGCACATTTGTTCGGGTTCATCTTATGCCCATGCTTCCTGGTGCATTCTAGAGTTTTTCTTATGTCAGCCAAATGAGACTCATGATTCAATGACTTGATCACAACATCATTCATAAGGAGACGTTTTTGTAGACCCATGAGGGGCCATTCGGTAAGCCCACAATGCTTCATTGAGTACCGAATGCCACCTTCTTGGCTTTTGATCAATTTTCTTCTGTATGATTTTAATCATGATCTTGTTGGAAGCTCCTGCCTGACCATTAGCTTGAAGCATGGTATCCAATGCAAGAAATGTAATTTTAAAATTTTTGAATGTGTAATTGTAATGAATAATTAGTAGCCGAATGACCTATGCAGTTTTGTTCTGCATTCTTGTCTTTGTTTCACTGTCTGTGACCCATTCGGCAAAGCTGACTGTAATGAATTTCGTTGTCCAAAGCCCATTCGGCAAACTGACTGTGATAAGCATGTCATAGCCGAATTTTACTTGGTCAAACCGAATATGACTCAGCATGAATCCCAAACGACACGGCAACTGCTCGGTTCGTGGGGCTTTCCACCTTCCGAATTTTTGGGATGCGCGCCACGATCCCTGACCACGATCTCCTCTGCGGGTTCTATAAATAAACATATCGAGTGCGGCTATCTCCTCATCAAGTCTTTCACCTTCCTAGCCTCTGCCAGTTTCGAGCTCTTCTCTCCCCAAAGTACATTAACCTTTGAGAAAACCCTCATGGCCAACGGGAGGCGTCCGGCCGCTGATGAGGCTGAGGGAAGTCGCGCCGGTGCTCGTCGCAGGTGATTAATTACTTCTTCTCAATCTTTTTTCCCAGGATTTTGTTCTTTTCGTCACAAATTTCTTCGCTTTCTCAGGGTAATCCAATGGATTTCCGCCAATGCTGCTCCAGCCGCAGCTCCTGCTGCGCCTCCAGCCGCGGCCCCTACTGCGGCATCCGATTCTTCGAGTTCGTCCAATCGAACTCTGGAGCCGGATGACTTTCGCTATTCAGATAGCGATGCTCGTCGCTTCAAGCAAGAGCGCGACGAGACGCGCCACGAGTTGGAGGTCGTCTCCAAGCAAGCCGGGATCGCGGATCTGGAGTGGCAGGCCGAGCGCAAGCAACTGCTCGAAGTCATCGACGGTAAGTTCCGTAACCTGCTCAATCTCAATCTCATCTTCAGTCGATGTTGATTTATTTCTATCTTGTAACCTTGCAGAGCGTGATGCTGAGCTTAATCGGCTGAAGGCGCTGGTGGAGGAGCTGGCGAACAAGGTGAACGCTCCTGGAGAGACGCCAGAGGCTCGCCTCGGTGCTGTAGCAGGCCGAGTCGACGAGGTGGCTCTTCATGGCGTTCGCCTGGGTGCTGCTGTGGGCCTCGTCGCCATGTCGACGCATACCGGCCGCGACTACTCCATACTTCCGGCCGGTTTCGCCGACGGCAACCCGGAAGACGTCGATGACATCGACACCTCCATCGAGCGCCTCGAGGGCCATGGCGCTGCCGTCGCCGATTCAATCCATCCCCAGTCTGTCTTGAACAGGCTTTTTGAGTAGTTTGTATTTAGGGATGGTTGAATATTAAAAGTAGCTTCCGCAACAATCGAAATTCTTTCCGTCACGTTTGGACTTTTGCGGAAGAATCGATGATATTGAACACCTTGATTGCCGATTCAGTTCGTCCCCAGTCTGTCTTGAACAAGTTTTCTCAGTAGTTTGTACCAGGGATTTATTGAATTTTGGCAATAAAGTTTATCTTTTGTGATTCCTCTGTGATATCTTTACTGAATTGATGATGTAGATTACTAGCACTAAGGGCAATACAATCTAGTATTGGCCATTTTTCTCTGTTGGAAATTTTTTGCTCTGAAGGCGGCTTCTTCCCGAATGCCGGCTATTTCCATTATTTCTAGCAATTTGTGTCTTAATCAACGATCAATCTCAATGCTAGGATAATATTTCTTCAAATATCGGAGAAGAAACATCATCCAGTCAAGCTCCATCAGAGAAAATTCAGGCAAAATTGAAGGACATTCTCTCCTTGCTGCACAGAGATATTCAAGACCAAGTCAAGGACGCTGATCTCCTGAGGGATGTACTCGAATCTACTGATCAAGACCTTCCCGCTGACATCAGAGCTTCTTTGGATCCAGTTTCCAAGCTGGACAATCACTTTGCTGCAGTGAAGCAGGCTCTGAGGAACCAATCTGTTCAGTCAGATTTAGAGCAAAAGAGAGCCATGGCCAAACAATCTATGAAAAATCTGCATTCACAGGTTCAAAGCAAGAAAGAGCTGCTAACTAGCCTCCAATCTGCACTTGAGTCAAAAGAAACCAGGAAAGCTGAGCTGGAAGCTGAATTAAAAAACTTATCGGCTGAAATTGAAGCTGATAAAAAGAAGATAGCCGAAATTCCTGGTTTGACAGAGGAAATGCGCAAGGAAGGTTCAACGCAAATGCTTTTCTTTTTGGCCATGGACCGATGTCTCCCACCTTGGCCGATGTCTATATGATGACCGGCCTGAATATCACAGAGTCTGTGCGCCCATACAAGTACAAGGGCTCCTCCAAGCAAACAGGAGTAAAGACAGGAGTTGGATATAAGAAATATATCCAAAATTATATGTCTGATGGCCCTCTGTCTGAAGTTGAATACAGGGCCTTTCTGAACATGTGGTTGTGCAGATTTATCTTTTGTGGTAAAGACAATGAACCGACCTTGAATCATATTGTGATGGCTGAAGATTTGGCTACTGGCACACTCATCCCTCTTGGGAAGTACCTACTGGGAAGTGTCTATCATATGCTTCACCAAACCATTCGCCTGATGCATACCAGCAAGAAAATTCCTTGTGTTAATGGCTGTCTCTTATACACATCTAGATGTGTATAAGAGACAGGA
>OAMR01000200.1:1138821-1157166 GCA_900205405.1 Echinochloa crus-galli
CTGCTGACGCTTCACCAAGCTGCATCAAATACCGCGCTATGTGCTCCACAGTACTAGTGTCATCTTGTCCTGAGAATTTAGTAAATTCTGTAGGCACTTTAACCCTGTTAGGCAATGACACCCTTTGATACCACTCTGGGAAAGGCGATGAGTACATGTACCCTTGATTTTTAGGCTTTAGACCGAACTGATTCTGCAATACATCGGTCATTTTCTGTACCATGAGATCAACATTGGTGTCTTGATTCCCTGGCCTTCCAGCAGGTATTCCTGCAGCACCATGATATCCAGGATTTGGTAGAGCATCAATAGCATTGTAATCCATGAACTGTGAGTATCCATTCCCATATATATCCCTCTGCAACCTGTTATTCAAAGGAGATATCTTGTAAGCAGAAGCAGGTGGATTTGCTGTGGTGCCGAATGCCGCCTCACCATATGTGCGAGGTTTTGGTATTGCTTGCTGAGGATCTTGTTGAACTGGTTGACCATTCGCACCCTTGGAACCAGAAGTTCCAGTTTCTTCAGCAGCTCCTTTACCATGAGGTTTTTGAACATTAAAATATGTTGGTCCACCAACTTGCCCATATGCTTGTTCAAAAGGCTTGTCCACTTGTTGACCAAAAATGCTGATCATTATGCATCTAAAGCTGTTCAAGAATGCAGCGTTATGATTGGTCATTGTATCTCCCAGAGCTTTGTATAACAGACCAGAGAACCTCTCCCTTTCTTCTTCTTCATTAAGATCAGATTGTCCAGGCAGTAAAACTCTTGGCAGGTCTGTCTTGAGAAACGGTGCACCACTCCTGTTCTTGGCAAAAGACAGCAAACACTTCTTGATGAATTGTTCTGCAGCAGTTTTCACCATCTGTTGATGCTCCTCAGGCAATTCTTCAAGAGTAACGTCCATAATATCCTTTAAATCAGGCATCTTCAAAGCTTGTGGTCCCACCGGGCGTGCCAAAAAGTGTGTTGACGCAAAATCGGCTTCTCACGCCAAGCACACAGCAAGCCGAATCAGCTGGCTTCACACGTGCCCGATCGTCTGAATCCTGTAAGCGTGCCAGTCAATTTTCCCTGAAACTGACAATGGAAGAAAAAATGTTTAGATATAAAACCTGGAACATGCCGGATGATACCCGACAGTTCCATCTCTACGGCTTGAAGGCCAATCTTGATCGGCATATAGCTATGAACAAGCTATCTGTCGGCAACACAGGCACTCACAGCATATTCGGCAGAGCGCGTAAGAAAGCATACTGCCGACCGCATGACGTCATCATGATGAAAGATCGGTATTTAATTAGATGATCATTACAAAATTTAAACGCAACCGATTAACGGGCATAAAGCATGATAAATGTGAAAGCACGATCGTAAATCTCTAATAAACAAGTTCCTCCTGTACAACTTGATCAGCAGGAGCCATAAATTCATTCGGCAAGAAACATACCATGCATGTAGGAGCCGAATGATCATCTTCTTCAGGTCTGTCCTTTCGACGCCATACTGATTTCATCCTAGGCCTTGCTTGCTTTAATTCTTGATTCCTCAAGCATTGTACTCTTCTCTTTTGGCTTTTCCGTAAGCCAGGTGGACACCATTGCCCTTCTTGCCAAATATACCCATAATCTTCTTCTTCTTCATGATCAACCCACCTGTGATCAGCATGCCTCTTTCTTGGTTGATCATCAAAACACCGATCATCACTATGATGTACTCTGCCAATTCTTTCATGGACAGATCGGCGATTGATAGTACCCTGTCTATATTCATCATATCTATCGTTGCATTCAGGGCAATTATTCCATGTAGGCAACTTTAAACCCTCGTTCCAGCAATGTCTGAAGAAAGCACAATCCCAATGTGCACGTTCCTGTTCCCGTGCAAATTCTTCTTGTTCTTCTCTGTACCTTTCTTCTTCATATCTACGCCTCTGGTAGCGCTCTTTTTCTTGCTGTCGTTGCCATTTATTGAGAAGAATACGTGAAGTGACTCTAGGCTTAGAGGATTTCCCAATTTCAAATTGACAATTCGGGGCACGAGGATCTTTCTTGTGAATCTGTTCAATCGTGACTTGCCGAGTGGGGTCAACTGAGCCACTTTGTTTTGCCTTTTCTGAAGTTAAAACTTTCATCTTCCCTTTTTCTTCAGGTGCAACAGAATTCACCATGTTGATTGAAAACCCAACCATATTCTGAGGGAACGGATTGCTATCCAATTTCATCTTGTTATCAAACTTCAAGTGTCCTTCTTGTATAGCCTTTTGAATCCTCATTCTAAAGACTCTACATTCATTGATGGAATGAGAGTTTCTGTCGTGGAATCCACAATATTTTTTGTCTCTTACTCCATCCGGCCGAAGCATGGAATGCCCCTCTGGTAACTTGATTCGGCCTTCTTTCACAAGGAAATCAAACAATTTGTCTGCTTTGGTTACATCAAAATCATAAGCACCTTTAGTCTGCTTGACCCACTTTTGATTCACAGTAATCGGCTCTTTGCCCCACACTATTTCTGCTGCAGCCACTTCTTCATTATCTTCATACTCATCCCCTTGATCTGCTCTCTCGAGGAATTGGTTGTAAATGTCGGCCACATCATTTTGTTTGGCAAATCTACCATCCTTCTTGAAACCATATGCTTGGTTACTCATTAATGCCAGTTTTTGTGACAACTGACCCAGATCTTCAAACTCCATCCCGAATAACTTTTCACGAATTGCAGGCAGCATCCCAGCTACAGCCATACCAGCCAATTGATCATCAGGTATGTTCAGAGAAAAGCACATGCTTACGGTTTCCCTAAATCTCCTGAGGAATTCTGTAGGTGTTTCATTATTTCTCTGCCTCAAGCTAGTTAAATCAACCAACTTTTTCTCAGTGCTGCCAGTATAGTAATGAGCATGGAACTTCTGCTCCAGATCCTTCCAAGTACAAATTGATTGAGCAGGCAAAGTAGCAAACCATGTAAATGCTGGACCTGTCAAGGACAAAGGAAAGTATCTGATTCTAAAGGCTTCATCTGCGGAGGCTTCTCCAAGCTGCATCAAGTATCTAGCTATATGCTCCACAGTGCTAGTATCATCTTGCCCTGAGAATTTAGTGAATTCTGTAGGAACCTTGACTCTGTTAGGCAATGACACTCTTTGGTACCATTCTGGGAAAGGAGAGGAGTACATGTACCCCTGATTTTTGGGCTTCAGACCGAATTGATTTTGCAACACATCGGCCATTTTTTGTACCATGAGGTCAACATTGGCATCTTGATTTCCTGGCCTTCCAATGGACATTCCTGTATTAGCATATCCAGGATTCGGAAGAGCATCAATAGCATTATAATCCATGAATTCTGTATATCCATTCCCATACATATCCCTCTGCAACCTGTTATTCAAAGGAGATATCTTGTAAGCAGAAGCAGGTGGATTTGCTGTGGTGCCATGAAGTTAAAACTTTCATCTTCCCTTTTTCTTCAGGTGAAATAGCATTCACCATGTTGATTGAAAACCCAACCATATTCTGAGGGAACGGATTGCTATCCAATTTCATCTTGTTATCAAACTTCAAGTGTCCTTCTTGTATAGCCTGATCTCATCGAAAACCTTTTGTTGTTCGTCACCCCATACAAACTTTTGATCCTTTTTTATTTTCAATAGTGCTATCCAATTTCATTCTGTTGTCAAACTTCAGGTGCCCCTCTTGGATAGCCTTTTGAATCCTCATTCTGAAGACCCTGCATTCATTAATGGAATGAGAATTTCTGTCATGAAATCCACAATACTTCTTGTCTCTCACTCCTTCAGGCCGAAGCATAGAATGCCCCTCTGGTAATTTGATTCGGCCTTCTTTCACAAGGAAATCAAATAATTTGTCTGCCTTAGTCACATCAAAATCATATGTGCCCTTGGTCTGCTTAATCCACTTCTGATTCACTGTGATCGGCTCTTTGCCCCATACTATTTCTGCTGCAGCTACCTCTTCATTGTCCTCATACTCATCTTCTTGATCTGCTCTCTCGAGGAATTGGTTGTAAATTTCGGCCACATCATTATGTTTGGCAAATCTGCCATCCTTCTTGAAGCCATATGCTTGGTTACTCATCAATGCCAATTTCTTTGACAACTGACCCAGATCTTCAAACTCCATTCCAAACAGCTTTTCACGAATTGCAGGTAGCATCCCAGTTACAGCCATACTGGCCAACTGATCATCAGGAATATTTAGAGAGAAGCACATACTCTTTGTTTCCCTGAACCTCCTAAGGAATTCTGTAGGTGTTTCATTATTTCTCTGCCTTAGGCTAGTTAAATCAACCAACTTTTTCTCAGTGCTGCCAGTGTAGTAATGAGCATGAAATTTCTGCTCCAGATCCTTCCAGGTGCAAATTGACTGAGCGGGCAAAGAGGCAAACCATGTAAATGCTGAACCTGTCAATGACAAAGGAAAGTATCTGATTCTAAAAGCTTCATCTGCTGACGCCTCACCAAGCTGCATCAAATACCGCGCTATGTGCTCCACAGTACTAGTGTCATCTTGTCCTGAGAATTTAGTAAATTCTGTAGGCACTTTAACCCTGTTAGGCAATGACACCCTTTGATACCACTCTGGGAAAGGCGATGAGTACATGTACCCTTGATTTTTAGGCTTTAGACCGAACTGATTCTGCAATACATCGGTCATTTTCTGTACCATGAGATCAACATTGGTGTCTTGATTCCCTGGCCTTCCAGCAGGTATTCCTGCAGCACCATGATATCCAGGATTTGGTAGAGCATCAATAGCATTGTAATCCATGAACTCTGAGTATCCATTCCCATACATATCTCTTTGCAACCTGTTATGCAAAGGAGATATCTTGTAAGCAGATGCAGGTGGATTTGCTGTGGTACCGAATGCCGCTTCACCAAATGTGCGAGGTTTTGGTACTGCTTGCTGAGGATCCTGCTGAATTGGGCGACCATTCGTATCTTTAGTCCCAGAAGCTCCAGTTTCTCCAATATTGTCTTTTCCATGCGGCTTTTGAGTTGTCGTGTGTGTATTGAAGTACGTTGGTCCACCAGGTGGCCCATATTCTTGCTCAAAAGCTTTATCCACGCCTTGACCAAAAATACTGATCATTATTAATCGAAAGCTATTCAAGAATGCAGTATTGTGATTGGTCATTGTTTCTCCCAGAGCCTTGTATAACAAGCCAGAAAACCGCTCTCTTTCTTCATCTGTACTCATATCTGACTGTCCAGGCAGCAAGACTCTTGGCAGTTCTGTTTTGAGAAAAGGTGCACCACTCCTGTTCTTGCCGAAAGATAGCAAGCACTTTTTAATGAACTGCTCTGCAGCAGCTTTCACTATCTGTTGATGCTCTTCAGTCAGTTCTTCAAGAGTGACATCCAGCAATTCTTTTATCTCAGGCATCTTCAAAGCTTGAGTGTCCCACCGGGCGTGCCAAAAAGTGTGTTGACGCAAAATCGGCTTCTCACGCCAAGCACACAGCAAGCCGAATCAGCTGGCTTCACACGTGCCCGATCGTCTGAATCCTGTAAGCGTGCCAGTCAATTTTCCCTGAAACTGACAAAGGAAGAAAAAATGTTTAGATATAAAACCTGGAACATGCCGGATGATACCAGACAGTTCCATCTCTACGGCTTGCAAGGCCAATCTTGATCGGCATATAGCTATGAACAAGCTATCTGTCGGCAATGCAGGCGCTCACATGCATATTCGGCAGAGCGCATACTGCCGAACGCATGACGTCATCATGATGAAAGATCGGTATTTAATTAGATGATCGTTACAATACTTAAATACAACCGATTAACGGGCATAAAGCATGATAAATGTGAAAGCACGATCGTAAATCTCTAATAAACAAGAATGCATAGGTCTAAAAGCACTAGTCTACCGCATGTCTAGATACCCTCGAACCCGTCAGGCGTAGAATCAAACAAGTTAATCCACCGCATGATACAACTTGTTTAAAATCACACCACCAACCAAGAATAGATCAATCTACCGCATGATATACTCTAAACGTGGAAGGCTAGAAGCATTCATTATTTAAAACAAAGTTACGAACATGTTTTCACTCATTGAGGGACTGCCGAATACGGCTAGATAGCCGATTCGGGTTCCATGAAGAAGGAACAAGCTTCGTCGATGTTGATAGACCTATCAGATCGATTTCGAGCTCTAATCCACCGGATGATTAGTTCTAAAACGACCCAAAAACCTGCATCTACCGCATGATACCCGGCTCTGTCAAGATCCATACAAAATCAACAAGTTTGAACCCGCGACACGTGGCAATCTAGATTGGTTTGAATTCGGCTATGTAAGGTAACATGGTCATGTCTTGCGATGAATCAAAACCGAACCTAACCAATCTAGACTGGGCAAAAAGAGTGTTATATGAATTAAACATAAAGTAAAACCCAAATAACACAAGGTAACTTAATGAATCTATTAGATCTTTGCCAAAATCTAATAGAGCCGATAACTTGCTTCAAGCTAAACCTTAGCCTACCGCATGACTCATGGTTTAACGAAGAAGCCTTCTTGAACCAAGCTTAAATCCACCGCATGATACTAAGCATGATACAAGGTTGTCGATACTTACGGAGGTCGACGGATCGATGGTTCCTCTCGAAGATTTCGACGACACGACTAAAGGACTCGAAAAGGTGGCGCAAGGCCGGTTTGTTGTATGATTGTTCGATCCCTATTACAATTGTCATGGGTTTATATTTATACCCAGACTTTGACACGATTCTTAGTCGACTACGATTACAAAACGTTTATTTCCAAAGAAATACGTCGAAGTGCCGTATTCATCTCGCATTCTTTATCAAATCGGCTTTTTCCTTGTATTCAATCCACGTCATCACGCATTCCCGAATGCTTTCCATAGAGCAACTCCCTTGCCGAATTGGCGACGGACTCCCGACCGCAGAATGCCTTTGCCGAATCGTTCTTGAAGATAAGCTTTCTTAGCTGAACGATGTTTATCTTTTCACCAAATCCGGCCCACATGTCAGCCTCTTCCTGGTGTCAATTTTTGGTGTTAACAAGGTCAAAGTCGGGATGGTACGAGCGGACGAGCGCCACTGTATACCTAACCGCATACTGAGCAGTCTCCGTCGCCACTCCTCGGGTGTACTCCGGCAGATGCTGTAGCCGTTCCACAAGCGGTACCGCGGGCCGATCGCCAGCAGCCTGGATCTGGTCGCAGGCAGACACGGCCGCCTATGCCAGCTCGTCATATCGCCTAGCAGCCTCTGCACATGTGCACGGGTTGACAATAAGTTCAGGTATCACAGGTACCAGGAAAGGAATAGAACTCAGAAGAAGTCCTCACCAGTCATAGCAGCATCATGAGAGCCCAGGGCTCGGCTGTGCCTGCTGACAAGGTCATGTATCTCCTGCTCCGCCTTTGCGACCTTCTCCTCCAGGATCCTTTTCTCGCGGGCATGACCTGCGCAGCAGAACCACCCATAGCCAAGTGTTATGGCCTCATGATCAAGACAATCTGGAAACTCAAGCCGACGTCACACGGGCCTCCGCTCGCATTCTAGGGCACGCTTCAGCTCGGCGTCCCTCTCCTGTAGCATGGCCCGCGTCTCCTTGAACTTCTCGTCCACCGCCGCAAGCCGGCCCTGGACGCGTTCCATCTCTTGGGCATGACCTAAGAACGCAAAGCAAGCAAGATGAAAACCCAACGTCGCCAAAGTCCGAGCACCCCATCGAGCAAAATGCTTACTAGTGTTGGCCGCCTCTAGCTGAGCTACGAGCTCCTGGTTGAGTTGCGCTAGGCCCTCCGCGTCCGAGTCCTTCTGGATCGCAGCACCCCGAGCCTCACTGGCAATGGTGCGGATCCGGGTCCTAAGCTCCTGCAACTACAGGTACTCGTCATCGGCTATGCGCAGCAGCGTTGTAGTCTCCAAGGTCCCAGACATGAGCGCCTACACAGGTTCAAGTTCAAGTAACAAAATACAAAGGAATGCCGACCTCAGAATCGTAACACCTACCTCCATGTCCTCCAACATCACCATGGAAAGGCGCTTGAAGCGTTCCTGACGAGTCAGCGCCTCCTCTCCGTCGTCCTCCGGATCGGTGGATTGGTCCGGATGTGCGTCATCCTCCAGCTCCGGCATCTCCTGGTCCTCCTCTTCAGGCCGCCCGCTTGGACCGGCCCCCGGAGCAACGGTCCGCACGATCGCTGTGATCGTGCCAACGGTGGCACTCTCAACCGGGGCGGTGGCACTCCCAACCGGGGCAGTGGCAGGAGGGACCGGGGACATAGAGCCCCCCAATTCACCACCACTGTCTGACGGCGTCCTCGACGTGTCCGACTACACGGTCACCCTCCTGAAAACATCGAAGCAAGACAAAACGCTCATCAAGACTCAAGAGGATAAAAGATCTGAGCATGACCAACTTAACTTGAAGAGCAAGCCGGCTGGGCGCGGTGGACGATCGTCCCCCGGTGAAGGCAACGGCGTGGGGGATCGCACTACAGTCACCTCCGCTCCGGTGCCCGGGTTCCGATCTTCATCCTCCGCCTCCAAGGACGAGGGAGCACCTTCATCAGCTGACGGCACAGGATGTGACCTGTGCCTCTTCACGCGCAGCGCATCAGGTGACTGCGCCTGCGCCTGCACCGACCTCTTCCGCGACTCAGCCGCCGCGACCTGCGCCTGCGCCTAGTAGTACTTCCGAGCGGCAGCCCGGGAGCGCGTAGGGGCGGCCACCGACTCCACAACGGCTGCATCACCCGAGCCGGGAGGAGAGCCGAGCTCCTCAGAAACCCAGTCCTCCAGATTCTTCATAACCGGAAGCGGGTCTTCCCTCGCGTCTTCCGGCCTCATCACCTTTCGCCGCGGCGCCGGCGTCCCCTCAGGCAGCGGCGCCGGGCAAAAGAAGCGCTTGGTCACCACCTAGCACAAATAAAGCAACACGAGTTCAGGTAACTCACATGAAAATATCAGAGAAATTAGACGAAGACTCGGAACGGAAATTTTACCGCAGGTGGAGAGTTCTTCAGCGCATAAGGACGGGGTGCGCTGAGATTATTCACCTCGCCCTTCATCATTGTGCCCACACGCCGGAGGACCTCGTCCGTGTTGAACCCCCGGGATGACTCCCGGGTTGGGTCCAGGCGACCCGAAAAATCGAAAGCCACATGTACCCGATCCTTGATCGGCTGGATGGTCCGGGCAATAAATGACACTGTCACCGCCATGGCGGTCAGACCCTTCTGCTTCAGGTCAGCAATCATCGCCAAGAGCTCGAGGATCCCATCAAGCTCACCACCGACCGGAAGATCACGCCACGACTCCCGGTCCCTCGCCGCCATGCCAGTCCTGCTCGGCAAGAAAGGCGGCTGGTCCACCATGTAGAACCAGTCACGCCGCCACTCCTTGTGGCAATCCAGCAGTTGCAGATTGAAGTAGTCCCTCTGCGTACCCATGCGCAGGGCAATGCCAGCCCCACCGATAATCCCAGTGGGGCCGTCTCCCTTGTTCCCCAACCCAATGCGTTTAACGCGGTACAGGTATCGCCACAGATGCAAATGGGGAGCGATTCCAAGAAAAGCCTCACAGAGGTAGATGAAGAACGAAATGTCAAAAATCCCATTGGGATTGAGATGAGAGAGCTCCAGACCGTAGTAATGGAGCAGCCCGCGGAAGAAATCGCCCGACGGCGTGCTGAATCCGCGCTCAACGAAGTGCGCGAAGACGGCCACCTCGCCGTGTTCTCGAACGGCCTCTTCTCCTTCCCTGGAATCCTCCACGACAAGGTGTCCTTTGAGGGGAGCACGCCGCGATTTGCCATGTCCTCCAGGCGTTCCGTCGTCATCTTCGTCTTCCCCCAGGCCGCCTCCTGCTCGCCCTCCGGCGGCACCACAGCCGCCGCCAGAGCCTCCAGAGCGGCGCGCTCAGCAGCATCGTCGGCCATGGCTTTGTTTGGTGGAAGAAGAAAGGGAATGGATGAAGCTGGAGCGGGAACGCTCGATGGCCTCGGAAACCGCGCTCGCAAGAAACGGTGGGCTGAGGAAAGGCAAGGCGAGGAAGACGAAGAGTGCGGCGCAACGGTGGGATGACGACGGCGGCGTCCTTGGTCGCGTATTTATAACAAGGCGCCGCCCTGACCTAATGGCTCCGAAACTAACGGACGGAATCCGCGGGATTCGTGATACATGATCCGCAGGATCCGAAATTGATGGATAGGATAAGCTTCCATACCGAAAAACTCAGTGCGTTACAAGCGAACCATGCCAAGTCCCTCGCATGCTCGGGGGCTGGGCGCCGGACTACGACTCGGCGCATTCCAAGCGAACCACGCCAAGTCCCTCGCATGCTCGGGGGCTGGGCACCGGACTACGACTCGGCGCGTTCCAAGCGAACCAAGCCAAGTCCCTCGCATGCTCGGGGGCTAGGCGCCGGACTACGACTCGGCGCATTCCAAGTGAACCACGCCAAGTCCCTCGCATGCTAGGGGGCTTGGCGCCGGACTACGACTCGGCGTGTTCCAAGCGAACCAAGCGAAGTCCCTTGCATGCTCGGGAGCTGGGCGCCGGACTACGACTCGGTGTGTTCCAAGCGAACCAAGCGAAGTCCCTCGCATGCTCGGGGGCAGGGCACCGGACTACGACTCGGCGCGTTCCAAGCGAACCAAGCCAAGTCCCTCGCATGCTCAGGGGCAGGGCACCGGACTACGACTCGGCGCATTCTAAGCGAACCACGCCAAGTCCCTCCCATGCTCGGGGGCTGGGCGCCGGACTACGACTCGGCGCGTTCCAAGAGAACCACGCCAAGTCCCTCGCATGCTCGGGGGCTGGGCGCTGGGTTGGTTTTGGTACGTCCATACGACCTATACTAACCACTCAAGTGGTTGGACTCAGTTCACCACCACCAAAATGAACATGTTCATAATTTACGCTTCGCAAATAGCGAAAGTTACAAAGGAAAAGTATATTTGGCCAAAGGCCATTCAGAGATACAAAGATATGAGCCCCCATCACAGGGCTCTTAGACCATTTCAGTTAGGTGATCAGCGCACAATCGCTGGAACCAGTATCCACAGCTTTCTCGATGATTTTCTTATGGTATCACACCAACTGAAGGACCTCGTGGCCGCATTGCTGGAGGAGAGCAAGGACTCGACATCAGCATCTCCGAGCTTAGGCTCAGATCGCGCCCACTCGTCCTCGATGGGCTCGCGAAATCAGCCATCAATTCGGCATCGTTCGCTAGCTTCCGGACAAAGAGAAGACTTACCGTAGCCTCCTCGCCCGGTCCCACCGAGAAGTAGGCACCTCCCCTGCCTATGAGAAGCGCGATGCCCGTCTCCTTTCCAGCAGCATTTGCACCACTCTTCGACGATTTTCTTCTGGCATCAATGGCGAACGCCAAGGCATGTACCTGGGCCTACACTATCCTCATTCACAGTCCTCTCAGGAAGAAGGATTCTCAAGATGCACATGGTGGTTGCCTCCTAAAAGACTTTGTGGTGGTGAACAACGCCGGTGCGTCTATTTATAGGCGCCCTTGGGTCATGGATCCGATGGCCCGTGAGCCATTTAACGCCCGGGAACGGACACACATGCGTTTCGCCTTTTTCCAGGCAAGCGGCCATCAGTGCCCTTGACTGAGCACGCTTAGTGGCGGGATTCCCGCAGAATCAGCTTTTGCAGCCTTTTGACCGAGCAGCCTCGGCCCATAGTTATCAACGCACTGTTGATTTACGGGTGCTGAAAATTTTTTGGCCCCTTCCTTGGTGGCAGCATGCTCTCACCTACAACTCAGCCAATTGGACTGAGCAAAGACCTCAACCAGGAAAATATCCTTGGTGGTAATAAGCCTTCATCAACTCTTGGGCAAGGGGCTACTATATGTACAGTGCTCCTAATCGCCGCCCTGTACTCGGCCATCATGAGGACCGAATGACTACCTCGAAGGACTCGGCGTCGATGTTGGGTGTTCTCTCTTTTTTGAGCACCGCCCACCCTTGTGCCGACTACAAGTTGAAGCACCTTCAGCCGACCTAATTGGCCTCGGCACTTCGTCAAGCAGTTCGGCACGCGCCTGCACGTTGCTCGGGGGCTTGTGGGATATGGGTACCCCTGGGCCCACTGTCAGACCACACCATGGCGGCCAGGGCCCACCTCTGATAGGCCCATGGGCCGACCCCTATGCGGCCCATACGGGCTCCCTGACTTGATGGACAAGTTGATAAAGACTCGGTGGGCGAATCTTCCGGATATCCAGGATATTCCAGTTGTAACCGACCCAGACTAGAGTCCTGATCGGAGCCAAGTAGGTTTAGATGGAAACCGACTTGTAAATCCTAGCCCGCTACCCTATATAAAGCGGGTTAGGGCACCCTCATAGGGGACATCGCATCATATCTTGTAACCTAGACGCTCGTCCTTGCTTCCTGAAGCTTGGCCGAGTACCAGTAATACAAACGACGCCACCGACACATGACGTAGGGTATTATACCTCCGGGTAGCCCGAACCTGTCTAAATCAGTGCCTCCTGTGTACCATCGAGCCACAAGCTCATCGATCGCCCGCCTACAAATCAACCACTCGGGTACCCCAGGTGGATTGCCGGTCCTAAGGTCCGACAACCTCGTTTATTGCTGAGAATTGATGGTTAAAAACATGCTGTAACGACCGCGAACACTAACTTAAAAAGTTTGGGACTTGGGAGCATGGTTCTAAAACACGTCATCCTTTGAGCTACGTATACCACATCATGTGCTTTGCAAATAAGCCCCCTAAACTATTTCCTAATGTTATTCATTTCTAATGAAATTTATCCGCTTGCCCCTGAAACTTAGTGTATTACCCCCAATTTTTAGGAGCATTTAAAATTTACTAAGGTTTTGGCCTTTTATTTACTTTTTGAACAAGAACTAATTTAATTCTTTTATTCAATTATCAAATAGTTCAAACCACCATCTAATTAAAAACATACATGTGTACGATTGCATTTGTGTGTGATCCAAAACTTAGACTTCAATCCTATCCATTTCCAAATTTGAAAGAAACCAACAAAACCCTCAAGCAAATGTTGTATCAAAAAAAATCTCAAGGAAATGTCAAAACCCAAAAACTAAACCTAAAATTCTTCTCAAGCTAAAACCAATCCGGCCCAATAGCCTTTTTCTTTATCTCCCCTTTCCTTTTTCCCTCCTTTCCCGGACCAGCCCACATCTTCGGACTCTCGGTAATAATAGGGTAAAGTACTTTATTGAGAACTCGTTCACAGCGGCATCGATTTGATCAATCTGATTTGTCTTGCTTCAGAAATCACCGTTCTTCATGAGTCGTATATATATCTTCCCTGCAACTCCATCTTCCGGACGACGACCAAATTACATCGTGGAGGGCAGATCAGAACTTTCAGCTCCGTCTGCGGTAGATAACGTAGAACGGGATGATGGTTGCGTAACGGCGATACGATGCGCGCGCCATATCAAAACAATGATATGATACGGATTCGCCGTCTGACCTTGTTAACCATACTCATGCATGCGAAGTGGTGCAGGTCCGCGGTTACACGAACGACGATTCGAATAAACACGCGACAGCGCGCGTTGATAAATTGATCGTGCACAAGAATTTCTGTTCCCATGTGAAACCAATCATAGAGCTTCCCCGGCCGGCTACCTGAACGTAAATCACTGGCCGCGGCAACATGCATGCCATGGCGCGGCCGCGTCTCAGCTCCCAACCGATCTTCACATGCAGAGATTTGACCTCTGCCACCAGGATGTGAGGATGAGGATTCAAGCTAGCCATTAGGTTATGGGATAATAATGCTCCCACTAGCTAGTGCATACTGCCTCCGTTCTGAAAAACCTGACGTTTAGGACAAGGTTTGGGTCAAACATTGGAAATATCAATCATCAATAAATTTTAAATTGTTGAGTTTACAAATATGGAAACTATATGAATATATTTGTCTTAAAAAATACTTTCATAAAAGTATACATATACCACACTTTTATAAATATTTTTAGAATAACAAAAGGTCAAAGTTATGTTTTGGAGACCGTGTTGCTGTCCTTAAATGTCACGTTTTTCAGAACGGAGGGAGTATGTATCAACTGAACTAATTCCAAAGGTATGTCGTTTAAGTATATTCTAATTTGTGGTCAAGATTTTTTAACTTGACCGACCAATTTACGTAAATTTATGTGCATTCACAAAAAATGGATCATATTACTTGATTCATCGTGGAAAATACTTTGATAACATATGATCTTTATTTTTAAAATTATATACGTTTTACTAAATTAATAATACAAGTTAAAGTGCCTGTTGACGTAAAACATGCAGTTCACGCCAAGCACACAGCAAGCCGAATCAGCCGGCTTCACACGTGGCTCGAATGTTCGAATCCGAAAGCGTGCTAGTCAATTTTCCCTGAAACTGACAAAGAAAGAAAATGTTTAGATGAAAACCTGGAACGTGCCGACTGATACCAGACAGTCCCATCTCTACGGCTTACAAAGCCAATTTTGATCGACATATAGCTATAAACAAGCTATCTGTCGGCAATTTAAGCATTCATTACATAATCGGCAAAGCATGTAAGAAGTACACTGCCGACCGCATGATGTCACCATGATGAAAGATCGGTATTTAAATAAATAATCGCTGCAGTACTTAATTACAACCGATTAACGAGAATGAGGCATAATAAATGTGAAAAGCATGACCATAAATCTCCAATAAACAAGAATGCATATGTTTAAAAGCACTAGTCTACCGCATGTCTAGGTACTTTCGAACCCGTCAAGCATAAAAACAAACAAGTTAATCCACCGCATGATACAACTTGTTTGAAATCACACCACCAACCAAGAACAGATCAATCTACCGCATGGTATACTCTAAACATGGATGGCTAAAAGCATTCATTATTTAAAACAAAGTCATGAACATATTTCACTCGTGAAGGGACTACCGAATACGGCTAAATAGCCGAATCGGGTTCCATGAAGAATGAACGAACTTTGTCAACAATGATGGACCTATCAGATCAAATTCGAGCTCTAACCCACCGGATGATTAATTCTAAAATGACCCAAAAACCTGCATCTACCGCATGATACCCGGCTCTGTCAAGATCCATACAAAATCAACAAGTTTGAACCCGCGACACGTGACAATCTAGATTGATTCGAATTCGGCTATGTAAGGAAACGCGATCATGTCGCAATGGATCAAAACCGAATTTTAATCAATCTAAATTGGGCAAAAGAGTGTTATATGAATTAAACATAAAGTAAAACCCAAACAACACAAGGTAACTTAATGAATCTCCTTGATCTTTGCCAAAATCTAATAGAGCCGATAACTTGCTTCAAGCTAAACCTTAGCCTACCGCATGGCTCATGATCTAACAAGAAAGCTTTCTTGAATCAAGCTTAAATCCACCGCATGATACTAAGCACGATACAAGGTTGTCGATACTTACGGAGGTTGACGGATCGATGATTCCCCTCGAAGAACTCG
Source organism: Echinochloa crus-galli (assembly GCA_900205405.1). NCBI lineage: Eukaryota > Viridiplantae > Streptophyta > Magnoliopsida > Poales > Poaceae > Echinochloa > Echinochloa crus-galli. The sequence goes on from OAMR01000200.1 coordinate 1,154,350, forward strand.
ACGACATGACTAAAGACTCGAAAGTTGGCGCAAGACCGGTTTGTTGTATGATTGTTCGATCCCTATTACAATCACCATGGGTTTATATTTATACCCTGGTTTTGACACAATTCCTAGTCGATTACGAGTACAAATGTTTATTTCCAAAAAAATACGTCGAAGCGCCGTATTCATCTCATACTCTTCACCAAATCGGCTTCTTCCTTATATTCAATCCACGTCATTGGTAGACTTGGTGCTCGGGGCGAGGGTTGGTGAGGGCTTGGGGTCTCGGGGTCTCGGGGTGCTGCTTTTATAGGCCAGGGAGAGGGGCTAGGGCGCCGGGAGGGGTGCGTGGGGCGCACGCCGGGGTGAGGCGGCGGCGGCGGTCTGTCCCACTTGTCAGCCTCTTTCAGGTGCCAATTTTTGGTGTTAACACATGCCCCTTCAATTTCGGGACAAAAGATACTTTTATCTCGGAATTGACCATAAATACTCAACGTCTCTAGGTTATCCCAGCTCAATCCCCGCTTTTTTCCTCTCTTAAATTTTCGAAGCTTCGTCCAGATCCAAACCCTAGTTCATCGACCTCTGCAAGCTTCAATCTTCAAATGGCGCACCAAGATCAAGCCCTCCAGGCAATTCTCAATCTTCTTCAAGTACATTCGGCACCATCCTTTTGAATCGCATCTTAAATTTTCTTTTCGCCTCTTTCTGTTCTTGGTAGGCCCTAGCTGCCGAACTATTGATCCCCATCGAGGAAAAAGCACCATCTTATTTCCTCGGGCCCGTAGGAGATTCAGACTCCTCTGAGCTTATTGCTGCTGAATCTCAGAGGATCCCCTTCAAGACTTCACTGACAAAGCCTCACGAATGGCAAGACACCTTTAAGAATTGGCCTCTGCCCCCAATCGCCGGTTGGAGAAATTGGTACAAGAGAATCTTTGATGACAAGAGCCCCCAAACCAAGTTGGACAATCTCCATATTTCTCATTGCCTAGAATTATCCCTGGCCGAAACACCTAGGAATGAAAGCCTCCTTATTGCAGCTTGCCACTTCTGGTCTAACGGCGCAAATGCTTTTCTCTTTGGCCATGGACCAAAGTCTCCCACCCTGGCCGATGTCTACATGATGACCGGCCTAAATATTACAGAGACTGTGCATCCATACAAGTATAAAGGCTCCTCCAAGCAAACAGGGGTGAAGACAAGAGTTGGATACAAGAAATATATTCAGAATTATATGTCTGATGGCCCTCTGACTGACGTTGAATACAGGGCCTTTCTGAACATGTGGCTCTGCAGATTTATCTTCTGGAAACAATTTCCCTTATATATGCTGAGTATAGAAGTGTAATCGAAATAAGTTCTATATCTGTTTTTACAGATGTTGCTACATCTATGTCTATGGATAGGGATGATCCGCTGCTTTTGTTGAACTCTGAACTTTTGCTGTTGAACTCGGTTTGTAATAAAATAATGTGGACTTTTGTGTTGTAATAAAAAATTTGATTGATGTAATCCCTGGGCTCGTCTTCGCACGAGTATTTGTATGCTTTGTTTCGATCTCGAAATACGTGGTTGTATCGGGTGAAACCCGACAGACAGCTATCTTCATCCAATATTAGTGTCGAATCGCGTTTAAGGCGATATAAGTGCACTTTTATTGGGTTAGGATGAGCGGTTCTGCCACAGAATCCACAGAAACAAGAAGGATTTTTTACTACAGATGTTGCTCTATCATCTATGCACCTGCACCATTTGTGCCAATAGCATCTGCTCATCCTTCTTTCACCCTCTGGTGGCAAGAGTTCCATGATCACATCTTCAATATGCCAATTCATCCACTCTGTCTTGAATTGATGCCAGACTACCAGCCAGTTTCAGAGGTAATATACTCATTCTTCATCTGTTTTAATAATATTCACTGTTGATTCTGACTATGTCATTCTGCAGGACATAGTACCTGCCCCCCTTGCCAGGGCAATCTCATACAAGATTGCAGGTCCAATATCTGCTTTAGGGCATCAATCTCCTACTTTGGCTCAGTTGATGTCTAGGCAGGCTACTCTAGATCCAACTCTTATCAGGCCATCTTCTGTCAAGAGGAAAACCTCTTCTCTACTTGCCCCCTTGGCTGCAAAAAAGAAAAGAACAAGCAGCAGGAGAGCTATCTAGGTTAGAACTTTCCCCCTTTGAGTATAATGCTATTCTTCATCTTGCTCATCTCTATTTTTATGATTTCAGGCTCAGACACAGCAAGTAGCAGCCATCACAGATTCTGCCAATGCTCCATCAACTGGTATAAATTTTTACCATCTCATTCACTTTGTTTCATCGGCACTTATCCCTTTCTAGTTGCAGAACAAGCCTTGGTGGATCAAATTTTGGAGGGCTCTTCTTCTCACCATGATTCAGCCCCGGCTTCACCAGCTCTTCCTCAATCAGAAGCTTTACCAAGAAATTCTCCTCAGCATGGCACTTAAGACCCTCCTATTGAGCCTGAGAAATCTCCTTCTCCCATTCAAGAAATAAGAAATGAGGTAATCACAGCCATCCACTCCTCTCAATTCTCCAGTAATTTGTCACTAATTCAGCAAAAATTTCTTTTTCAGGAAAAATCTGCTTCATCAACCAGTTATTCATTTGCCTTGGATGACTTGGTTGCTGAACAAGGAGAAGAAACATCTTCTGGTCAAGCTCAATCAGAAGAAAACCAATCAAAATTGAAAGATATTCTCTCCTTGCTGCAAAAAGATATTCAAGACCAAGTCAAGGATGCTGATCTTCTAAGGGATGTGCTCGAATCCATTGATCATCGAGCTACAGGGTCCACCA
>OAMR01000200.1:1162016-1192085 GCA_900205405.1 Echinochloa crus-galli
AGCAAACACTTCTTAATGAACTGATCTGCAGCAGTTCTGATTGTACCCTGCATTGCCATCCATGAAACTAATCACTTTATATCCAGCAGCAGCATCAACCAATGAATCGGCAACAGGCATTGGATATCTGTCCATGGGTGTAGCCCTGTTTATATCTCTAAAATCTATGCAAACTCTCATCTTTCCATTTTTCTTATAGACAGGAACAATATTAGAGATCCATTCTGCATATCTGCATGGCCGAATGAAATTTGCTTCCAAATGTATTTCAACCTCTTTTTTTACATCGGCCAACACTTCTTCCTTGTAGATTTTTCGGGGTGGTTGTTTGTAAGGCTTGTAACCAGGCTTGATCGGTAACCGATGCTCAACAATAGAGCGGTCCAAACCAGGCATCTCCGAATAATCCCAAGCAAAGCAGTCTCTATATTCCTTTAATAACTTAATCAACTTTTCTTTGAAAACTGGATCAAAGTTAGCGCTGATGAACGTCGGCCTTGGCTTGTCACCATCTCTGATGTCTACTTCTTCCAAATTATCAGCCGACACAAATCCACGTCCTAACTTTCCATCAGTTCCATCAATTGGATTTTCCATCAAAAATTACTATGAGAGCCGACTCCTTTGATCGGCTGTTGATCACTGCTGATCGGTTCAACAGGACCTTCTCCCTAATCCTTGCCTGAGAAGCAATCTATGCCCTGATATTCCCAGAAGGCTGGTTCTATGTTTGCCACGCTTATCGAATCATCTGCTTGGACAATTTCCACTTCATCATCTATCCACTGAATAAGCTGTTGATGCATAGTGGATGGAATACAGCAATTTGCATGGATCCAATCCCTTCCAAGCTGCAAACTATATGCTCCTTTGCCATCAATAACAAAGAAAGTTGTAAGCAGTATTTTAGATCCAATCATCAAATCCACATGTACACATCCTTGGGTGTCTGAAGGATTTCCAGCAAAATCGTTCAGAACTATGCTTGTTGGTGACAAATCTCCAGGGCCCATGCCAAGATTTCTGAATGTAGTATATGGCATCACATTAACAGCAGCTCCACTATCAACAAACATCTTAGTTAATGGCTTTCCATTGACAAATCCTCTCAAGTACAGTGGTTTCATGTGTCGATTCTTGACTGGCTTCTCAAAAATAGCTTGCTTCGTCAGCATCAATTGTGCCATTAACTCAAATTGTTCAGCTTCATCAATCTCTGGCAATATTCCTTCCTGCACAACTTGATTAGCCGGAGCCATGAACTCATTCGGTAGTATCTTGCCTGTATTCATCATGTCTATCATTGGACTCAGGACAATTACTCCATTTGGGAAGCTTTAAACCCTCGTTCCAACAATGTCTGAAGAATGCACACCCCCAATGTGCACGTTCTTGTTCTCAAGCATATTCCTCCTATTCTTCTCTATACCTTTCTTCCTCGTATCTCCTTTTCTCTTCTTCATATTTACGCCTCTGGTAGCGCTCTTTTTCTTGCTGACGCTGTCATTTATTAAGGAGAATACGCGTAGTGACTCTAGGCTTAGAGGATTTTCCAACCTCAAATCGAAACTCTTTCTTATGAATTTGTTCAATTGTGATCTGCCGAGTAGGGTCAACTGAGCCACTTTGTCTTGCCTTTTTTGAAGTTAAAACTTTCATTTTTCCTTTCTCTTCAGGTGCAACAGCATTTACCATGTTGATTGAAAACCCAATCATATTCTGAGGGAATGGATTACTATCCAATTTCATCTTATTGTCAAATTTTAGATGCCCCTCTTGGATGGCTTTCTGAATCCTCACTCTGAAGACCCTGCATTCATTGATGGAATGAGAATTTCTATCATGAAATCCACAATACTTCTTGTCTTTCACTCCTTCAGGCCGAAGCATAGAATGCCCCTCTGGTAATTTGATTCGGCCTTCTTTCACAAGGAAATCAAACAATTTGTCTGCTTTAGTCACGTCAAAATCATATGTGCCCTTAGTCTGTTTAATCCACTTCTGATTCACTGTAACTGGCTCTTTGCCCCATACTATCTCTGCTGCAGCTATCTCTTCATTGTCTTCATATTCATCCCCTTGATCTGCTCTCTCGAGGAATTGATTGTAAATGTCAGCTACATCATTGTGTTTAGCAAATCTAGCATCCTTCTTGAAACCATACGCTTGGTTACTCATCAACGCCAATCTGTGTGACAACTGGCCCAGATCTTCAAACTCCATACTGAACAGCTTTTCTCGAATTGCAGGCAACATCCCAGCTACAGCCATTCCAGCCAGTTGATCATCAGGTATGTTCAGAGAAAAGCACATACTCTTTGTTTCCCTAAATCTCCTGAGGAATTCTGTAGGTGTTTCATTATTTCTTTGTCTTAAGCTGGTCAGATCAACCAATTTCTTTTCAGTACTGCCAATATAGTAGTGAGCATGGAACTTCTGTTCTAGATCTTTCCAAGTGCAAACCGACTGAGCAGGAAAAGAAGCAAACCACGTAAAAGCTGGACCTGTCCAAAGATGTTGACCATTATGAGCCGAAAGCTGTTCAAGAACGCAGCATTGTGATTGGTCATTGTTTCCCCAGAGCCTTGTATAACAGGCCAGAGAACTTCTCCCTTTCTTCATCTTCAGTAAGATCAGATTGTCCAGGCAGTAGAACTCTTGGCAGATAACAAGCTATCTGTCAGCAATTGAAGTGTTCATTACATAATCAACAAAGCATGTAAGAAGTACACTGCCGACCGCATGATGTCACCATGATGAAAGATCGGTATTTAATTAAATAATTGCTGCAGTACTTAATTACAACCGATTAACGAGAATGAGGCATAATAAATGTGAAAAGCATGACCATAAATCTCCAATAAACAAGAATGCATAGGTTTAAAAGCACTAGTCTACCGCATGTCTAGGTACTTTCGAACCCGTCAAGCATAAAAACAAACAAGTTAATCCACCGCATGATACAACTTGTTTGAAATCACACCACCAACCAAGAACAGATCAATCTACCGCATGATATACTCTAAACATGGAAGGCTAGAAGCATTTATTATTTAAAACAAAGTCATGAACATGTTTCACTCGTGAAGGGACTACCAAATGCGGCTAAATAGCCGAATCGGGTTCCATGAAGAAGGAACGAACTTTGTCAACAATGATGGACCTATCAGATCGAATTCGAGCTCTAACCCACCGGATGATTAGTTCTAAAATGACCCAAAAACCTGCATCTACCGCATGATACCCGGCTCTGTCAAGATCCATAGATGTACGCATTTCCAGGCACGCATCTAGCCACTCTGAAAGGACCTTCCCAATTTGGGGACCATTTACCGAATGTACTGTATTTAGTCCCAATCGGCAATAATGCTTTCCAAACTGCTTCCATTTCCAACTGTGGAACAGTTCCTTTGCCGACCAACTGTGGAATAGTTCCTTTTGTCGAACGATGGCGGATTCCCGACCGCAGAGCATCTTTTGCCGAATGCTTCGAAGAAGGCCTTCCTGCCGAATGGAATCTTTCTACCGAGTCTGGCCCACTCGTCAGCCTTTTTCAGGTGCCAATTTTTTGTGTTAACAGTGCCACATTAATTGGAGACTGGGTCACCGTCATAGACGACTTTTTCTTTTGCGGGTAGTAGACGACTTATATTTGGAGCCACTGGGAGTAGCAAAATTGAAAAATAAATGCTATATATGGTGGATGCAGACGTTTATTTACTGTGCTCATCACCACCATTTGTGTTCTGTACTGTTCTCTCTCTCTCTCTCAATTTGTTTTAGGAACGCGTCAATGCCTAAAATCATTTTGTTCATCAAGAAGATTAATTACGCTCTGAGGAAGTTAGCACATGGGTACACAGGAACAGGTTGTCACAGCAACAACGTACGCAACACCACGTCGCCACCAACAGCCCAGCGCCACTATAAATACAAGGGAGTGCCGAGGACATGTCCATCCACACATTCCATCCTAGATTACACAAGAACATTCTTGCTACAGCCACATAATTGCATCTCTGAGCCCGCATTAGTTTAACACAGATCCATAAGCATGTCTTGCCTACTGCTGCTCCCTTTGGCGCTGCTCCTTCTCGCTGGCAGCTCGCCGGCAGAGGCCCAGCTGGAGGTCGGCTACTACAGCAATACATGCCCGAACGCCGAGGCGATCGTCCGCGCCGAGATGGAGAAGATCATCTCCGCCGCACCCAGCCTCGCCGGCCCCCTCCTCCGGCTCCATTTCCACGACTGTTTCGTCAGGGTAATTAGTGCCTCTGTTTCCTATATATATACTAATGCTTTCATTGATGATCATCGTCATGTAGTGCTTACACAAACATGTGCATGAACCACAAAATTGTAGGGTTGTGATGCCTCCGTCCTGCTCGACTCCACCGCCGGCAACCTGGCCGAGAAGGACGCCAGCCCGAACAAGAGCCTGCGCGGCTTCGGCTCCGTGGAGAGGGTGAAAGCCAAGCTCGAGGCCGCCTGCCCCAACACCGTCTCCTGCGCCGACGTGCTCACCCTCATGGCCCGCGACGCCGTCGTGCTTGCCAAGGGCCCCTCCTGGCCCGTCGCACTCGGAAGGAGAGACGGCAAGGTCTCCAGCGCCACGGAAGCCCAAGACCACTTGCCCCCAGCCTTCGGCGACATCCCCCGGCTCACCAAGATCTTCGCCGCCAACGGCCTCGACATCAAGGACCTCGCCGTCCTCTCCGGCGCGCACACCCTCGGCACGGCGCACTGCGCGTCCTACGCCGACCGGCTCTACGGCTTCAGCAGCGCCTACAGCACCGACCCAACCCTGGACAGCGAGTACGCCGACAGGCTGAAGATGCGCTGCAAGAGCGTCAACGACACCACCATGCTCTCTGAGATGGACCCCGGCAGCTACAAGACCTTCGACAGCAGCTACTACCGCCAGGTCGCCAAGCGGCGGGGGCTCTTCCAGTCGGACGCCGCGCTCCTCACCGACGAAACCACCAGGGAGTACGTGCAGCGCATCGCCACCGGCAAGTTCGACGACGTGTTCTTCAGGGACTTCAGCGAGTCCATGACCAAGATGGGCAACGTCGGCGTGATCACCGGTGCCGAGGGCGAGATAAGGAAGAAGTGCTACATCGTCAACTAGAGTATTAGCAACTAGCTAAAGCTAGCTTTTGTACCGGCACGAGATTAAATGGTAGTGCAGTATGTAAGCGCATGCATGCATGTATGATGTCTGTATTAAACAGTTTAATATATTTATTGAGATGTGATTATTTTGTGAATTAGTTATTGTCAGCTCTTATATTCCAATATAGTTTTTTAGGCAATATTCCAATATAGTTGATCTTCTTTCATTCGAGTGAGTACCAAGTCTACGCACGTACGTAGTGTAGCTCGTTGTATAAGCAATAATGTTGAAAGCTGGGTCTGAAAAGACATCTCAAGGCTAGCTCCAAGTTGTGAGATGTGCTGAGTGGTAGCTAGTTTCCTTGGCCATTAAGTTGAATATACAAAAAATATAAAAAAAATGTTGAACTCCAAGCACCATTGTTTCGCGTTAAACATCCATGCTTGCTGCTGACTCCATATAGCAGTACTATGCTTTAAAAACTTGTGTAATATGTGCCATGATCACCCAGGTTCAAGGATCAGATGTACCCCCTGTACTACTCCGTCTGTGAAGAGCAAGGGAACGAGCAAGCAAGTACGTGTTGTCAGTTGCCACGTTCTCCGTCCTTTTCTATTTCCACTACATTATATATATGCCATTTTTTTCTCAACTGCGCAGACTCGATCAGCAATTGCATCCATAAAGTTAATATTTTTTCAAACAACAAAAAACAAGCTATTAAAAAATAATCACAAAAAATTCCCCACGCCCTGGCATATTGAGGTTGACACTTTATTTCCTATACCAAGAAAGTCGTCCTTGCTTCACTAAGCACCCCAAAAACTGTAGAGCATATTGTCCACTGTGATAACGAAATCGGGCAGGAGAGATCAGTACAGAGTGTTGACATACCCCGGCCGGCCGTGTCAGTTTTCAGAGGGCATCCCTTGCCGATCATCAACAGGAGCAGCGACAACCTAGATCGTACGATCGAGCAAGGACATCCAGAGAGTGTTAAATAAAGAGTTAATTTGATATATGCCATTGCAACTATCCCGGTTCGGAGAAACGCCATTACAATTCATCTATTTCCTATACCAAGAAAGTCGTCCTTGCTTTACTAAAGACCCAAAAACTGTAGAGCATATTGTCTACTATGATAACAACATCGGGCAGGAGGGATCAGTACAAAGTGTTGACTTACCCGGCCGTGTCAGTTTTTAGAGGGCATCCCCTTGCCCATCATCAACACAGGAGCAGCGGTAACCTAGACGATCCAGCTAAGTACATCCAGTTCGACCGGTTCGACTAGCTGGTGGTTGGTCGCCGATGCCGATTTATGCTGAGAGAAAATTATTATTGTGTGGTGTTGGTTTGTGCTGAAAATACTATTGACTGCCTACTGCTAATAAGCCAAGCGAACAGATCCGCATGCTGATCGATCAATGCAAGGGACACCGCATTAACCTTCATCAAGACAACACAAGACCGCAATAACTACGCTAGCATCATGGACGTTACACTCTCTCCGCGCGCTGGAGTACTCATTCTCCGTCTCCATGGCGTACGTGACGTCCGTCTCACGAACGGGGAATCCGATTGGACTTGCTGCCTCTTGTATCAATTGTTTCTTCCTTGCTTTCATCTTCATCCGCACGTACGCATGCGGCCTGGTACGGTTCAATCTGGAAATGGTGCAAAGTCCGCACCAAATCCAAACCAAACCAACGTATTTATGTCCAGTAAACTGATCCGCATGCCTACACAAACCGATCCAATCCAACTCACCGTCATACTCCAACCAAAACCACACTGGATCCAAAGAGAATACGGCACTGCCTTCTCCCGACCTCCCCAAGCCCAAGCCGTCCCCGCCGCTGAAGCGACCGGCCTTCCCGAGCCACACGTCCAGCAAGAGGGTGCCACCGCCGGCAGACCTCGCCAACACCAAGCAAACCAAGCCTGCCGCGAAGAAGGAGGCGGCTGCAGCGAGGTCGGGCCCCGCCGAAGTCAAGGAGGTCGCCAAGCCGCCGCCCAAGTCGACCGCTGCTTCTGCCGCAGGAGGACAAGGTTGCTGCGGGTGCGGCCGTGGAGGAGAAGGGCCGGCAAGTCGACCTTCACTACTAGAGAAACCATCATCACAAACGGCACCATCACAAACGGTTTTGAAAAACCCTTTTGTGATACCCTCGTCACAAACGGTTTTTGAAGAACCGTTTGTGATGGGCGTTTATGATGTGAGGCCATCACAAACGGTTCGGAACCGTTTGTGATGTGTATGGTACATTCAAACCTTATTTTGAAATACTAAATGACTTCAAATCAAAAAGTGTTGAACTACAAAGTTGTATGGCTTCTCAAGATGCACAACTTTCACTTTGGTCATTTCTTCATTTGACAAATTCATATGAATATTGTTCATAAAATCCATCTCTCTCATAGAGTTATAGTTTCACCAAAATTCCAATTTGATATACTAAATACAAACTAGAAAGGGCGAGAGATTATTAGGGAAAAGGTAAACACCTTAGAGAGTGGTAGAGGAGGCTATGTGCGAGAGAGAGGTCGTGAGTTCGAACCCGGCCGACCGCGGAGCGCGCGAACTATGCGCGAAAAAAGTGGCCTCCCCAAATAAAAATAAATTTTTTTCCCTATTGTTTTCATATTTTTTTGTTTATTTCGGACACAGGAAATCACAAACGGTTGGGAAAACGAACCGTTTGTGATGGTGGCATCACAAACGGAACATCACAAACGGTTCTGAACCGTTTGTGATGGCCGTTTTAAACCGTTTGTGATCCTTGTATCTGGAGTAGTGCTTAATGGTTCCGGCGTCTCGAGGCAGCGCCGGCTATCTGTAGACCGTCCACCAGAGATGCGCAACGAGCTCCCAAGCGGCGGCATGATTGGAGCGACTGGGCGGCGGCGGCTCCCCAGCGTCGACGACGCAAGGTCTCACCGAACCAAACCGATTTGATCCATAGTTAAGAGAAGACCAAACTAGACCAAATTATGGAACACCTAGGTGTTGTTTAGATGCAAAAAGTTCCTCCCAAATTCACTATACAAAAAGAAGATTCCCCATCACATCAAAATATCATAACATGCATGGAGTACTGAATGTAGATGAAATCAAAAACTAATTACACAGTTTTATTGTGCTCCGCAAAACGAATATTTTGAGCCTAATTAATCAATTTTTGGACAATTTTTCGCACATACAAACGAAGTGCAACAGTAGCGCAATGATTACGAAGTGACATCTTACTCCCAAATTCAACCTCCCAAATTCAACAACTAAACAAGGCCTAGGCCCATTTACCACCGAACTGACTAGGTCCAAATAGCAAATCCAAACTGTTGTAACCGGGCTGCGCCGGAACCATTTCCAGGATGAGGTACGGTACTCGTCTGAATTAATCACCAGAATGCTACCCTTAACCGAACGAGCTGAGCTAGAGGCCGGAGATCAATCGACCACCAGAGAACCGGTCCGTCTTCTACCGGCAGTTGACAAGAACGCAATTACGCAGCAGCATGGTGGAGTGGAGGGTACGAGAAGATGGCGGCGTGACGATGACCCGGCTGCACACTTGCGCTACTAGCTAGCCGCCACTGATGTGGGCGCTGGTCATGCGGAGTACCGCGAGCCCGCGAAGATGCATGAACGGGCGGCCGCGAGCGGGCGTTGATTGACCTCGGGATAAATCAATCTCTCGTCTCCGCCAAGCTCTGCCCCCACGTGAAACCAATCAGGCAGCAGGGCTCCAGCTCCCCCGGCCGGCTGCGCGGCGAATGATTGGCTGCAGCAAAGAATGACGCGGCGCCGGCCGGCCTCGCGCGCGGCCAGACCAGGCGCACATGCATGCACATCTGACTTCGTTCATGCCGTTAGGAAATACTACTACAGTATGGCTGGCCTCCTGTTGTGCTACGCTAGCTGCTTATTGCTGCTGCCAACAAGCTCCCGCTTTGTGCTAGGCCGGTCGGTGTCTCTGTGTGTGTATGCGTGTGGCGCGCCGGCGACATTACATCTTTTATTGTTAGATAGATAGGAGGAGCGTGAGCCGGGCCGGCCATGCATGCGCGCTTAATTCCGGGCCTTGGCCGGAGCCTTTGGGAGGTGTTACGTTCCGTCCGGTCCTGCAATGGGCATAAATGAAGATATGGAATGACACCAACAAGAACAGCGGAACAAATCACTACATGAGCATTACTACCTAGAGAGGCTTGCTTGTGGCGTGAACAAGAGGCATCACCCCAAAACTCAGGGAGGGTGGTGTGCTGTGTTTGCGGCTTGCTTTGGGCCTCAGCGTATGTTCATCGCAGTCAGTCGCGTACGTACGTTCCTTGCAACTGTTAACTGTATGTACGCTGCGGTTGGAATCAGTCGCCGGATCATGATTGCGCCGTACGGAACATGTAGTAAATAAAACGCGGTCTCCGTTCGACGAATCAACGACATCAATGATACGCGAAGCCTCAGAGTACAGCAGCGAGCCGTCGTTGGTCATGCACTCATGCCGATGCAAGTAGTTTTTTTTTTTTTGAGGAGAGTACAAAGACTCTCTAAACACTGTCTAAGGAATTACAAACGCCCGAGGGCGGACTAACCAGCCATACATGCCTTCCCACTGGTTCGTAAAGGGATCCGCGAGCCAATCTGTGCGCTTCATGGTTTGCTTCTCGCTGCTCATGGACAAACTCCATCTTCTGAAAAGTTCCCGCCCGAGCTTTGATCTCCTGAACGATCTGGCCATACACTCCCCTTGAATCGGACTGGCTGCTCCTGATGACATTGGAGCAGTCACTCGCAATACGGACCTTGTGGAGGAGAGTGTCGTTGGCAAGCGCCAAACCTTCCCGACATGCCAAAGCCTCCAAGGACTCTGGGTCGGTAATACCAAAGGACACCACATCAGTTGCCCCAATAAAATTCCCCTCACCATCTCGAGCAATCGCTGCAACTGCTGCTCGGTCAGAATTCTTGGCAACCGCTGCATCGACATTGATCTTCATGAGGCCTTCGGGTGGGGGGATCCACCTTGGGAGCGAACCCCTATGCTGATGCACTACGCACACCCTGAGAGACGTCAGACCGAGGTCAGATATGAACCTGTCGACGAAGCCATGCGTTGATAGGGGCCCTTGATAGATGTTTTCGTGGATAGCCTTCCTCCGAGCATACCAGATAGCCCATAGGGTCACCACTACCCTCACCATATCCTCGTGAGGTAACGAGGATAGAACCTTTGCTAGCCATGCTTTTGAATCTTCCTCCTGTAGACCCCCAATGAAGTCTGTAATCTCCTCCTTCTCTAGCGCCCACACACACTTTGCCATGTTACACTCGATCAAGGAGTGTCTCCATGAATCCTTGGCACCACACAAAGTACATGCATCCGAAGGAGCCATATTCCTGTGATGTCGGATCTCAGCAAAAGGCAGTGAGCGCTTCGCCAGCCTCCATAGAAAAACTCTGATTTTTGACGGGACCTTCACCTGCCAAAGACGTTTCCACTCTTTTTCAGCCGCCTTGAAATCAGAAGTGCCAGCTCTCCCTTCGAAATAAGCTAGATGTTTCTCCCTATTCCTTACTAGCATTCGGTATGCCGACCGCACCGAGAAAACACCACTCTTCTCGTAATGCCATGCCAGAAGTCCTGCTGTCTTATGGTACTCAGGGGTATGTTGCTGATAGCCTCCACGTCCATAGGATGGAAGAACATCAGAATTTTCCGTCGATCCCAGCACCCCCGCGTAGGGTCAATTATTTTAGATACTAACCCCGGAGAACCCGGTCGCCTGCTCGCCACGGGGCGCAGCATGCCATGGCGAGGAATCCAATTCATAGACCATATATTTGTCTCCTCACCGGTTCCAATCCTCCTGATCAACCCCTGGCACAGGACCTCCTTTCCCTCCAAAATCGCCCGCCACACCTGTGATGGTCTTGTTCCCAACTCAGCTTCAAGAAAGTCGCCTCCAGGGTAGTATACAACTTTGAGGATGCGAGCGCTCAACGACTCCGGCTCCTGAACCAATCGCCACGCCTGCCTCGCTAACAGTGCGAGGTTAAACAGCTCAATATCCCGGAAGCCGATTCCACCGAGGTGCTTCAGCTTAATCATTTTGTCCCATGCAACCCAGCAGACTCTCCTCTCCCCCTCCTTGCTTCCCCACCAGAATTTACGCAAGACGCCATCAATATGCTTGCATAATCCCCGCGGTAACTTGAAGCAAGACATAGAATAGGTTGGAACTGCTTGGGCAACAGCTTTGATCAGTACCTCTTTACCTCCGGTTGATAGGCAGTGTTCCATCCACCCCTGGACCCTTTTCCATACTTTATCCTTCAAGTACTTAAAAGCAGCATTGGTCGAGACTCCAACCTGGGTCGGCATGCCCAGGTACTTCTCGCTTAGTGCTTCGTTGTGGACGTCGAGAACATCCTTGATTTCTGTTCTCGTGGACATTGGCACCCCCTTAGCAAAATGTATAGACGATTTGTCCACGTATGCCAATGCAAGTAGTAGCAGCGCGAAGCTGACAAGTAAGCGGATTGTGCGTTGATTGACCTTGCATGGTTGCGTGCCAGTCCAGTTCATCGGAACACTGCGGCCTGTGATTGACTCTACGGCGGGCCCGTGACGACGGGAGCGTTGCTGTCGTCGGCTAGGCCCGTGGTGGTTTTCCTGGGTTGGGATTTCCTGGGCCATTCGGGTTTCCCGAACTCCCTGTGTGGGCCTCCGTTTCTCCCCTGCCCTGATAAGCAGCACTGCAGCAGCGGCGCGGCCATATGCAGGCCTTGTTTTCGGTTTCGTAACGTTTATTGGGCCCAATTCGAGCCTGTCGATCTCGCATTTTTCTTGTTCCAACTACTCTAGCGGCCTTAACAGATTTGCCCGTTACTTACGTCAGGAAATCAAATCCCGTCTTGCTGTGCTAACAAGCACGTATTCCCATCGTTAAGTCTATCTGGCGACCGGTCGCGCCAGCAACCGAGCGCGCGACCCCCGCGCGCCCACGGGCTGGCCCGCATCACCGCGCCCCCCGCGCGCCCCCCACGCTAGCCGACCCATGGCCTTCGGAGCCCGTTAAGGAAGCAGTAACCGGTCGAGGAGTGGAGGCGGTCCGTTTCATTTCGCTCTTCTGCAAAACGCGGAGGCGGAGGCGGAGGCGGGCTGCGGAGGCGAGCGGCGTCCGGCGACCCGCGACGGGCGACCCGCGACCCCCCGCGGCGAGGATCTGGTAATCGGGGCAGAGGCGGAGGCGGGCCGCGGAGGGGAGGCGAGCGGCGGCCGGCGAGCGGCGACCGGCGAGCGACGACCCGCGACCGGCGCGGCGAGGATCTGGTGGTGGGGGTGCGGGGGCGATCCCATTCATCCCGTGCAAAAGGTGAGTACCTTTCACGCACCTGTTGATTCCATTTTGGGGGGATCGATTCCTCGTCGTAGTGCTCATGGGGGAAGGAGGGAGGATTGGGAGGCGAGGGACGTGCTAGAGAATCGGTGACTGTCGCCATTTTTTTAGTTGTTTTGAGCTTAGGGTTTGCCGTGGTTTAGTGATGCGAAAGGATAGTGCTCAGTTCAATCAACAGAATGGAAAAGTGCGAAAGGGTTAGCGTGGGGTGATGTTTTGCCTTGTGTATGTAATGCTACCTGTTTGAATGGAATATTTGAAGTAATCAAATATTTGCCTTGTGTATATGTCATGCTCTGTATCCTGAATTAGTTAGCACTGTGCTGAATTACACAGGTTGATAGCCTGGGAGAGCTTATATTGATACTGTCAGGCTACAGAGGTCGATATAACATACAATCTGAATGTAAATTGACTCTAAACATAGATTGATATTAGATAGTAGATATACTTAGCGTATAACTAATAATATGTTCTTATTAATCTTTTTGTTTTTTGACACATAAACGCTAAGTAGCTGAAATTCATAGTTTTCTCTTTTTTCACAGCATGACAAGGAAACGGAAATCACCAGTAGTTGAAGCTGCTCCCTCTCCAAAGAGGCAAAGAAGAGCATGATCTAGGGCTGAAGTTGCTGGGGGGAGTTGCTGGGGGGAGTACTCGCTCACATGGAGATGAAGAAGTTGGTCCTTCAAAGAAGAGAAAGGCGCCATCAACTGATTTAAAGGGCAAATCAGCAGACGAAGGCAGGATCGATGTAAAGCAAGTTGAAGTAGATAAGGTAATAGAACTTAACTTGCATCAAGACAATAGCATTTTTAATCTAGCCACATATGGACTGTCAACATATGTTTTATGGGAACTCACATGCACTGTCAACCTATATAGGGGGGGGGAACTCACATGTACTGTCAACATATGTTTTTATGGGAACTCACATGCACTGTCAACCTATATTGGGGGAACTCACATGTACTGTCAAATATATACATGAACCTTACAATTATGCTGTTTTTTTTTGCAGGATCAAGTCAGAAAGAAAGGATCGGCAAGTAGGTTGATAAAAATTAACAACTCACTCACTGATCTTCAAAAGAAAGCCATTGAAGGTGTCGGGTTCGGGGGGCTGCTGCTTATCAAGTGTTGTTCAGTCCCGGAGAAGCTGTCTCAGTGGCTTGTCAGCGTTTTCGACATCGAAAAATGTGAATTGGTCATCCCTTTCAGGAGCGCTATAAAGGTCGATGATCATGCGGTTGAGAGAATTTTTGGTCTACCCAGGGGAGAATGGCAGATTGAGTATGAGAAAAAGAGTGGTGCCGAGACATTCATTGAGTTCTATAATCTTGTTGGATATGATGGACAGCAAAAGGCGCCATCATTCACCAAGGCTGTAGAATGGCTGACCGAAACAGCAAAAGGCAGACAAGACTTTGACTAGCTTAAATACTGGCTTGTGTTTGCCATCTCATCTTTGTTGTGCCCGACTTCAGGGACAACATTGTCAGTGCGGGCATACCATGCTATCGCACATCGGAATGAGATTGACAAATATAATTGGTGTCAGCTTGTGGTTGACCAGTTAGTAAAAGGCATTGCCAAGTTCAAGGATGAACCAAGAAAATCAATTTCAGGATGCATGCTATTCCTCAATGTATGTATCTTAATTCTTTTCCATTGCAATTTTTCTGTTTTTCATGCAGCAGGTTATGCGATTCCTCTTGATTTTGAATTTTTTGTGTTTTTGGCAGCTGCTTTATTTAGATTCACTCAATGCTGGTGGTCTTGTGGATCAAGAATCGAAAGTAAGGGCTTCTGCTTGGACCGGAGAACTTATCAACCAAGTAGTTGGTTTGGACAGAAAGTCGACAAATTCGTTTGGAAAGTTGCATGTAAGTACTATGTATCAACCTTGCACAATGATCATGTATCATCACATGATATAATTATGTATCAATCTGAGTTCTCTCCCCTGTTTTCACAATACTACAGCTGAAGCCGCAGCATTGCTCAAAGAATCAGACTATGCTGATACAACCTGAATCGGTTGAGGAGTTCATCAACTCGAATGCCCCATTTGAATCCATTACTCTGGTATTTCCTCCTATCAACCTGTTTGCATCTGTCAATATTACTGCTTAACCTGTGTGCATATAACTATCAACCTGCGTGTTTCAAAAATAACAACCTGTGTATATCTAACTATCAACCTATTTATTTTTTTAATTGGCAATTCATGCAGAATAGGGACAGGATCATGCGAGTTGTTGCTAATTTCAGCACGGCTATCAACCAAGCAATGTTCAACTTTATTTGGGAGCTAAGCCATGGTGGACAGCAGCCATCTGGCATTGCAGGCCCAGCCCCCACGGCTCCTGCTGGTCAACGTGGTGTTCGCATAGCAGAGACAAACACTAATACTGTGATGACCAGAAGGGCAACAGCAGGGCGTACCACAGCTATAAAGAAATCGGAAGCCAGCACTTCTAGAGGTACAACAAAGGGGAATCCAAACATGGACGAAGATTATGAACCAGAGTTGGAAGATAAAAGTGACACGCCACTAGATTCACAAATCCAAGGAAGCTCAAGCAGTGGTGAGGAGGAAGAGGAAGATGTAGGGGATTCTGGTGTTGGGGATTCTCCTAGTATTGGCGACATGAGAGAAGACGATGGTAATCCTGAAACAATTGTTCAAAACGTTGTCAGGTATAACACCGCAGCAGCACCAATCACGGGGTTGTTTTTGCACAACTTAAAATGCCTTTTTTTGTGTTTTTTTACATCTAACATTCCCCCCCCCCTCTCCCCTATGTGTGCAGTGAAATTAATCAGAATACGACAAATGGAGAAAAAAGTGATGATGAGAAAGAAGACGAAGGGAAAGAAGACGAAGAGCAAGGAAATGGAGAAGAAGAGCATGGCGGTGGCTCAGGCAGCAGGGGAGGGGGAGACGAAGGCGCTCAAGGGAAGCAAGGTATGCCTTTGGGTCTTTATTCTCATTTACATGTCAATCTATGTTTATTTCAATTGTCAACCTACGATATTTTCAAGTGTCAACTTACTGTCATTTCCATTGTCAACCCACACACTTTTTACTTTTTTCCCGGCTCAAAGGTGGTGTCGATTATAGAGATGCGCAAGAAAACGAACAGCAAGGAAAAACTGGGGGCGAGGTTGGACAACAAGAGCATGGCGGTGGCTCGGGCAGCAGGGGAGGGGGAGACGAAGGCGCTCAAGGGAAGCAAGGTATGCCTTTGGGTCTTTATTGTCATTTAGATGTCAATCTATGTTTATTTCAATTGTCAACCTACAATATTTTCAAGTGTCAACTTACTATCATTTCCATTGTCAACCCACACTTTTACTTTTTTCCGGCTCAAAGGTGGTGTCGATGATAGAGATGCGCAAGAAAACGAACAGCAAGGAAAAACTGGGGGCGAGGTTGGACAACAAGAGCATGGCGGTGGCTCGGGCAGCAGGGGAGGGTGAGACGAAGGCGCTCAAGGGAAGCAAGGTATGCCTTTGGGTCTTACTGTCATTTACATTGTCAAGCCACACATTTTTTCTTTTTTTTTGCTCAAAGTTGACAACGATGCAGATTTCCAAGAAGACGAACAGCAAGGAAAAGCTGGGTGCAAAAATGGAGAACAAGAGCAGGGTGGTGGATCGGGCAGCAGGGGAGGGGGAGATGAAGGTGCACATCTGTCAATCAACAATGCAGACAAAGACCAAGGTGCTAGCTTCAGTAGCAAGGGATGTGAAGATGGAGACCAGGAAAACACACTGGAGACAGGCGACTCGGAAATCTGCACGCCTACCAGCCCCAATGAAGGATCATTCCGGAGCCAAATGATCGCGTTGGGCATGTTTGATACGCCCCCACAAGTACGTCTGGAGAAGAAGATGATGCTTGAACTGCCCATTATAAGTGAAGTGCCTCAATTGTTGGTAACGAGGGAATTTTTTAAGAAAGCAACCACACAAGAAGAACTTATCCCCGAAGCCACCGATGAGGAGCTTAACAAAGAATTCACAGAGAATTGCGAAAAGTTCAAGGCTAAACTCATGGAAGAGTTGGCGCCAAAAAAACTTGTTGTTGAACATGGGAAAAGAAGACAAAGGGTCAAGAAACCATGCTTAAGGACAGACATCAAAAATAGCAAGGAGGTTGCTCAAATGTCCATAGCTGCAGGGCGCTTGCCCCCATTCCCACCAAAAAAATCAACAGTCAAGGACTTGCAACCTATACAGAAACAAGATGAAAGCCGACCAACAGTCTCTTCAGCTCCCGTGGTAAACACTAGCAACCTATCATTTTCTAGTGACTGCTGCTTACTGCCAGCAACCTACATGTGTCTGCTGGTTACCGCTAGCTGTAGGACTAATGCATGTTATCTGCTGCTATATTTTTTCCTAGGCGCTAAAAGATGACCTGCAAGCCAAGGACTCATCTGACCCCACAATTGGAACTGCGGCAAGGACCATTACGAAGCCGAGAACAGTACACGGAGTTGTTGGAGATGCATCTACTGGCAATGTACTAACAATTTTCTGTCTCTTGTCAAATTTATGATAAACAACCCCCCCACCCCGCATTGATAATGTATTAACATTATTGTTTTATACCATTTCTAAATGTACAGGCACAATCAAGCAAAGAAGCTGACGTGGAAGTGGATGAACAAGGTCACAAGGTTCGAGCAGAGAGTAAGAAGTCAGTTGTAGTATCAGAAAAGGTAAGACATTTTTTCAAGCACAAACCCCCATGTGTCAGTTTTTTTTAAGTTGACACATGGTAAATATGTAAGTTGACAGTTGACCGACTATACATTGGTAGTTTCTAGTTTGTAGTTCATGAGCTTTCTATTTAAGTTAACACCCCCGTAGCATAACCCTGTGTCAACATTTGCACATTCAATTCATCAACCTTAGTGTATTTATCTGTCAACATTTTGCACATTCACATGGTAAAAAAAATTTAACAGCACATACATGCTGATACTTCCAACCTGTGAACAGGACAAAAACGACCATGATGTAGCCAACGAGGGCGCAAGGAAAATGATCAATGAAACGAAAGCTTTCAAGGACGCTCCTGATGCACCAAGTTTCTCACTTGGCTTATCTCAAGAAGCTGAACAGGACAAAAATAATTCACAAGATTCCATCACAGCCTCAATGTTCGATCAAGCAATAGAAGAAAGCATGAAGAGAAGAAGCGAGCTTGCTACCAGTGGTCACACCATAAACACAGATAAAGTCAGTGTGGAGGAGGAGATTGCATATAATGAGGTACGCAAGTTTTATTCACGTGACAGTGAGCCCAACAGGTACCTTTCCAGCACACTCTGAGCACATAGGTTGACACACTCTGAGCACATAGGTTAACACACTCGAATCATGTATGTTGACATATTCCAGTGACATCAGTATGTTGTGTTTTTTTCCCGGTACAGCCCATGTGTATTCCAAACTTCCGAAGTTAGCGCAACTGCAGCTGAGTTAGCAAAAGCTATAATTATGGGGAAATCATTAGATACTATTGCTCTTCATATTGGAACCTACTTATTGTCAATAAAACCAAGTCAGAAGAGGAAGAAGATAATGTCCCCTTGGATTACGGTAATCTATGTCAACTGAACCCAAGTTGTATTCTAAAATGATAGGAGTATGTTTAAAAAAAAGATTGATATGGATTTGTTTCATTTTCTTTTCTTTTGATTGTCATCATATGTTGTTTGGCAAATTAATTTTTTATTACCATTTTTTTATAGCAATCAACAAGGCAATAGGAAGGCTGTGGAAGGCAACAAAGGGAATGCTGGTGGAGGCAACAAGAAGGCTGTGGAAGGCAAAGGGAAGAGGATTGTAGTGGAAACACTCCTTACATAGGATGTCATAAAAACTTGTACCATGCGATAGTTGTGCCATATGCTCCTTTTTGTGTTTGAGGCAACACCCATGTACTTTTTCTATACGCTGCTACATGGCCTGAATGCTTACCTTTCGCTAGATGTACAAACTGCAAGTTAACATTTTTGCGCTATGTATAAATTGACAGTGTTCAATGTTGCAGCTTCTATTTTTTCATCAATGTTTCTTGTGATCATGTTGCGTGTTTAAACGTGGGAGCGTATGTGTTTTCAGCAACATGGAAGCATTTCCTCAAATGAACTATCTATTTTTTCTTCCTCAATCAAACAAGCATATAAGTTGACACGTCCCCAGCATATAGATTGCCATACTCACGGCACTTAGGTTGACACAAATAAAGTACATAGATTGACACACTCGAAGCATGTAGGTTGACGTACTCGAAGCATATAGATTGAACGTACTCATCGCACTTAGGTTGACACAATCTGAGTACATAGATTCACGCACTCGAGTAACAGATGTTTCTACTCTATCAAATGTTTTGCACCTGACATTTAATATATAACATTTTGTCACACAATGTTTTTGCGCCAGGATATGATTTGTCTAGACATAAAAACAATAAATAAATAACATGGCAAAATCTTCTTGCGAGGCTTATTTTCTACAATTCTTTTGTCAACTTTTTTCCAGGCTTCCCCGGGCAATGTGCTGTAGTATGCTCTGTAGATGTACAGTAGCCACATGGTGGCGGCTGTTTCTTTGTAGATTGCAACCCAAGTGGATGCTTGAACCTTTGAGCCCTCGGACGCCCTTGCCTTTTTGTTATTGGTGGGTCATTTATGCTGAAAGCAGGATCTTCTGCACCTACATAAACGAAGAAGTAACAGTCAAGTTAAAATTTTTTAAAAAATATTGATACATGTACCACACTAAAGTTGAGATATTGAATATGCATAGGTTGACAACGACACAATACACAGGTTGATAGTACCCAGGTTGTATGAGCAAAATGTCTTTTTTCTGAACCCACAAGTTGACACATGTACCACACTAAAGTTGATATATTGAATATGCATAGGTTGACAACGACACAATACACAGGTTGACAGTACCCAGGTTGTATGAGCAAAATGACTTTTTTTCTGAACCCACAAGTTGACACATGTACCACACTAAAGTTGATATATTGAATATGCATAGGTTGACAACGACACAATACACAGGTTGACAGTACCCAGGTTGTATGAGCAAAATGACTTTTTTTCTGAACCCACAAGTTGACACATGTACCACACTAAAGTTGATATATTGAATATGCATAGGTTGACAACGACACAATACACAGGTTGATAGTACCCAGGTTGTATGAGCAAAATGTCTTTTTTCTGAACCCACAAGTTGACACATGTACCACACTAAAGTTGATATATTGAATATGCATAGGTTGACAACGACACAATACACAGGTTGACAGAAGAAGCTGAACAGGACAAAAATAATTCACAAGATTCCATCACAGCCTCAATGTTCGATCAAGCAATAGAAGAAAGCATGAAGAGAAGAAGCGAGCTTGCTACCAGTGGTCACACCATAAACACAGATAAAGTCAGTGTGGAGGAGGAGATTGCATATAATGAGGTACGCAAGTTTTATTCACGTGACAGTGAGCCCAACAGGTACCTTTCCAGCACACTCTGAGCACATAGGTTGACACACTCTGAGCACATAGGTTAACACACTCGAATCATGTATGTTGACATATTCCAGTGACATCAGTATGTTGTGTTTTTTTCCCGGTACAGCCCATGTGTATTCCAAACTTCCGAAGTTAGCGCAACTGCAGCTGAGTTAGCAAAAGCTATAATTATGGGGAAATCATTAGATACTATTGCTCTTCATATTGGAACCTACTTATTGTCAATAAAACCAAGTCAGAAGAGGAAGAAGATAATGTCCCCTTGGATTACGGTAATCTATGTCAACTGAACCCAAGTTGTATTCTAAAATGATAGGAGTATGTTTTAAAAAAATATTGATATGGATTTGTTTCTAAAAATTCAGATTAAGATGATGGGCGCACAACAATATCACGGGAGGATAATTGTGAATGCATTCAGCTTTCTGAACACAGAGTATGATCTTGTAAGTGTTCTTTTTTTTATTTTATATAAGAACTACATGGTGGCTTCTGTATACAGCTTTTTTAATACTACATGTTAACTTGCCGGTCACCTATCAACATGCATATATATTTTATATCAACTCTCTGTCAACATGCATATAGATTCTATGTCAACTTTACATGGTACATTATTTCAACTTTTTCTTTTTTTTGGTATCTTTCTTCTGACTACTTACTCGACACATTGCGACATCAATGCAAAGGTTGTATTTCCAATACATGAAGAATGCGACAGTGGTCATGATGGTCATTGGTTCACAATAGTGCTCAACCTGAAGGCCAAGAAGTTTCAAGTGATTGACTCATTGAGGAACAAGGATAATGTAGATTTGAAAAATAAAGCATCAATGGTGCGAGCAAGGATCATACAACTATGGTTCAATCACACATCCAAGCACCCTGGATGTACCGAACCTAGAATCCACACCTATGATCTGCAGTGCATCGAGGATTACAAGCAGTTTGGCAAGTAAGCATGCATACCCGTTTTTTTGAACAACTTCAAGCATGTAGGTTGACAACCTCGAATCATGTATGTTGACATATTTCTGATATCTCCATCACTATGAGTTGACAGTTGCAACATGTATAAGTTGACAGTGTTTGATTTCCATTAAATAACAGAAATTTCCTTGTTCGCACCTTTGCAAAATCTTATGGCAAAATCTCTTTTTTCTATGATAGGCATGATTGCGGTTTGTTCACTCTCAAGGCAATTGAACATTGGGATGGGGAGCGGCTACCTGAGTTCATTGGAGCCAGCGAGTTAAACCTGAGGAAACAAATGCTATTTGAGTGGCTCAACAGCAAGGAAAACAAAGCTGACTGGAGGAAAGTATTGCTAAAGAAAAGGTATGACAACATCTATATCATTTTCTTTTTTATTTGTCATCCTATACATATGTTGTTTGGCAATGAACATATGCTATTTGAGTGGCTCAACAGCAAGGCAAATTAATTTTTTTAACCATTTTTTTACAGCAATGAACAAGGCAACAGGAAGGTTGTGGAAGGCAAGAAAGGGAATGCTACTGGAGGAAACAGGAAGGCTGTGGAAGGCAAAGGGAAGAGGACTGTAGTGGAATCACTCCTTACATAGGATGTCAGAAATAACCTGTCTCGTGTTACGATAGTTGTGCCATACGCTCCTTTTTTTGTGTATGTTGTGTTTGAGGCAACACCCATGTATTTTTTCTATACGCTGCTACATGGCCTGAATGGTTACATTTTGCTAGATGTACAAGCTGCAAGTTAACATTTTTGTGCTATGTATAAATTGACAGTGTTCAATGTTGTAGCTTTTATTTTTATCAATGTTTCTTGTGAGTACGTTGTGTTTTTAATGTGGGAGCGTATGTGTTTCAGCAACATGAAAATAAGACTCGGTATACGTTTTGATGAACTATCTATTTTTCTTGCTCAATGGGTCCAAGTATATGCGTGTTCAACATATGAAACAAGCATATAAGTTGACACCTTTCCAGCATATAGATCGACACACTCAGAGCACATAGGTTGACACAATCTAAGTACATAGATTGACACACTCGTAGCATGTAGGTTGGACGCACTCGAACCATGTATGTTGACATATTCCTGGGCAGTGACATCATTATAAGATGACATTTGACACAAATTCCCATCAAAATAACAGATGCTTTCTACTCTATCAATGTTTTTTTGCACCTTGACATTTAATATATAACATTTTTCTATATGCTTTGTCTAGACATAAAAACAATAAATAAATAACATGGAAAAATCTTCTTGCGAGGCTTATTTTCTACAATTCTTTTGTCAACTTTTTGCCAGGCTTCCCCGGGCAATGAGCTGTAGTATGCTCTGTAGATGTACAGTAGCCACACGGCGGCGGCTGTTTTTTTGTAGATTGAAGCCCAAGTGGATGCTTCAACCTTTGAGCCCTCGGACGCCCTTGCCTTTTCGTTATTGGTGGGTCATTTATGCTCAAAGCAAGATCTTCTGCACCTACGTAAATGAAGAAGTATCAGTCAAGTTTAAATTTTTTAAAAAAATATCAAAATCTCTTCTTTTCTGAACCACAAGTTGATACATGTACCACACTAAAGTTGATATATTGAATATGCATAGGTTGACACTGACACAATACACAGGTTGACAGTACCCAGGTTATATGATCAAAACCTCTTTTTTCCTGAACCCACAAGTTGACACATGTACCACACTAAAGTTGATGTATTGAGTCTGCATAGGTCGACACCGACACAATACACAGGTTGACAGTACCCAGGTTTTTTATGTGATAATGAAAGATTTTTGACACACCTGCTGCCTGGGTTGTATGAGCAACTTCATCAACTTGAGGAGGCTGGAGGGCCAGCATTTGCTTTTTTGTTTTTGCGCTGCGCCGACTTGAGGTACTACAACCTTGGGACGCTCCACCATCTTGAGGCCCTTCTTTGTCTTGCAACATTTTCCTCTTCTTGTGTGTATTAAGCTCAGTTTGAAGTGCAGCAACATGCCTTAAAACTATGTTGTGCCCATCATCATCACCCATAAACGGCCTCACCATCTTTGTGAAGTTGGCGCACACAGTATGGTAACGCACAAAGTGCCTCCCCTGGTTTGTAAGCTGCGTGGGTTGCAAGGGTTCAGCACCAACTTCGACATTTTCAGCATCAGCATCCAACTTTTCAGCAGACCATCTAGGCAAAATGTACCGCACCGGCACCTCTCGGACAGCAAGTGCATCAAACACCTTCAGCACATGGCAACAAAGGACACCGTCCCTTTGAAACTTGCAGCACTCACAGTCATACACACCATCTGACTTGCTCGCTGTCACTCTGAATGTTCTTTCTCCATAGTACTGTGCTGGAACGAAGCTATATGGCACAACATCTATCAAGTTGTCACCATCTATGCGTACAATTGTAGCTTGAACTAAGTTGTAGCTCATTCTGGAACACATTGAACAACTTTCTCGTGTATGCTTCCTTCATTTGCTGCTCCATTGGATGTCCTGTCAAATAGAACGGGGCCTTCATCACTGTATTTGCTTCCTGTATCTCTTGCTTGCTGAAAATCCTATCTTGTATCTTCTTGTATTGCTTTACAAAGTTAACTATCGAATTCATGGGGTTCACATAGCGCTTCAGAACAGCATTGAATCCCTCACTCCGTGCTATCGTCTGTAGGAATGGGAAGAAGTTGTGCATGAAATAAGCTGGGACCCACTGTTCTCTCATGTCAAACAAATGCTGAAATCTTTCATCTGCACATAGGTCATACTTCAACAAAAAGTTCTGCCATTTGTTTTCAAATTCCTGGGGGTTAAAATTGTTGTCAACACAATCATTGAAGTCCTTTGTGAGAGCTTCCTTTCCAACCAAAAAGGGCCCCAACCTTCTCTTCGCATTTTCCATGATATGCCATCTGCATTTTTCCAGCATATGTCAACATTATGTATTGAAAACGACACTTTAAAGTTGTCAATTTTATGTAGAAAAATATCATGTCGATAGTAAAAACCGCATCAGTTGACGCATGGTGTAACAGCCCCATGTCAACTGTGTCAAATTGACATTGAAAAGCACATAAATTGACATGCTCAGTTACTGTGCATTGACAGTGAAGGAGCACTTAGATTGACAGTGAAGGAGCATAAGATTGACATTGAGTTGGAACTGAAGTAAACATAACTGGACAGACATAAAGCAAAATAAAGCTGACATAAATTGACATTGAAGGTTCACACAAATCGACGATGAGAAGGTGCACACAAATTGTCTTGACATAATTAAACAAGTTGATACACTACCAGCCTGCATCTTCTGTGAACTGAAGTTGGAAAAACTTTTACAATTGCCAACGCCATCGCTACGTCCTGATCTGTTATGATGCAGCCAGGGTCATTGCCACCCATCGCTTTCTTGAACTGGGTAAACAACCATTCAAAAGCTGGTTTCTTCTCATTCCTCAAGAATCCACAACCAAGTTGGATGGTTATACTATTCCTATCAATTCCTATTGTTTTCAACAAAATAAAGGGAGAATATGTAGTTAGTTTTGTCATAGCAACACCCATACACTTTTCTTGTGCACTACAATGTATCCATTCAGATTGACAAAGAAGTTAACAGCAAATTGATAGCTACATTAAAGTTAATTTGCCACAACGTATGCACTCAGGTTGATAGGAGGGGTATATTACCTATGAATGGTGCGCAAGGCATGTTGTATATGTTGGTCAGGTAAGTGCAATCAAAAGAGATGCAGTCACCATATGCCTTGTACGCTTTCCTTGCATCACCATCCACCCAAAAGAGATTCTCCACTCTATCTTCTTTATCAAGAGTGTAGCTGTAATAGAATTCAGGGTCTTCCTTTTTCATCTCCTCAAAGTGCTCAAGCGTTGCCTTCATAACCTTGCCTCGCCATTCAGCACGGTGTTCGACACGCAAATTTTTAGCATCACCCTCTATGTATGGAGTATTTGCAATTCCACCATACAGCTCTACCATAATCTGGTAAGCACGGGTTGTTGTTATGCAACACCCATGGAGGAACGTAATGAATTCCTTCTCCTCGGCAGGTATATCTCTGTACGACTTCATGTACTTTGTCAGCGAAAACTTCCTGACAAGATCATGATTGTGCTCCTTCTCAAAGTGCACTACCTCCCATTGGTTCGGCGCAGTCAACCTAGCAATCATGCGTGCGGGGCAATGCGTCCTCTCAACATGGTCTTTGCGTCTTTGTTTCACTACCTTCTTTTCAATTATAGGACCATCTCCATCAGGTTTCTGCTTCTTGTTCACACTAGCTCTCTGACAGACAAGGATGACTTTCCTCTTCTCATTGTCCTTCCGCGACTCACGTGTTGAGTCAATCCTGATGGAAAAACCCGAATGTCGAGCATAGGAATTGTAGTACTCCCTTGCAGCCATTGATGTCGCGAACGTCAACCCAACATACGGTTCCCTTGGTGTCAACAGAACTTCAACACCATCCTCCACATCATCACCATTTGAACTTGTCTGAGCAGTAGGTACTGTCACACCACCAGATTCGGCTGCAAGGAGAGGAACCGAATTTGAGGTAGGGGAGCGGGGGGGGGGGGGGCAGACACAGACGGGACAGCCATCCCATCTTGTTCATGTTCTGATAAAGAGGCCGCGTCAACATCCACAGGTTCAACATTCAGGTCAAGTATACATCCCTGAGACGCCATACACTGCAAAACAAATTGACATTCAAAAAGCACATAAGTTAACAATGAGTGAGCACATAGGTTGTCGTAACTGAAGTTAAAATGGATATAAAGTGACATAAGTTGGTATAGAGGTGAGATTGAAGTTAACATATAGTGACATAAGTTGGTATTGAGGTGACACATGGTAAATATGTAAGTTGACAGTTAACATGCAAAAAATGTTGTGCTCTATTTTCAATCCCTGAAGAACCTAAATCACCCAGAAACTAAACATAAAACTGAACACACAAGGTGCACACAAATTACTGCTGCAAAAATCATATAAGCTACATCGAAGGTGCACATAAGTTGACACTTGAAAAGCACATAAGTTGACATGTGTTCAGTCATCGTGTGCTCAGCCGGAACTGAAGTTAACATAAATCTACATAAAGTGACATTGAGTTTTGACACTGAAGTTTACCAATATGTTGGCATTGAGTTGACACTGAAGTTACCATAAATTGATATTGACAATGACAAGGTGCACACAAATTGACACTGAGTTGACAAATTCAGCAGACCTAGATCTCTTTGCGCAAACAATTTTTCTGCAGAAAATAGCGTGGATAAGCGCGGAATCAACTTCGGGAAGAGGATCCACACCTTTGTGGGAGAGAGAGGAGCCGATTCGAGAGGACGGAGTCGAGGCAAGAGAGGAGGACAGGAGGACCCGCCGCCGTGCAGGAGGACAGAGAAGAGGACCCACCGCCGTGCAGGAGGACAGGAGGCCGGTAGGAGGCGGCACCAGGGGGTTGCGCATCCACTGGCGGCGTAGGAGGACAGGTACGAGGCGGCGCATCTAGGGGGGGTCGCCCCCGCAATCTCCGGAGGCAGGTAGGATGCTGTTTTTTTTTCCGTTCCGGTCGCGCCGCGCGCGGGGGGCCGGGGGGGGAGGGGGTCGCGCGAGAAGGGGAGAGGGGGTCGCGTCGTGCGCTATAGCGCGACCGGTCGCACCCTATCCCGGTCCATTCCCATATCAACTGATCCACATCTTGGGGCGATTTCCATCTGAGGTCGAGAGTGCAAAAATTATTTAAATCTCATTCTACTCGTACGGGTTTATTTTTCCACATCCATGACCGACCTGCACAAATAAGGGGAAGTTCAGGATGAGATTTTATTTTTGAACATCTGGCAGGAGCACTGCCTATTCACATTTAAGAAGAAGAAGCAAACAGAGGCTTACATGGTTAATATTATATGAAATTATACAATACTCAAACACATAAGGAGGACTATCATATTTAAACAAATGGGGATTCTCCTTGCCCACAGGTAGCTAGCTGGAGATGCAGCTCTTCTTTGATCAAGCTGAGAATTCTATTTGGTAGCATGGCTGAATCTTCAAAAATTCAACTATTACGTTCCTTCCACAAATTCCTATTACTGCCGCCCTTTTTTCTGGTATCTTTGCTCAGACTCTGCAGAGACTCATTCCACCATTGTTCAGTTGTGAGATTGCTTCTGGGAACCGAAACCAAACCGTCTGTTGCGCCAGAGACATGCACCCACACCTCTTGTGCATATACATAATGGAGGCACAAGTGTGCAGCAGTTTCAGGAGCTTGGTCACAGAGACAGCAGATGGGATCGCAAGGCCAATGGCTCACCATGAGTACATGAGTCTGTCTGCCGTGAGGACTTTGTTCTGAATCAAGAGCCACCCAAAGAGACGATGCTTTCCTTCTGGGTGGAGATGAGATGGGAGTAGACTTTGTTGACGACCAAAATTGGCAGGGCTAGCTGTAATTTGAGTAGGTTTAGGATTTCAGGTTTTATCCCATATTGTAACTACTCAGAAGGGGTACAACTTCCCCGGCCTATATAATAAAGGCTAAGGCCGATTGAGAAATATATCCAATCGAATCTATCAATTACACTTTTATCTTTTTACCTTTCGTTTCCTTTACCCAACTTTTCCAACCCCATGTGCTGTCCTTCTTCTGTCTCCATGGCATAAGGAGGCGCCCTAGCTGGCCTGCCGAGCCTAGGGCAAACCAAGGTGCGCCTGCCCCGACGGGGTCCCTTCCGGGCGGGTGTTCGTTGGTCTCTCGCCGGGCACCGCCGACGAGACCGGTCTGACCGGCTATCATACCGGTCTGACCGACCTGCGTGGAGGAGCAGCAAGGAGCCCCTCCGTGCGCCGCATGTTCAAGTGCGATTCGTGTGTTGGCCCGAAATTGACGTCAACACATTTTGGCGACTCCGCTGGGGAACAAGAATCTGGCTGCCATGGCTGATCCGTCAAATCCTAGCATTGATATATCAAGCCTTAGTTATGGGTTGTTTGAGGAGTACACGCGAGAGTGTCGATTGGCAGACGAAAGATTGTTCCGATCCTGTTTCTGCAAGACAGAAAAAGGTATTGTTCGAGTAAAGAAATGGATGCCGCCGTCCACCATCGACACATTGAAAGAGATGCGCAAAGGTGATGGTTGCACTAGAACCGGTCTGGCCGGTGCCCAGACCGGTCTAACCGGTGCCCAGGCCGGTCTAACCGGTGTTCAATCCGGTCTGACCGCCTCACCTAGGGCTTTGAAAAATAAAACGAAACCAAAGATGGTTAAGCCAAAGAAACCTGAGATTGGTGTTTGGAAAACCATTGAATCCAAAGGCCGTCATAAGCATCAAAGAGAAAAGCCGAAGTATAACAAGAAACTTCCGGATAAGTCTCAAAGACAAAAGATTGTCAATGATGCGCTAGTTGGTCTAAAAATTCCAAACAATCAAATTCTTCTCCTAGAGAGAAGTTCCATAATTGGAATCGACAATGGAATAATTCTCACAAATCAATGCCGTTTCCATCATATGGATCACCTACACCGATGCCATGGGAGTTTTGTTTTAATATGCCTTATTCTTATTCTCCTTGGTATTATAATTCATATATGTCGTCTCTTCCTAGACATTTGTGTTCAGATTATATTACTTATAGGGAGTCGGTAATTAATAAGCCATCATCTATGCATAATGACCGTTTTGATCAAAAGAATCGGTCCACACACAAAAATAAGCGCAAGATGATCAAGCAAGTTTATCGTGTCAAAAAAGATGGACGATTGAATAAAAATTCAGATTTGACACAAGATAAAGAAAAGCCGACCGTTGAAGAAACATCGGCTAGTTCTGTTGCTCAGATTGTCCCCAATAGAGACCATACTTCAAATAATATAGCTGAACAACGCTCAAGTTCGGCTGGGGGGCAAGATAAAAGCAACCATATCAGGACCGGTCAGACCGGTTCGTCAGATCGGTTTGACCGGTCTGAACCTGGGAAGTCTGGTGGTGCAAAGAATAGGATTAAGCCAACCTTTGAGGAGCTTCTGGATAAATACAAGAAAATATCTGCGCAAAAACAAAACAATCAATTAGAAGGCAAACGAAGCAGGAGTTCTTCACCACCAAGATCAAGAAAGCATCAACGGTCGTCTTATAGGTTTTCGTCATTCATACCGTCGATGCATGTACCATGGACTGCATATTCAGGTATGTTTAATTCATGGTTTGGTCATAATCCTTGGCTGTCCTATTATAATTATCAATATGACGCACCAAGGAACTACGGTTGGCCTCCATGGCCATATCAAGATTTTAATTATTAGATATATTGATGACCTGATCATTGAAGATTATTTTTTGGCACGCAAGCTTTGCCAAAAAACAGGGGGCATATGTTGACGACCAGTGACGGGTGCTGTGCTCTGCAGGTGGTGTTCCCCTCTCTGTTGGCTTCTTTGGTCTGGCGCCGCCTCAGTGGTGGGGCTGGGGGGCGGCGGGTGCTTGCAGGTGGTGCCGTGGTGGTGCTTCAGGCTGTGCCGGGCCTTTTCCAGCAGTCGATGCAGTGAGGTGGGGTGGGATATTGGCCTGTCCAAGTGCGTTAGGAATGGTGCTAAGTCGAGCGAAAGCCTTCATCGACGTTGTCGGTGGCCATGGTGGCGGCGCCCTCGTGGCGCTGTTCTCCCTATTGGGGGCACCATTGCGATGCATCGTCTCCTAATGCACGGGGTCTCTTGGGTGAAAACCCTTCCACTCATGGACGTGCGACGGCGGCGCCGCTGGCGTCGTGTCCTTCTTGGAGGCGCCGCATCTGGAGACCCGACTTGGCTTGCCAATGGTGATTGCTTGGTGGTGTTGTTCACGCGCGGCGGCAGGAGAGGTGCGCTTCGTCCGTGTTGGCAGGAAGGTGCAAAGGGTCCTTGGGTGCTGGAGGTTTTCAGTTGGCGCGCATGGTGCGGTGGTGTCTCCGGTGAC
>OAMR01000200.1:1202790-1227804 GCA_900205405.1 Echinochloa crus-galli
ACAGGACCAAATGGAGTCATTGTTCAATTTTATATGCCATTGAATAATTAAACTATATATTTTTAGTATACTAACCTTTTTTGATACATTACTACACTAAGTCATCGCTCTGCAATAAATATCTTTTTTGGATCTCTTCATTTTGATAAATACTTATCTTTTTACTTTTTCTTTGTAAATGGATATTGGATAGTGGTTATATTCAGTTACTAAATTAAAAAATAAATATGGGTTTTATTGGCAATGCTGTTTGTACTTGCAGTAGTACTCCGCACCCCCTTCATTTCGCTCTAGCTTCGCCACTGGTTCTACGGGGGACGCTCACCCGGCATCAGCCTCGATAGGCAACCCATCGACATACCGCGCGCAATAACGTCACGGTGCCCAGCTGGGGCGCCTCGACGTTCAGCGGCGGCGCGGCCGGCCATGACCTCGACGTGATCTCGGCGGGGATCCTCTGATCTCTGGCCGGTCCGTAGCGCGTTCGTGTAGGCGAGCACGCACGCACAACGTCACCGCCGTCCCCGGCAACGTGAACCAGCGCACCCAGGGGTGGAGGCGCTGCACCTGCACGACGTCGCCGGCGGACGCGACGTGTTCCTGCTGGGGCTTGTTGAAACTGGATCGATCCGGCTGGACAAGTTTTGTTTGCAATTCACACTGGCCGGTCCTCGCGCCACATGCACGATTGAAATTGAATCGTGCACAAATTTTTCAGCATATATCTGTATTTACGATCCGTGCCGCGCGCATATTGGCATTATACTGCCTTCATGCTGTGTCACCGTGCATGAAAACAACACAACTACACGACATGTATACTGTTGAATCGATCCACTAGAGAGCTAGGACTCCAATACTCCACTATTGTGCTAAGATAATAGATAATAATTATATTTATTATACTACCATAATATGCAAGCTGCTGCTTATGGCCTTAAAAGGCCACCACCATATATTAAACAGGAATCAGAGCATACAATGCAAGTATCAGAAACACAAACACCAAATAAAGGCAGATATATATACATTGATCATGCAACGTACTGTTCACGTCTGAATCGTGTCACCATGCGTGTGAAAACAACACGACTACACGACATGTATACTGTTGAATCGATACGTATCAGCAACAAGATTTCCCATGAGCTCGAGGACAATAAACGAAGAAAAAAACAAGCAATGGCCAAAGGACGTGTCCGGAAATGGTAGATGGGCCGTGGCCCGCCAAGCTTAAGACGCCTTTTTTAGGGGCCCTTCAAATAAATAAAGAAACCCCATATTACAATGTTACATCCGTGAAAAAAAAATCAGTGAAAGAAATGTTCCAAACAAAATATTTAAATTTTAGATCAATCCAAACTCTACTATTTTTTTGTAAAAAAGAAAGTGACAGTCAACAAATGGATCCTCTCTATCCAGACAAATATGTACTACCTCCGTTCTAAATTAATATTCATTGTTGATTTTTTCTCGTAATGTTTGACCATTCGTCTTATTCAAAAAATTTTGAGAGTGTCATTTATTTTATTTTTGATTTACTTTATTATCACACTAGCAAAAACGCACGTGCGGCACGCACGTTTATTGATGACATATATAGGTAATAAAAAATGTTACTTTATTAGTGCAAAGCACTTTCAAAAATACTTTGTATTCGCTCTCTCATGTATAGAGAGCTTTATGTATTTTTATAACTCATGATAGTTGGTATTTATTTATATGGAGAAAAACTCTCCAATTTATTGTCTATTAGCAATACGGGATAATTGTGTATAGACGTGGGTATAAATGTGGGTATATTTATGTGGGTCCTTTTTTGGGTGAAAAAAGTTTTGGGTTTCGAGGAGAAAATCAACACAGAAATGTCCCTCCCCCCTCTCTTTTGTTGTGTTTTTTTTTTTCCACCATTCATGTAACTTTCAGCCTAACAGGTGGGTCCTCTATGAGGTGGGAGGTGGGACTAATCTTGGTGAGAATTGTTTTCAAATCTAATTCTCTTTATAGTATAGATATACTTTAGAGACTTCAGGTAGAGATGTTCAGGGATTTGACTTGATGTCAAGTCCATTATTCTCTGAATCTGATGACCCCCTTGTCAAATATTTGGCAGAATGACGACAGAGTCCCTGTTCAGGAGCCGGACCCAAAGCAACAGCAGATCGCAGGCATATCTGGGCAACTAGCAGATCTCTACTTGCGCTTGGAGATGCAGCATGAAGAAACTAAAGCTCAACCCCGGCAGATTAAGGCTATCAAAGATGAGGCAAAGGTTGCTGGAGACTGGGCGGCAGTCAGCCAAGCCTGTCGTTCACACTTGCAGGCAATTGCCAAGTTAGTGAGAAGCTATGAAATTCAGTGTTCCATGGCAAGAGAACTGCTCCTGGAACTTACCAGCCTTGGTGCCGTCTCGGAGGAGCTGCCTCCAGGCCTAAAACACCCCAGCATGCTTTGAGCACCCTGCCAGTACTGAAAGTAGCCAGAACCCTTCGTTCTGAACGGTAGTGTCTGATTGAGCTCTCAATCGATCTAACAGGGGTTACTGCTATTATCTGTCCGACAATGCCCACTGGCCGTCAGTGATAGGTGATCATTGCAGGTGTTCCCTCTGCCTGCCTGACGGATCAGTTTCAGTAGTTGTTCAGGTGTGATCGATTTGTTGTCAAACACCCTTTAGCTTGCCATACCCTGTCACAATGATAATCTGAATGAAGAGTAAAGTACACCGGCGGTCCCTAAACTATTCCCGTCATCCAGGTCCCGTTACTCCTAAAACGCAGATTTGGGTCCCTAAACTATTCCCGGGGTGTCATCCAGGTCCAAAACTAGCCACACCACACCCATAAACTGACATGGCATGCTGACTTCGCAGCGACGCGGACCCTGACACGTGGGACCCACATGTCAGGCCCACCGATCCTCTCCCTTTTCTATCTTTCTTCCTCACCGCATCTCTTCCTCCGGCGGCGCGTCCAGCAGGGGGGCTGGGGAAGCTCCGATGGCCGCATGTCCAGCTGAGAACGGGGGAGCTCCGATGGTGGCGGGGTGGAGGAGGTGGCTGGCGGCCGGGGAAGAAGCGGTGGGGGTGGAGGAGGCGGCCGGTGGCCGGGGGAGGGTGGTAGACAGGGGAGGAGGTGGTGGACCCACGCATTGCCGCGTTCGAGCTGGAGTACGGGTGGTGGGTGGAGGACGAGAGCAAGCAGGCCGCCGATCTCCGGGCGACGCTGCAGTCGGGCGTGCCTGAGTTCCAGCTGCGGTTCCTCGTCGACGCCGGGCTGGAGCACCACGCCGCGCTGAGCGACGCCAAGGCCCGGGCGGCGCAGTCCGACGCCTTCCTCGTGCTCTCCGGCGTCGAGGCGGGAGCTCGGCCGGCCATGGCCATGGCAACGCTGGTGCCGTGGGCGTGGGATGAACAGGAGGGCTCGCGGTGCTGACGGGCGCCGCGGCGGGAGCTCGGCCGGCGCAACGGGCGCGGCAGCGGGAGCTCGGCCCGCACGGCTATGGCAACGGACGCAGCAGTGGGAGCTTGGCCGGCTCGACGCGCGGCCATGACGACGTGCGCGACAGCGGGAGCTCGGCCGGCTCGATGGGCGCGGTGGCGGGAGCTCGGCCGGCGCGGCCGTGGCCACCCTCACCGTCCAGCTCGGCGGCGGCGAGCCCGGGACGTAGCCGGCCGAGGTCCGGCGGGACGCCGCCGTCGAATGTCGGTGGATGGGAGGGGGTCAGCCAGCCGCCATCGCCGGAGCTCCCCGCCCCCAGCTGGACGCGCGACCGCCGGAGCTTCCCGGCCCCCTGTTGACGCGCCGCCGGAGGAAGAGATGCGGTGAGGAAGAAAGAGAGAAAAGGGAGAGGATCGGTGGGCCTGACATGTGGGTCCCACGTCTCAGGGTCCACGTCGCTGCGAAGTCAGCATGCCATGTCAGCTTATGGGTGCGGTGTGGCTAGTTTTGGACCTGGATGACACCCCGGGAATAGTTTAGAGACCCAAATCTGCGTTTTAGGAGTAACGGGACCTGGATGACACCGCGGGAATAGTTTAGGGACCGCTACTTTACTCCTGAATGAATATGATAAGCTGTCTGTGCTGTGTAGGCTTGCTTTGTCGTCAACCTCCAAGTGGTTTCGATTTCAGTGAGTTGGACGTGGTACAATCAGTCGATAAGTGAACGAATTGCCGTAAGCCCTCATCCGTGTTGGGTGTTGACGCACCCATCTGCATGCAGTCACAGCACAACGGTGTGATGCCCATATATGTGATGAGCCGTTAAGTCATTTGTCTTTCTAGAAGCTTGTGGCTGCCCCAACAATTCTACTAGTGCACTGCTTGAACAATTCCTTCTTAGGCGTGACCGTGTGAGGGGTTGTTTTGGCATCCGTGTCGTGTCGTACTATGGTTTTCATGGCTGTGGTAATTTGAAGTTTTGGCTCTTCTTCCCTTCAAATTGGGCGGCGTCCATTTCATCATGCACACTGTATCTTAACAATTTGGATCTGTATGCCTGTCAGACAGACATCAAACCGGTTACTTCAATGAGCACTATTAAGATGTGTTGACTGTCCCTCATATAAGCTAAAGTTGGCATGAGGAATAGTGCCGCTCCGTCAGCAAATAACCTGGGTTCAGCCTTGGAGCTCAATTGGATGATTCAGCAGACCGTGTTCAGTTGCTTATTTTTTGTTAGAATTTGTTGTAGCCGGGTCCATTATATGTAAAGAGTGAACAACATTGTCGAAAATTTTGTGCCAATTGCATGATTCAGAAGACTGTGTTCAGTTGCTTATTTTTTTGTTATAATTTTCTGTAGCTGAGTCCATTATATGTCAAGCGTGAACAACATTGTTGAAAATTTTGTTTTCTGTGTACACGCAAAAACTTGACATGTGAATCAAATTTTATAGATAGAAAGGATCGTGCATTAGTCCAAGTAGCTCCAGATTTGTTCCAAGCGAAGATAACGTGGCTAGCGTGCAATGTCAGCCAAAACCAGTGCGAGTCTTTGCAGGACTAGCTCAAGTAGAGATAATCCCATCTCGACACTAGTTACCATCAGGATTCGGGTCAAGGTAACAACAAACAATGCACAAAACCTTTTGTTTTTGTTAATCATCCACACACAAGCAAGAAAACAAGATGACCCACTGAAAGCATGTCGGAGAAATAACCAACACAAAGCATGTAGCACTTGTATGTATTACTAGCAAGGTGGCCCGCGCAAACAGCGCGGGTAGCTAGCCCGTTTTTATGATAATATTTTAAGTATTTATAACTTTTTATAAATATTTTTAGTTCTTTAATACATTTTTCTTTTATTGTTTAAGAATTTTTCAATCATTCATTCTCATTTTACTTTAGAAGTTACGGATGAATCAACAATTTTAAGTGTATATAATTTTAGGTATGGGTCCTATAGTTAAATATTTTGTAGAATAAATTTTTGAAGTCCAAACTTCATATGGAATGATTCATGTCTAAATTTTTTAGCACATATCTTAGTCATCTTGTATTTTTATTTTTCAATGAGGACTTATATGTATTCTATTTTTATTTTAGTTGTTCTTCATGTATATTTTGTTTTTCTATTTACTTTTATGTGTCCCAATGTACTATAGTTTGGGTCTATCCTTTTTTTATCTCTTGAGGTATCTTTTAATAATGTATTATTTAAGGAACTAGATCTGAACAAAAATAGGAGCCCACATCTTCCTTCTTGCCTACCCCGCTCTTAGTCCAGTAGTGAAGTGGTTCATTATAGCCTCTTAGGCTTTAATTTAATTTTCTAGCCCCTACATCTAAATCGATTCACTGAGCAACACAATTCCTACACCTTCTCCCATCTATATCACAACATCGTTCTCGTTCTAGAAAATGCAATAAAAATTTAGTCCAACCTTGTAAAATATTTTTTACGACATCCATGTTTCTTAATTTATTGATCTGAGAACTTTGTATCCTGTTCCTTCCTCGGTTGGAACCAAAAGCGAGCAAGTGTGGTGGTGGCGGCTTAGTGGAGGGCACATGTGTCAAGGCCTCAAGGGTTGAGGGCAGTGGGTACACGTTAAGGTGGCCCAAATCTTGTGCCCACCCCTGCTCTAGATGTATTATTTAGTGGCATGACGATTTTTTGGTTTTGCGACTTAAGTTTTTTGCATGTGTTGTGGTTACATATAGATCTTTATTGTGCTTAGCACGAATTGCCTATGTGACTTAAGATTTATTCTACTTAAATGGAGAATAGTTTTTAAGAGTTTTATTTGAGCCTAGTTTATTGTTTTTCATATGTTTCGAATTTTACTCCGTATATTAAGCCAAAACTTTATTGTCCATATGTGCATTCTGTTGATCTTTGTACTTGTTCAATTCACTACACTATAAATCCATTAGGCTTACATCAGACGATGCTTTTATTTTTATCACCTACTTCCGCAAGAATGCACTGATCTTTCACTTTACATTTATGCTAGATGTCTTACGCTGGGGTGCAACTGCACCTATCTACCTCCGATACTTCTCGCTAAACTGCACCGTACAGCTGTTTAGTATGCTTCCTTGGCATCTAGCTTGTTTACCCTGATAGATTACCTCCATACTTCACTTAGAGACGATTTGCTTCTTACATACCCTACATGCAAGCTCTGATGTACGGGCATCGATTTGTTAATTGCACGGGGTGCTCTCCAATTCAACACGGACTCATTTATTTTTGAATTACTCCATACATATAGGTAGTAGTCGTATTTAACCAAAAATATATGAATTACTGTATATCATTATATCATTATTAAATGCGATGGTGTAATAAGTTATTTTCTTATTTAGATTAACGTGAAAATGTCTACGCACTCTCAGCTAATGCGATGCTTTTTTAATACTAGAACGTACGTGCGGCACGCACGTTTATTGATGACATGTAGGTACTAAAACAATATCACTTCACTTTAGTGCCAAGCACTTTTAAAAATACTTTATATTCGCTCTCTCATGTATAGAGAGCTTTCGATATATTTTCAAAACTCATGATAGTTGTCATTTATTTATATGGAGAAAAACTCTCTAATTTATTGTCTTTTAGCAATACGGGATAATTGTGTATAGACGTGGGTACAAATGTGGGTATATTTAGGTGGGCCCTTTTTTGGGTGAAAAATGTTTTGGGTTTAGAGGGGAAAATCAACACAGGAATGTCCCACCCCCCTCTTTTTTGACCATTCATCAACCAATTTTCCTGACAGGTGGGTCCTATGTGAGGTGGGTGTGGATTTTTTTGGTTGGTGAGAAGTGTTTTCAAATCTAATTCTCTTTATAGTATAGATTATTGTATTAATATAAATTTTGGGACGGAGGGAATAGTTCATATAAAAATCAAACGAATAATTTATTCTTAGTTTAATTCTAAATTATAAAATTATGATTTGTGGTTGGCATATACTCTTTTGGTTAACTTATACCGTTAGATTTTTATTCATAAAAATCTAATGATTTGTATCTTTATGTTTTTTATGTACTGTTTAATATAAATTTTTTAATACCTAAAGCCTAACCGACGACGGGTCGTGCGGAAGCACTCACGCGCGACCTTGTTAGATCTTCATAAAATCCTACGGCATATAATTTTCTCTTTTTATCAACATAATAATATAGACCGTTAGATCTTCGTAAAATCGAACGGTATATATTCTTCTCTTTTTTGGATTAACGTGAGAATTTCTTGACTCTCTCGACGAACGTGGTGGCTCCTTTTAACACTACTAGCAAAGGCACATGTGCGCACGCACATATATAAGATAAATCAAATTATAACATATAAAATATAGTTGCAATATCCGCGCGGCACGTGCGTGCTAAACTCTCTTCTATACATTTGTCTCAACTCATATATCACGCACGTTTATTGATGACATGTAGGTACTAAAATAGTGTCACTTTAGTGGATCATGGTAAACAGACCAGCCGTGCGAAGCGTTTTTAAAAACAATTTATATTCGCTCTCTCATGTATAGAGAGCTTTATGTATTCTCAAAACTCAATAGTTGGCATTTATTTATATGAAGAAAAACTCTCCGATTTATTGTCAATTTATTGTCTATTAGTAATACGTGATAATTGTGTATAGGTGTGGGTACAAATATGGGTATATTTAGGTGGGTTCTTTTTTGGGTGAAAAAAGTTGAGCGGGGAAACAACTAAAAGATCCTAGAACATGCAAAAATTTTGATGCTTTTTAGTTTTTCCCTCCCACCAAAGCCCGACAGTTGGGTCCTCTGTGAGAGGGTGGGGGTGGGTTTTTTGGTGGGAGTTGTTTTCAGTTCTTTAGTATAGACTTTTAGTATAGATAGATAGATTGAATTAATTTATAATAATAGATTTGTATCATTAAAGTCAACAATGAATAATGCCTGTAGAATCCCAAAAAAACTAATAATAATACAAGATAATCAACCAGATAATTTGTTGGGATCGATGCAAAATCACACCGTAACAAACACAACTGCTCATAGTAACCAACAATTTGCGTGGTTATGGTCTAATAACGGCCGCCGCCGGCTGCGGCGGTGCGGCAGCGCGTGCCTCCCTGCGTTGGGCGAGCCAGGCGTCGGTGGTCCTGTTCGCGCGCTCGCAGAAGTGGTCAAGCGCGGCGGCGCGCGCCAGGTGGAGGCCGTAGCGCTGCAGCCTGTCAGCGTATGCCGGGTCCTCCCAGTAGTTGCATCGGAACATCTTGTCCATCTCTCTGTCCACCTCCCACTCGCCGTGCTCATACAGCCTCTTCCTCGCCGCCGGAGGACACTACACCACAGCCCAAAACAGCAACAAACAATCAGTTGGTATAAGCCCCTTCATCAACAGAGGATCTGTCGGTATAGAGTTATACCGACAGACATACGCAGTCGGTGTAAGAGCAGTCGGTAAAAACTTTTACCGACAGACTTCGCTTTTACCGACAGATCATCTGATGCAATGAAAAGATGTACCGACAGACCATGATGTACCGACAGACAACCAGTAACAACTATTACCGACAGGCAGTTAGATGTTACATAAAGCTTTACCGACAGATAGTTCGACGGGATCATATAAAATGGAGCAAAAAAAAATGCTCATCTGGCTACAGTTTAGTACTCCAGTGACCATAGTATGCAAACATTGATTCATCCATAAGCAAGTCCAAACATCCAGTACAACACAAGCTAACACATCAACCAAAAACACCTGTTGATCTTAGTACCATACTGTCACTTGACATAAAGCTCTTAACATTGTATTTCCATCCTAGCTGAACATAGCTCACTGTCCATAGAGGCCATAAAAATATAGATAGAAGCTCAAAATTCTGTAGACATGTAACAAGGGAGTCAAGCTGTAGTAATAGATGCTAAACAAAACAAACTAGTCTGTGCTACTGAAGCCAATGCAGCACTCATGTGACACAATCTCATGCAAATTTGACTACAAGAAAGGAAAATCTAACTACAATGCTAGTGTTGCTACCATATATTCATAATCAATTTCCATCCTGCAAAAAAAAATCGATGAACAAATTAAATTTAGCCTTCAATGAACAGATCTAATTACTAAATATTAAAGTGACTATTGACTGCATGGATACTATAAAAGGAGTAGGTGCTGCGTACATTTTAAAAAAGATGCTAACCTGAGATATGTCTTTTGCACTTAATTGTGCCTGTATGATTCTCCTGAACACGTCTAGATTGGCCAGCCAGCAGCAGCATCCCCCAGATGGACCCAATATTCTGTTGTTTGCCATCAGTAAGCAATCACAATTACAGAAAACACTACTCATATTCAGCTCGTAACAAAATCCTTATTTTGACACACTGGAAACATTCTTCGAATAAAAAACAAACTACTGCTATAAAAAGAATTGAACCACCTATGAAAGACCTGATGCATCCATACGTATACCAAACTATGTTTCATACATATACCAAACTATTTTTCAATAATACATCACACTTGAATACCTGGAACAGCTCTGGAAGCATGACCACCACTGCCATTATCTCCAGGAGTCGACATTGCAATCACAAAATGCTGAAATAAAAAAATGAGTGGACCAATCCATCAGATATTCAGATCTATTGATGACCTAAGGTTCTAACTATGGTTAGACAAGTAAGCACTAACAGATTACAGATCGAGTCCTAAGCATTGCTAAACCACTTATAAATAGATCATACAAGCAAATCAGTAGTCCAGTAGCAAATCAATCAAGAATAGACCATGCCATGCGGGAACAATCATGTATGGAACCGAGTAAGGTGACCTAAACTTTGAAGCAGGAAGATAATATTGTGAATTCTGAGTTCTGTGAGAGCAGTACCTTTCTTAGATAGGTTTTGAGATAAGAAGAGAAGTGATGCTCTCTCTGTGTGGAGACCTTTTGCCTTCGACTTCTCTTTCTGTAAGTTACATTTCTGAAACTACTAAACTGAAAACTATAAACACTGTAATGCATAAAAATCAAGTTATCTTTTGGATATCAGAAATTCTTTTCCTAAATTCTGATGCAAACCTCACTACATGAACTAGTTAGAAGCCTACCGGTTATCTCTGCCGCCGCCAGCTCTCCACTCGGCCACGCGCAAGGCCGGCGGCGAGCACTCGAGCAGGTCAATTCGACATTAAGCGCACGAGCAGGTCAATCGCGGCCCCCATTGAGGCCTTGACCCTGGGAGCCTCGTACTCGATCCCGCGGGCGCGTCGGCCGTGCCCCCCAATCCCACTAATCAGCGCTGCCGAATCGAGGCGGGGCGACGGAGTAGCGAGAGGGAGAGGAAGCGGGGGTGGGCCGCAGATGCTCCTGTTTCTCTTCTGGATGGGCTGGATCTACGCGGAGGGAGGGGAGAGAGATGCCCCTCCGCCCGCTCCGGTCCTCACTCCAATGCCGAAGAAACCCGCCATGCGGCGCAGCAAGCCCGCACGCAGCCCCGAGAAGAAGGGAGGGCCTGGCGGAGGGAGTCGAGTCGAGGGAGGGCCACGGGGACTGAGGGAGGCGGCGGACTGGTGGAGGGAGTTCCGGAGTTGGGA
Organism: Echinochloa crus-galli; assembly: GCA_900205405.1. Taxonomy (NCBI): domain Eukaryota; kingdom Viridiplantae; phylum Streptophyta; class Magnoliopsida; order Poales; family Poaceae; genus Echinochloa; species Echinochloa crus-galli. The sequence goes on from OAMR01000200.1 coordinate 1,213,835, forward strand.
CTCGCCGGGTGGGAGGGAGGGAGGGCGACGGGACGGGGGAGGCGGCGAACTGGCGGAGGGAGTAGGGGAATGGGGGAGCGTAGGGATATGGATAAGGTGCGGTGCGGACTAGGGTTCGATGGGGGGTTGGGCCTTGGGCCGCATGGGTCATGGGGGATAGATACATTTTCTATTAAATGTTTTATTATGCATTAGCCATATCTATAAAACTAATTATGTTTTATGTTATTGTGAATTAGCCATGACTATTTTTTTATGATAATTAGCCATGATTATAAGGATGTATTTTGGTCCCTAGTTAAATTTTTAAAAAAATTCTAAAGAAATTTGAGTATTATTAAATTTTATAAAGTATATAGATATTTGGATTTTCCTTCAACTTCCCTTGGGCGGCACGGGGAGAGGAGGGGTGCGACATCAAATGGACAGGGCCTAGGTTTTTGGGTGGTGCCAGCCGTCGGATCTATGAATTGAGGGCCTGGGATAGTTGTGCCGGTAGGGGTATTTGGGCCCAATAGTCCAATTCAAGCATTTTGACTTCTATCATCTAGAATTTGCTATGGTTGAAGCCGTGATACCATGATTTGGATCTTTATCATTTGGATACCATAGTTTGGAAATCTTTATCATTTGGACTCTCTCTCTCTCTATATATATATATGTCTTAAAATATAATGTAATTATTTACATGGAGAAGGGTATAATTTCAATTTGATGTTATATTAAAATTTGATGTAAAGTATAAAGTTACTTGTTAAGCCCTATTTACCGACTGACTGCTTGACATTGCAAACATGTTTACCGACTGACCATTAATGGGTAGATGTATGTATCTTTACCGGCAGATGGTTACTCTGTAAAACAAGGATTACCAACAGATCATACGTCGAGAAGCTTTACCGACAGAATGTCCATTGGTGAAACTGGACTTTTACTAACAGATGTTTGTCGCTAATCTGGTGTTGTGGTGTAGTGGTACCTGATGCTTACTTCTTGGTGGTGCTCATGGTGGAGACGACGTCGTAGCCGCCGCCGCCGGTCTGTGCCGCCGATGACGCGGCCTCGATCGTGCTGCTCATCTTCTTCGACGTATACTACTCTTGCGTGGTTGTTTCCCCGTACGTACGTGCCATGGAGATCGATGCTATGCCAAGAGGTTATATATATATAGGACGGGCCGGGGGAGATCCACCTGGTCGGACAGCTGGATCGGACTAGGTATAAGGGACCGCGAAGCTTATACGTTCGGTCTTGCATGTCGCACTTAAAAACTTTAAATATTTTTAAAACTTTACACACATAATAGTACCAAGTAGATATGAATTATACCAAAAGAATTTTTACAAACACATCTACTTGAATTTTTACAAATTTTTTTTGAATCTCAACTTTTGATATAATTCACATCTACTTGATACTATTGTATGTGTAAAGTTTTAAATTTTTTTAAAACATCTAAATATGACATGCATAAACCCCGTGGTTGCTTATACGTTCTGTTTTTTCGCTCCGGACTAGGTTTCGATGCCATCCTTGTCTCAGACTCCGAGGGTGTCGGACCTTAGGACCGGCAATCCACCTGGGGGTACCCGAGTGGTTGATTTGTAGGAGGGGCGATTGTTGAACTAGTGACTTGATGGTACACAGGAGGCACTGATTTAGACAGGTTCGGGCTACCCGGAGGTATAATACCCTACGTCCTATGTCGGTGGCGTCGTTTGTATTGCTGGAACCCGGCCAAGCTTCAGGAAGCTAGGACGAGCGTATGGTTTACAGGATGTGTTGCGTTGTTTGGCGTGATGTCTCACGAAGGTGCCCTAGGCCGCTTTATATAGGATAGCGGGCTAGGGATCGATGAAATAGTGACTTGACCTGGATATCCGGTCGGGCCGCCCGCCGGGTCTTCATCAACTTGTTCGTCAAGTCAGGGAGCCCGTATGGGCCACCTAGGGGTCGGCCCATGGGCCTGTCAGAGGTGGGCCCTGGACGCCGTGATCTAGTCTGATGGTGGGCCAGGGGTACCCATATCCCACAAGCCCCCGAGCAACGTGCAGGCGCGTGCCGAACTGCTTGACGAAGTGCCGAGGCCAATGAGGTCGGCCGAAGATGCTTCTTCATGTAGTCAGCACAAGGGTGGGCGGTGCTCAAAAAAGAGAACACCCAACTTCGACGCCGAGTCCTTCGAGGTAGTCGGTCGGTCCTCATGAGGGCCGAGTACAGGACGACGATTAGGAGCACTGTACGTACAGTAGCCCCCGAGCATTGGGTTAGTTAGTATAAGCGAGCCAAGGCTCAAAAAATTACCTAGACAACATGTTGCCCAGGGATTGGTGAAGGCATGCTACCGCCAAGAGAGCTTTCCGAGTTGCGGGGCTTACTCAGTCAAATTGGCTGAGTTATGGATGGGTGAGAACATGCTGCCACCAAGGACGGGGCCAAATTTATTAACACCCGTGACTCAACAGTATGTTGATAAGGATGGACCGAGCTGGCCCAGTCAAAAGCTTGTCGTTACTGGCTATGCGGGAATCCCGCCGCTGAGCATGCTCAGTCAGGGGCATTGATAGCCACCTGCCCGGGGAAAAAGCGAAACGCATGCGTATCCGTAGACGGGCATTAGTAGTTCACGGGCCACCAGAGCTACGACCCCCAGCCGCCTATAAATAGACGCACCAGCGCTTGTTCACCGTCGCAGTGTTTTGGAGACAATAGCCACCATGTGGATCTCGAGAATCTTTCTTCCTGACCGAAGTGTGAGCGAGGGTGTAGCAGGCCAGGGTTCATGCCTTGGCGCTCGCCATTGATGCCAGAAGAAAATCGTCGAAGAGTGGTGCAAATGCTACGGGAAAGGAGCCGGACATCGCTCTTCTGATAGGCAGGAGAGGTGCCTATTTCTTGGTGGGACCTGATGAGGAGGCTACGGTAAGTCTTCTCTTCGTCAGGAAACCAGCGAATGACGCCGAACTGATGGCTAATTTTGCGGGCCCATCAAGGACGAGCGAGCATGACCTGAGCCTGGGCTCAGGAGTGCTGATGCCGAGTCCTTACTCCTCTTCAGCAATGCAGCCACAAGGTCCTTCAGTTGGTGTGATGCCACAAGAAAATCGTCGAGAAAGCTGTGGACACTGCTTCCGGTGATTGTGAGCTGACCACCTAACTGAAATGGTCCAAGAGCCTAATAGTAAGGGGCTCATATCTTTGTAGCTTGAAATGGCCTTTGGCCAAATGTACTTCGTCTTTGTAAACTTTGCGAGTCACGAAAACGAAATGTTAATATGAACATGTTCTCTTGGTGGTGGTGAACTGTGTCCGACCACCTAGGTGGACCATCATCTGCCGTGTAGATATATTAGATCCTGTCCGACGCCCAGCCCCCGAGTATGCGAGGGACTTGGCTTGGTCCTCTTGGAACGCGCCGAGTCGTAGTGCGGCGCCCAGCCCCCGAGCTTGCGAGAGACTTGGCCTGGTTCTCTTGGAACGCGCCGAGTCGTAGTGCGGCGCCCAGCCCCCGAGCATGCGAGAGACTTGGGCTGTTTCTCTTGGAACGCGCCGAGTCGTAGTGCGGCGCCCAGCCCCCGAGCATGCGAGAGACTTAGCCTGGTTCTCTTGGAACGCGCTGAGTCGTAGTGCGGCGCCCAGCCCCCGAGCAAGCGAGAGACTTGGCCTGGTTCTCTTGGAACGCGTCGAGTCGTAGTGCGGCGCCCAGCCCCCGAGCATGCGAGAGACTTGGCCTGGTTCTCTTGGAACGCGCCGAGTCGTAGTGCGGCGCCCAGCCCCCGAGCATGCGAGAGACTTGGCTTGGTTCTCTTGGAACGCGCCGAGTCGTAGTGCAGCGCCCAGCCCCCGAGCATGCGAGAGACTTGGCTTGGTTCTCTTGGAACGCGCCGAGTCATAATGCGGCGCCCAGCCCCCGAGCATGCGAGGGACTTGGCTTGGTCCTCTTGGAACGCGCCGAGTCGTGGCCCGGCGCCCAGCCCCCGAGCATGCGAGAGACTTGGCTTGGTTCTCTTGGAACGCGCCGAGTCGTAGTGCGGCGCCCAGCCCCCCCGAGTCGTAGTCCGGCGCCCAGCCCTCGAGCTTGCGAGGGACTTGGCTTGGTTCTCTTGGAACGCGCCGAGTCGTAGTCCGGCGCCCAGCCCTCGAGCATGCAAGAGACTTGGCCTGGTTCTCTTGGAACGCGCCGAGTCGTAGTGCGGCGCCCAGCCCCCGAGCATGCGAGAGACTTGGCTTGGTCCACTTGGAACGCGCCGAGTCGTAGTGCGGCACCCAGCCCCCGAGCATGCGAGGGACTTGGCTTGGTCCACTTGGAACGCGCCGAGTCGTAGTGCGGCACCCAGCCCCCGAGCATGCGAGGGACTTGGCTTGGTAGAACGCGCCGAGTCGTAGTGCAGCGCCCAGCCCCCGAGCATGCGAGAGACTTGGCCTGGTTCTCTTGGAACGCGCCGAGTCGTAGTGCGGCGCCCAGCCCTCGAGCTTGCGAGGGACTTGGCTTGGTTCTCTTGGAACGCGCCGAGTCGTAGTCCGGCGCCCAGCCCCCGAGCTTGCGAGGGACTTGGCCTGGTTCTCTTGGAACGCGCCGAGTCGTAGTCCGGCGCCCAGCCCTCGAGCTTGCGAGGGACTTGGCTTGGTTCTCTTGGAACGCGCCGAGTCGTAGTCCGGCGCCCAGCCCTCGAGCTTGCGAGGGACTTGGCTTGGTTCTCTTGGAACGCGCCGAGTCGTAGTCCGGCGCCCAGCCCTCGAGCTTGCGAGGGACTTGGCTTGGTTCTCTTGGAACGCGCCGAGTCGTAGTCCGGCGCCCAGCCCTCGAGCTTGCGAGGGACTTGGCTTGGTTCTCTTGGAACGCGCCGAGTCGTAGTCCGGCGCCCAGCCCTCGAGCTTGCGAGGGACTTGGCTTGGTTCTCTTGGAACGCGCCGAGTCGTAGTCCGGCGCCCAGCCCTCGAGCTTGCGAGGGACTTGGCTTGGTTCTCTTGGAACGCGCCGAGTCGTAGTCCGGCGCCCAGCCCTCGAGCTTGCGAGGGACTTGGCTTGGTTCTCTTGGAACGCGCCGAGTCGTAGTCCGGCGCCCAGCCCTCGAGCTTGCGAGGGACTTGGCTTGGTTCTCTTGGAACGCGCCGAGTCGTAGTCCGGCGCCCAGCCCTCGAGCTTGCGAGGGACTTGGTAACCCCCTGCACCGCGTCAAGCGCATCGGGTCCGGGGCCAGGGGAGATGGTCCTACTCGGATTACCGGCGGGGCTGGCATTGCGCTGCGCATGGGTAGACAGAAGGATTACTTCGATCTGCAGCTGCTTGACTGCCATATGGAATGGCGCCGCGACTGGTTCTACATGGTGGACCAGCCGCCTCTGCTGCCGAGTAGGACTGGCAAGGCGCCGAAGGAGCAGGAGTCCTGGCGTGCTCTTCCGGTCGGGAGCGAATGCAATGACATCCCCGAGCTTATGTCGATGATTGCCGGCGTAAAGCAGAGGGGGTTGACCGCCATGGCCGTCACTGTGTCGTTTGTGGCCCGGACAATTCAGCCAATCAAGGACCGAGTCCACCCGGCGTTCGAGTTCTCGGGTCGCCTGGACCCAGCTCGGGAGACGTCTCGGGGATTCGACTCGGATGAGGTTATGCATCGCGTAGGGACGATGATGAAGGGCGAGGTGAACAATCTCAATGCGCCGCGTCCTTTTGCGCTCAAGAACCCTCCTCCTGCGGTAAGGTTTCCATGCTGAGTACTTGTTCCTTGTTTCGGTTTCTTTTGTCGTTTCCATCGCCTGTTAGCTGAACTGTTTGGTTTTACTCTTCGTGCTAGGAGGTGACCAACCGTTTCTTCTGCCCGGCACCACTGCCTGGAGCGGGTGCAGCGCCAAGACAGAAGGTGATGCGGCCGGAGGAAGCGAGAAATGACCAGCTGCCTATCATGAAAGACCTCGAGGACTGGGTTTCTGAGGAGCTAGGCTCTCCCCCGAGCAGCCGAAGCGGCTCCTGTGGACTCCGCAGTCACTACCGCTCGGACCCGGGCTGGTACGCGGAGGCTCTCCTCCCAAGTGCAGACTGCAGCGGCCGAGTCACGGAAGAGATCGGCGCAGGCGCAGGTGGAATCGTCCGGTGTGCTGCGCACCAAGAGGCATAGGACGGACCGTGCTTCGCCTGCCGGAGGGAGTGCGGAGGCCTCTCTGGACGTGGATGATTGTTGGCACTCCTTACGGCCTACAGATAAATCCGCAAGCGGATGGATACTGGGTTCTAGTTTGAGAACCACTTGTTTTTGTGGTGCCGGGCTTTCGGCCGAATCCCCCGGTTCGGCCGAACTGCCCAGTTTGGCCGAACCGTGGATTTGTGCCGCCTTTGCTTCCACGGCTCAGATCTTGCCTTGAGGTCGGTTTCCCGTGCTGGGGGCGGTTCGGCCGAAGGCTCCAGTTCGGCCGAACTGGGCCTGGCCCATGGCCGGCCCCCCCAGCACCGCCTTACGTCCTGGGTCCTCCTGTGTTGCTTGTAGGTGTTGGTCTTCGTGTTGATTCAGCCCAGAAGTGACGTGGCAATGGTCTAGGTGTCCTGCATGGTCGTAGCTTGGTCATTGCTGACGTGGACGACCTCCGGTTGTGCTTTGTATCGTATACGGCTAAGGGGGGTAACCGGCCGAACGGAGTCGTTCGGCCGAATCGGTCATTTCCGACCCCCATAGCACGTATTCTCGTTATCGTACCTGCACAAGCGAACACTCACCAAAACTCGTGGAACTCCATTAGAAATAAAACCTAAGTACATGGAGTGTTGCATAAAGCCTCATTTATTCCCGAGTATTGGTGGTCGAAATTGGTTTGTAACGACCGCCAACAATGATGAAGATCAGGGTCCGAACGCCAATGTGGAGACCGCGCCGGTGCCGTCTTCTACACCTGTGCGCTCACCAGGGGACGGCCGACCCCCTCGTCCAGCTGGCTTGATATTCAAACGGCCGAGCAGGAGTAACAGGTTAGAGCCCTAGCTCGGTTAAGTTGGTTCTGCTCGGGCATCACTTTCTTGCTGACTCAAATCTTTGACGTTGCTTTTGTTTGTGTTAATGATGCTTTTCAGGAGGTCGACCGTGTTGTCAGATACCTCGCGCACTCGGTCTGACAGTGGCGGTGATTTGGGGGATTCTCTGTCCCAAGATGCGCCCACTCTGGAGCAGGGTGCTCCAATGGCGTAGCTGCCCGAGTCGTCATCAAGGGGCGCCACTGCTGGGTTGGGCCCAGGGGCCTTGGCGATCGTAGAAGCGGAAGCCAGGCCGGAGGCTCAGGCCGACGAAGAGGAGCCGGCCATGCCAGAGCTCGAGGATGACGCGCTTCCGGATCAGCATGCCGAGGCAGAAGAAGAAGAGGAGCTGAGCCGCCAGGAGCGCTTCGAGCGCATTGCAAATGCAAACAGGGCGGCGCTCGAGCGGATACGTACTTCATCGAGCTCGATGCTGGAGGACATGGAGGTGAGTTAATCTGACCTTGGGAGCAGATATCTCATAGCTTCTGTTTTGAACCTTTATTGGCGCAGGTGCTGATGTCCGGGACTATGGAGAGCACGCGTTTGATGCGCGTGGCCGAGGATGAGTACTTGGAGTTGCAGGAGCTCAGAACCCGGGTCCGGACTATTGCCAATGAGGCTCGAGGTGTTGCGATCCAGAGGGACACGGATGCAGAGGGCCTGGCACAACTCAACCAAGAACTCGTCGCTCAGCTGGAGGCGGCTAATGCAGGTAGATATCTGTCTTCTGAGCACTAGGTGGTGCTAGCTATAGTATTTATCTTTCTTTACTGCAAGCTCTCAGGTCATGCCAAAGAGATGGAGAGGATCCAGGGTCGGCTTGCCACAGTGGACCAGAAGTTCAAGGATGTCGCGGCCACGCTGCGGGAGAGGGACGCCGAGCTGAAACACGTCATAGAAAGTGAGCGGAGGCCTGTGCGTCGTCGTCTTGAGTTTCCCACGTGTACCGAGCATGAAGCCATAACACTTGGTTATGGTTGGCTTTGCTGCGCAGGTCATGCTCGCGAAAAGAAAACCTTGGAGGAGAAGATTGCGGCCGAAAAGGAGATACAAGACCTCGCCAGTGCTCACGCCCGGGCCGTGGGTGCGCACAACGCCGCTATGACTGGTGAGGGTTACTTCCGAATTCTATTGTCTTAATGGTATTCATGATACCTTTGTTGTTCTTAACAACCCGTGCATATATGCAGAGGCTGCTAGTCGGTACGACACTTTGGCGCAGGCGGCCATGTCAGCATGTGACCAGATCCAGGCACCTGACGACCGTCTTGCGGTGCCGATCGCGGAACGGTTGACGACCGTCTTGCGGTGCCAATCGCGGAACGGCTGCAACATTTGCCGGAGTACACCAGAGGAGTGGCCGCGGAGACCGCCAGATATGCTGTGAGGTATACGCTGGCGCTTGTTCGTTCGTACCACCCCAGCCTCGATCTTGAAGACATTCACGACTGGTACCACCCCGACTTGTCGGAGCAGCAATTCGAGGATCTGGCCGAGTCCTTTGCTGGTTTGGCGGTTGACATAGTCCGTAGTATCGTCGATGTAACGGGCAAGTGACCTGTGAGAGAGCGGAAGAAAAACATGTAGTATTTTGGAGAAACGATAGTAAACTTATTTCTAATGAGTACTTTTGAGCTTTGCTTTTTAGCATGCTTTTATGTTTGAGTTGAGTTATCAACCCCTATCACTTCACTGCTATCATGACAAGCGCTAGGGACTCGGGCAAAGAACTGGCTGGAGCTCTCATGGAGGCAGCACTCCTACATACTACGATGCTCTGCATGGAGGCTTAGTCGTAGGCAAGGTCCCGGCCGAGTACTTTCGCGCGTGTTTAGATATTGGATATAGTGAATCGGACTTGCCGTGTTAGTTTTGGTTACTTCATGAGTAACTTAACTGGAGGACGAGCACGTGGCCATCGTTGGAAGAGTAATTGTGAGCTCGTTTTGTTATCAGACACAAAATTGGAATAAATGAAACTTTGTTAAATAATAAAGACGGCAGGGTAAAGATACATAGCTGTAGTTTGGTCTAAGGATAGAACTTAGTGAGGTGCTGGATGTTCCAAACATTGGGAACTGGGTTGCCATCCGCCCATTCTAGGCGATAGGTTCCTGGAGAGACGACTTCCTTGACGATGAACGGTCCGTCCCATGGTGCGGACAACTTGTGCTGCCCTGCCGAGCTCATGACTCGGCGTAAGGCAAGGTCGCCTACATTCAGGGATCGTTCTTTGACGTTTCTGTCGTGATACCGGCGTATCTGCTACTCGTGGCGCACGTGCCGGGTTAAGGCGCAGAGCCTGTGCTCTTCTAGTGAATCGACGTCGACCTGTCGACTCGATTCAGCTTCTCCTTCTTCGTAATTCTTGATGCGTGGTGCAGAAAAGGCGAGGTCGGCTGGCAACACAGCTTCTGATCCGTAGACCATAAAAAACGGTGAATAGCCGGTTGCGCGGCTCCTCTGAGTACGGAGGCCCCATACCACATGTGGTACTTCTTTAGCCCAGCGGCCTGCGCGTGGGTTTAAAGCGTCGTAGATTTCCTTCTTGAGGGCGTCCAGGACCATGCCGTTTGCCCGCTCGACCTGGCCGTTGCACCGCGGGTGTGCTGACGATGAGTAGTACACATCGATCTGATTATCTTGGCAGAAATCCCAGAACTCATGCCCTGTGAACTGCGAGCCGAGGTCGGTGATGATGCGATTTGGGATACCGAATCGATGCGTTATCTCTTCAATGAAGGCTGCTGCTGTGGCCGATTTGGTGTCGGTCACAGCTTTGTACTCAATCCACTTGGTGAACTTGTCCACCGCGATGAGCTAGTGCTTAACTCCACCCTGAGTTGGCTTGAATGGTCCTATGTTGTCAAGCCCCCATACTGCGAAGGGCCAAGATGGTGGGATGGTGCGTAGCGCCTGAGCCGGCAGGTGCTTTTGCTTTTGGAAGAACTGACACCCAGCGCAACGCTGGACGAGCTCTTTTGTGTCGGAAACCGCAGTGGGCCAAAAGAACCCAGATCTGTAAACCTTGCCGACCAGTGTTCTTGCGGCCGCGTGATTGCTACATGTGCCAGAGTGAACTTCATGCAGTAACGCCAGGCCCTCGCTGCGTAGGATGCACTTCATGAGTACTCCTGAGGATGCCGACTTTCTGTAAAGCTCGGTCCCCATCGCCACATAATTGGCGCTTCGCCGGCTGAGTTGCTCGAGGGTGACCTTGTCCTTCTCAAGTTTGTCTTCTATGGTGATGCGGTCATTTTTAATGAACGCGATGAGTGGCTCTCGCCAATCTTCTTCGTCTTCTGCTTCTGGAACAGTTGAGGCTGCCGCGACAACCTGGTCGGCAGAGGCGGTAGGTTTGCTTTCGCTTGTTAACTTGATTGACGGCTTCCGTAGGTCTTGTACAAATATTCCGGCGGGTACCTGGGAGCGCTTGGATCCGAGTTTGGACAGGACGTCTGCGGCGACGTTTTCTTCCCGCGGGACGTGGCGGCACTCTAAGCCGTAAAAGTGGGCTTCTAACTTTCTGACTTCTGCGCAGTAGGCGTCCATTGTTTCCTTGGAGCATTCCCAGTTCTTGTTGACCTGCTCGACCACCACTTTTGAGTCTCCGAAACACAGTAGACGCTTGATGCCAAGGGTGATGGCTATTTTTAATCCGTGGATCAATGCTTCGTACTCGGCACCATTGTTGGTCGCCTGATAGTGTATCTGCAGCACATACTTGAGGTGCTTGCCCTCTGGTGATATGAGTAATACTCCAGCGCCGGCTCCTTCTAGGTTGAGGGCACCGTCGAAGTACAATGTCCAGTGCTCTGGTGGCTCGGTGGGAGTTGGCGCTTGCAATTCTGTCCATTCTGCTAAGAAGTCTGCCAATACTTGGGATTTTATGGACTGTCTCGACCTAAAGGTAATGTCAAAGCTTCCGAGTTCTACTGCCCATTTGACGACTCGGCCGTTGATGTCACGGTTGCGGAGGATCTCGCCGAACAGTCCTTCGCTGGTTTGGCAGTTGACGTAGTCTGTAGTATCGTCGATGTAATGGGCGAGTGACCTGCTGGAGAAGAAACAGAAAATTTATGTAGCTTTGGGTACACTTTTTGTGTAATGATGGTTGCTTCCATGTTGACACTGGTGGGGTGACGAGGAATGCCTTTAGGTCGGCCAATGCTTGATCGACTTCCGGCGTCCACTCGAACTTGTCGGCTTTCCTCAACAGCTTGAAGAAAGGGGCGTCACGTTCACCTAGCTTGCTGATGAACCGGCTTAGGGCTGCCATCATTCCTGTCAGCTTCATCACTTCTTTCTTGTTTTTGGGAGGAGGTAAGTCCTGGATTGCCTTGATTTTGGTTGGATTGGCTTCTATTCCTCGCTGGCTTACCAAGAACCCCAGGAGCTTGCCTGAAGGTACCCCGAAGACGCACTTGGTCGGGTTCAGCTTGTCCTTTCTTTTGGAGCTCAGCAAAAATGTTTTCCTTTTATTTATTTGTGTGTTTGTTTGTGTGTGCCGTAGACGGACCACGACATCGTCGACGTAGGCTTCGGCGTTCCTTCCTATCTGGGTGTCCAGGCAGCCCTGGATTGCCTTCTGGTAGGTCGCTGCGGCGTCTTTGAGGCCGAAGGTCATTGTCTTGTAGCAGTATATGCCGTGAGGCGTGATAAACGCCGTCTTGTCTTGATCGGCTGAGTTCAGGGCTATCTGATGGTAGCCAGAGTAGCAATCTAGGAAAGAGAGTAGGAGACAACCAGCCGTAGAATCGACGACCTGGTCGATGCGCGGAAGATGGAAGGAGTCCTTAGGGCAATGTTTATTGAGATCGGTATAATCAATGGACATTCTCCATTCACCGGTTTGTTTCTTCACAAGTACAGGATTTGCGAGCCATTCGGGGTGCATGCACTCCCGGATGAAGCCGGCTGCTAGGAGCTTATTTAACTCTACCCTAATGGCCTCCTTGCGATCTTGTGCGAACCGTCGAAGCTTCTGTTTGACCGGCTTAGCGGTTTTCACCAAATGCAAGGAGTGCTCAGCATTCTCCCTTGGAACTCCTGGCATATCGGAGGGTTTCCACGCGAATATGTCCCAGTTGTAGATAAGCCTTGGCCTATCAGCGCCGTCTTGCTGGGGTCGTCGCTGAAGAGAGAGATCGCCTTGGTCTCCGAGTCCGGCTCGAGCGCTGTCATGGTGGCATCTTGTTCTGGTTTCTGAGGTCTTTCAAACTCGCGCGCTAGATTGCGCGGGTCCAGCGGATCCAGTTCCTCGTGGCGCGAACCTGCATCAGCTTGCCGATCCGCCTCTTCCGCCTGCCGGCGCTGAGCTCGGAGGGTGTTTGCGTCGATGCGGCGCTGTCGTGCTGACGCGGTCTCGTTGTCTTCGGTTGGTTGGTCTTCAGAGACGAGTACCTCGCGGTCTGGCCGTGAAGCACAGTCCTTGGATGGGTCCTCCGAGTTCTCGGGGGTCCCTAGTATGGTTCTGGCAACCTGGAACTCACCACAATCTGGAAGCTGGGTGGGTTCGGGCGGGTTTCCACGTCTCGTGTTGCAGGAGCCGGTCGGAGTAGTCGGCGGCCGCGTTCTTCAGCCCATGGGGGAACGTGTTCCCCGAGCTTCCCCGAGCGGTCCAAGACTCGCTCAGACATGGCAATGCATTCAGCGAGCGTGTCGTTGATGCGGTTGAGTCCGTCGATGATCTCGTCGGGGTAAGGTATATTCGATGGTGTAACTGATGATGAAAGGGTATAAAACCCTAGTCCGCTACCCTATATAAAGCGGCCTAGGGCACCCTCATAGAGGAGGGCAGACAACGCATCTCATCCTGTAAGCCATACGCTCGCCTAAGCTCTCTGAAGCTCGGTCGAGTACCCAGCAATACAAACGACGCCACCGACACAGGACGTAGGGTATTATACCTCCGGGTAGCCCGAACCTGTCTAAATCAGTGCCTCCTGTGTACCATCAAGTCACTAGTTCAACAATCGCCCTCCTACAAATCAACCACTCGGGTACCCCCAGGTGGATTGCCGGTCCTAAGGCTGACAGTTGGCGCGCCAGGTAGGGGAGATTCTTGAGCTTTTTCGATTCGAAGAACCGTTGGCTTGATGGCAGATCGTCCCTGTTGAGGGTACCCTAGGCCGCTTTATATAGGGTAGCGGGCTAGGGTTTACAAGTCGGTTTCCATCTAAACCTACTTGATTCCGACCAGGACTCTAGCCCAGGCCGGTTACAACTGGAATATCCCGGGATATCCGGATGAGCCGCCCGCCGGGTCTTCATCAACTTGTCCGTCAAGTCAGGGAGCCCGTATGGGCCGCCTAGGGGTCGGCCCATGGGCCTGTCAGAGGTGGGCCCTGGACGCCGTGATCTAGTCTGATGGTGGGCCCAGGGGTACCCATATCCCACAGAGGGCTAGTAAGGGTCTGATTGGTTTCCTGGTTCAACTTATCCTGGCTCGTACAAGTGAACCCGGCTCTCTCCAGCCAGGCTCGGTTGATGCAAAGTCACTTTGATTGGTTACCTGTTAGCTTGCAGCTTGGATACGGTAGGAAAGTGATTGGTTGCCCTGCTGATGCATTTATCCCGCACCGCAACTCTCTGGCCTCGTGCAGCTCCCATGCTCGCGCCAGCCAGGCCCGGTAGAAACGAGCATTTTCCCCGCACCGCTGGAGCCTGGCTGAGGAGCAGCTTTTGCACCACGCGGGACAGGCCCGGTCACTGGTGCAGGCATCCAATCAATCGCGGGTTACACGCAGGGAGCCTGGGCCGGCTGGGAACCAGACAACCAATCGCACCCTAAGCTGCTCGCCCCGTCGTATGTCACACGGTCTCGGATGCCTAATCCGATCAGGAGCCGAGACGGAACTTCTCAGCCAGTGATTGGGTGTCATGTGTTCTAAAAAATCAATTACGCTATTCTTTTTTGAGAAAATCAATTACGTTATTCGATCAACCGTACCAGTGATTTGCATCC